>CM063448.1:36668907-37208907 GCA_032191425.1 Lymantria dispar
ATTTGGAACTAGATCAGAGGGGACAATAATTTTAACCATATTCTATGGTCAAAATGTTAGATAAAAATAATTGAAATTTTATGAATTTTTTTTTTTTTTTTATTGCCAACGGTGGCAAACGAGCAAACAGTACACCTGATGGTAAGTGTTGCTGCCGCTCATGGACCCTTACAAGGAGTATGAATGCGTGAATTGAGGCTTGTTGATACCCAGGGCACCACCAAAACCCTCCACACGCAAACACCCTCAGAAAGTTGGGTTGCCGGCTCTCTCGCTCACCGAACGAAGCGCAGTAACAAATTGCTACTACTCAGACATCGATTTTCTGCGAGAACGTGGTACTGCCCCGGACGGACCGGCCCGCGGCTGTAGACAGATAAATGAATAAAAAAGTAAGCCTAAGGTTTAAGCGCTCAAAGAGAAAACCACGTATCTTTGAATTCGCGTAAAACGGGGTAACGTAAGTCGGGGTATTATTGTACTAGCTGACCCAACAGACGATGTTCTATGCAAATAAGCGCCACCTACCGGGTCCAATTGTGAATCTAAACCATCCTCGAATCCCCTTGAACACACAAAAAAATTCGTCGACATCGGTCCAGCCGTTTAGGAGGAGTTCAGTGACATATACACCTACGCTAGAAATTTATATATAAGGTAATAATGTATACACATAATAAAATCTCATAATAATTTATAGTTTAATTTCCTGTAACTGTACTGGAACGTTTCTGGTTAAGTTTTACAATTAAATTTTTTTTTTTAATTTTTTTTTTGGGTTTGGGTTACGGTCGGCGCACTCCTCGCTCCACTCTGTCCGGGGCGACAGAGGGCCGCAAGCACGCACACCTGTAACCCACTCGTGACGCGTCGTATTCGTCGTTGAGCCGACCAACGGAGCAGGGTGACTTGTCGGCAGTGGTCGGCCCGAAAGTTTTACAATTACTTCAAAATAGGTATACAATCTATATAAATTACACAATTTTTTTTTTGTGGGTGGGCTGCGGTCGGCGCGCCTCCGCACCACTCCGTCCAGGGTGACAGAGGGGCTTAAGCACGCAACTCCCGCAACCCACCCGAAAACCACCTCGCCTTCGTCATTGGGCCGACCACCGGAGCAGATTTATTTGTCGTCAGTGGTCGGCCCGACGGAATACCCCCTACGTGGGGTACCCTCCCATCGACCGACGTCCCCCCCTCGGGGAGGACGTCGGTCTTTCCTCACGCGGTTGGCCTCTCGGCGGGTGACGGACTAATCCCCGGTCACGTCACCCGCGGCCATATAAATTACACAATAACGCTTGCAATAATAATAAATAATGATTAATGAGTTCATATATCGAGGTTTCGATACCTAGACCTCTTTATCACAAATATAAAAAGTCCGTGTTGATTGCAACATTGTCAACATGTTAACACTTATTACCTGATACAATGTTTATTTCTGTATAAAGTGCACTGTACGATTCGTTCATTCACACAATATATTATTTCACTCATTAATTTTTTTATCCGTGTGGCGAGGGAGTAAGAATACAATTTACTACTCCCTATCTTACTCTAATTGTCGTAATCGACGACTAAGGGATATAATATGCTTATAACATCTATGCTAGAGAATAGAAACTCGTAATAAAACTCTATACCAACATATATGACCAGCATGGTATAATTGGTCACTTTGCCTCCTATTGTGAAGAAGGTACAAGTGGTAGAACCACACTGTCGACAGTTATCTGTCTACAGCCGCGGGTCGGTCCGTCCGGGGCAGTACCATGCTCTCGCAGAAAATCGACGTCTGAGTAGTAGCAATTTGTTACTGCGCTTCGTTCGGTGAGCGAGAGAGCCGGAAGCCCAACTTTCTGATGGTGTTTGCGTGTGGAGGGTTTTGGTGGTGCCTTTGGTATCACCGAGCCTCAATGCACGCATTCACACTCCCTTCACCTTCTTCGCGGTAGGCAGCGGCCTTGTAAAGTTCCATGAGCGGCAGCAACACTTATCATCAGGTGTACTGTTTGCTCGTTTGCTACGGCTTGCAAAAAAAAAAAATAATGTTCGAGTCCAGCAGTGGGACGTATATGAACTGAAATGAATGAATGAATGCCTATCCTTCTGATCAATGTAGTATATACATATAGAAGACTAATTTCTTATATCTGTTGTAAATAAAACTACTTTAGGGATTTTATCGCTCTTGTATTTGATCTTTGATTGCCCGACGTTTCGAATACGTTACAGCGTTCATGGTCACGGGCAGACTTCTTTTACTTGGAAGTGGATATGAGTTAAGAAGAAAAAATTACGATTAATAATTCACCACTATACATATTTTTAAAAAGCGAAATGGAGGCGTAGTGATCAAACTCAAGACTTTTGCATCTATTTATCTCCTCAATATTATCGTGTCTGTTATATTGCCAATTAACTTCAAATTTAAATATCAAATTATATTTTAAATATTAAATCTGTTATGGTTAGTTTGTTGTTCAATTTAATTCGGAACAGCGCGGTGAGGGCAGCGCTTGCGCAGGTCTCGTTATCAGCGACAGATAGTGGCGGGCATAGGCCATGGGCGAGCTGTCAACATCAGCCCGAGTTCATTCCGACTCACCTCATATTAACTACCTACTACCATTATTTATACGTACATGTAAGGTATAAGTATTGTTTAAATAATAATATCATACTCGTTACATACAATACTATTGTATGTCGTTAAAAAATTAATTAATAACTGTATTAAATAAAGCAGTCAAGAGGACTGCCGACAGGAGTGAAAACTTAAAACTATGAGCACACACTTGGTATTTTTAATCACCAATTATAATAATTATATAGGTTTTTGAATAAGTTTTTGATTTGTACGATGTCTGCCTGTTATTCCAGTACATATCTTATGCATATAAATAATTTTTGTTATATATTTTTGTGTTAAACCTATGAATTAGTATATTTATTTAAACGATTTAAATAATAATCAAACCATAACATTATTTTAACCATGCACAGTATATACACAAAACTATACATCAGCTGTATAGCCACAGATATACTTACTAATAGAAGCATGTCGATGACGTTAACGCACGAGATTTTAACCATACAAAAAATGTCTAAGGCGCACAGCGCATCGCGCGTACGCCAGTTCTTCAACTCCTTTTAAAATTAAAGGTTACTCAATACCCAATTAGCTGGTCAAAATGGTTTGTCGAAAATCTAAAGCAATAAGGCAAAAACACAAATTGTCACTAATTTATTGCATTTAAACAAAAATTTAAGTCGCACATAATTTAAGACAGCTGTCCATCTTCAGCTCGTCACTTTTCCAATAAAGTCTGTACCTGGAATATCAATAATTATAATCTAATACACCCGCTTTATCGTAAGGTTATTATTTCCTATGCATTGATAATATAATACACCTTGGTTAGTTTGGTAGAGAAAATAATACTACGCAGAATCTTATTGGAATCAAAGCGATCTGACGACATTACAATTGGATATAACGGGGTTGGGTTAGATTAAGTTGATGATGATTCACATTAAAATTCTTATATCATATTTAATAGAGAAATTAGTTTCAAAACAACATTATTATAGAGGAAAGAGATTCATAGCCATAGGTAGTATGCACATAGTGGTAGGTATATAGACGACAAAGAAACCAAAGACATAGTAGTAAAAGATAAAATAGTATCTTCCACGGTCAAACTGAACAGCCGAGTTCGCGGGTCACTGAACTGGGGAATAGTCCGTCACCCGCATAGAGTCCGACCGCCGAAAGGCAACGCCCCCTTACGTCGGGAAGGGATGGTACTCGAAAGGGTAGCCCACCGGGCTAACCATGGACGTCAAGGAACTTAGTACCAGTAGTTAACTGAATGGCGAAAGGGAGGTAATACGGCCATGCGCCGCCCTTTCAGCACCCGCCCCGGTCGGAACGAACGGTCTCTGTGCTGACCATAGCAAAAGTCAAGCCTATTTTGCATGACTTGTTTTGATATCTACTTATTAAATGTTCTATTGGCCATCACAATATTGTTTTTAATGTATTTTATTTAAATTTCAATATTACCTATTTAAATGATTTATAAGTGTACATTTCTAATTGGATTTGTTTGTTCTTATACGTTACATCTACACTCATTTGCAAAAAAAACGGGCACCTAAGCAATGAACCATTTCAAATGTTAATATTTCTTTGTTTGATAATTATAGGTAGTTTTATCCACACAATTTGCTAAATTAATAAGAAAATAATCGTTTTCATCAGTATTTCATAAAATTTAGATACAATTTATGGGAAATAATGCTAAATCTCGCTAGTAGTGTATATTCGCTAGTAGTGCATATGCTCATGAAGTAAAAATAAAAAAGTTTTTTTGTTTGTTTTTCTTTAATAAAGTAAAAGCAGATAAATGTTTAGTATCGAGTGTGACCCCCTCTAGCTAAAATCACAGCTTGAATTCGTCTGGGCATGCTAGCGAGTATATCCCGGATACTTGCTTGCGGAATACGTTCCCACTCCGCAGTAATCACATTCTTCAGCTCTCTGATGGTCTGCGGAGCCGGGTGTACTGATCTCACACACCGTTTCAGAACGTCCCAGACATGCTCTATGGGATTGAGGTCGGGACTTCGAGCTGGCCAATCCAAACGACGAATGCCGACCTCTTGCACATACGCATTAACATCGCGGGATCGGTGGGCGCGAGCATTGTCGTCCATAAAAATCGAGTCTTCACCTAGAGCGGCCAATGCGGGTTGTGCATGAGAAATTAGAACTTCCGTTATGTATCGATGCCCAGTCAGTGAGCCGTTTTCAATGAAGACTAACTCTGTACGATCCATTGAATTTATTCCTGCCCAAAACATAACAGAGCCCCCACCATAAGGTGTGATTTCTTCGAAACATGCCTCTGCAAAGCGTTCTCCTTATCTTCTTAGCACTCGCCGACGTCGATCTTCACCGAACAGAGATATCCTGGCTTCATCAGAGAACAAAACCCTATTCCAATCGTCTTGAGTCCATGATTCACAATTTCTAGCGAACCTAAGCCTGTGAACTCTGTGCTCACGGAGTAATTTGGGGCCGCGGGCCGGGCGGTGACTGCGTATATTGGCAGCGAGAAGCCTCCTCCTGACCGTCCATAGACTAATATGCACATTTCTTACTTCTTGGAGGTTGTTCTTAAGATCCACATACGAAGATTTGCGATTTCTCAATGCGCGACTCACAAGAAAACGATCATCCCGTGGTTGGGTACATGGTTTTCTTCCAGAACCAGGCCTTCTCTCGACGGAACCAGTCTCCTGATATCGCTGCCAGGTCCTTTGGACTGTCGAGCGACTAACATTTAGCCTCCTAGCCACGAAACATTGGCTGCAACCCTCTTCAAGCAGCGCGATAATTTTGGTAGCTTTTACCACTTTATCTACCATTTTTGATACAGCCAAACAGCATTAAATAAAGCTTTGACAGTCAAGGATATGAAATTAATCGATAAAAATTGAATAAAAGTTATGAAAGTCGATGTTAACTTCTGGAACTTCGCGCCAAAAATGTAGGATAAAAAGGGGTTTTCTGTAAAAATGAACATCAAATGAAAAATTGAATTTAGAACGTACTTTTTTAAATACCACAGCATTTTTAAAACCGGCCAGTAACGTGTACAAACGATTGAAACCTTTTTGGTATTGTATCTTTTTAAATATGAATGAAAATCAAAACCGCCCGTTTTTTTTGCAAATGAGTTTATTATAACCCTAATGTAGGTGTTTTAATACTCAAATAAAATAACTATTCAACTAAAAATTGATACTTCAGTCACTAAAATAAATATTAACTATAATATTATAATTTTTATAGAGTTCACATCGTTTGTATGTTTCGTATTCTCTCCAACATACCTACATAATCACAAAAAACAATTAGGTACAGATGCATTTCATAATAATTGTGTACAATACTTGTGTAAACATCAAATTATCTCAAAAGCCAATGATTTGTAGTAAGTACGTTAACTATTTCCATGTGCCAATACACTTGTATATTGTATTTTCTGTGAGGCTATATTCGTCCTCAACAAATTAGTATGTAATTTTTAACACGCTTTTATTAATTTCACCTGTATGTATGCTTGTAATCAAACTCTTTGAGCTCGATTTTCTCCTACTTTGAGGTTTTTTTTTTTTTAGGTTTGGTTTTTTCGGAGGTGGGTTACGGTCGGCGCATTCCTCGCCCGCTCCGTCCGGGGCGATAGAGGAACGTAAGCGCGCACGCCCGTAACCCACCCGCAGGTGACTTGACTTCAGCGATCGGATGCAATAATCCGCTAAAAAAAATCCGCATCCTTTGCATGAGAGTAAGAGAGATAGAGGTAGTCGGGCACTCGGCATAACACAAACGCGTAGAGACTTTCCTATGGTAATAATTGCGTCTTGAGCCGTATACATTCATCGATGTACCTACAAATCTAATTAGTATGCGACTAATTACAATCCGGTGGCTATTCACTAAAAAGTAAAAAATAAATATAGTTTAAAAAAGTAAAAGACACGCTTTCAACTAAAAAGTGTAAAATAAATATAGTTTTAAAAAAACTAAAAAACACGATTCGAACTAAAAAAACTCGATTTACGAAAATGTGGCACAAAGCGCCCCACGCTTATTTTACAATAATATTAATATATTTCGTTCATTATTATTTTCTGCTTATATTGAAAATTATTTTATACTTTTTAGTTGAAAGCGTGTTTTTTAGTTTTAAACTATATTTATTTATAATATGAAACTATTAAAATAGTGTTTGTGTATATTAATTGAATGAGAGATCACCGGTTGGTTGCGCGTACGCATATACCGCGCGGGCGGTGCTCTATGAATGAGAGCGAGTGATAACACACACGCACACATAGACACACGCACGCACGCACACACACGCGACGGGCGGACGTCGCTCCTTATCACCAGTGACGGGAATTTTACCTTATTTATATTGATAATAATAACAACTAGTTGTAACTGTATTGTGATTGGTCGACATATACTAACACACGTATTAAAGAAGTCATTCTTTAATAAAAAATGGACGTATGTACTTACCTACATATAACAATATTTATAAATTGCCGTGTGGTGACGAGTGAAAATACAATTCACCAATCTTTGCCCGTGGGTGTCGTAAAAGACGACTAAGGGATTAAATATGCTTATAACATTTATGCAAGAGAAGGAAAACTCGAAATAAAACCCTATACCAACACGTCTGAGCGACGTAGTATAGTAAGTTATTTTCCCTCCTATTATGGAGGAAGCTTAAGCCCAACAGTGGGACGTAAACGAATCGAAATGATGATAAATGATGAACAATGTGGATTTTTGATGGCGTAAATGGGCCTAAGCAACTGTTGCCACTGCAAGAGGAGGGGAGTAAGAAGTATGCTCACCTGGTTAGTGTAGTCCTCTTGTTATGTTCGATTGGTGAACTTTAGCTTCCGCCACAATAGAAATGTATTTGACCTATTTCATCACGCTGGTCAGACGTGTTGATATTTAATTAGTTTTCCTTATGTGGCATAGGTATCACATGCATGTTATATCTTTTAGTCATCTTTTATGTTAGATACGAAAAAGGTAGGAGGTGGTGAATCACCTTCATACTCCATCACCACACGGACTATGAAATATATAGAACTTGAAAATATATTAAAGAGAATAAGCAAAAAGAGATCATGGTCTGTTGAATTTATTCCATTCAAGAAATAACTAATTATATTAAATCCATAGTCTATCCATTCCATAGGAGCAAGAGATTCAGAAGCCCAACTTGCTGAGGATATTTGCGTATTTGCGGGTTGGTTTTGGTGATTAGTATCACCGTACCTCATTGCATACATTCACACTCCCTTCATTTTCTTCACGATAGACCTACTCCATAAGCGGCAGTATTACTTACCATCAGGCATGCTACATACCATGTTTACTCGATTACCACTAATATATATAACTAGCAATCCGCCCTCGCTTCGCTTCGGTTATAGGTTATAGTCGTTTTACCCGCGTAGTTCCCGTTCCCGTAGGAATACCGGGATAAAATATAGCCTAGTTTACGCCCTGATATTATAGCTTTCCATTGGTGAAAGAATTTTTGAAATCGGTCCAGCCGTTTTGAAGATTACCCGGAACAAACAGACAGACAGACAGAAAAAAAAATTTTTAATTGCTATTTTAGGCATAGGTGTCGTGCAAATAACCGTGTGAGCATGAAAAAAGCCTATTATTTTGACATTACAAACAGACACTCCAATTTTATTTATTGGTATAGATTTATTTGCATATCTTAACCCGCGACGAAAGTAAAGGGGGTGACGAGCACACAGTGTCTATATTAACATTCATCATCATTCATCATTACGGCTCATATACATGTTGGGCTCGGGCCTCCTCCACTATGTGGGGGAAAAATTGACCTACTATACCACGCTAATCAGGCGTGCTAATATAGGGTTTAGTTTCGAGTTTTCCTTCCCTTGCATTATATGTCTCCCTGTGTATCCCTTAGTTGTCTTTTACGACACCCAGAGGTACTCCCTCTCCTTGATTCACTACTTAATTCACTACTTGAATTGTATTCTAATTCCGTCACCGCACGGAGAACTGTTACATTATATGATACCTATATAAATATTACAATAATTATATCTATACCAATAAATAAAATTGGAGTGTCTGTTTGTGATGTCAAAATAATAGGCTTTTTTCATGCTCACACGGTTATTTGCACGACACCTATGCCTAAAATAGCAATTAAAAAATTTTTGTCTGTCTGTCTGTTTGTTCCGGGTAATTTTCAAAATGGCTGGACCGATTTCAAAAATTCTTTCACCAATGGAAAGCTATAATATCAGGGCGTAAACTAGGCTATATTTTATCCCGGTATTCCCACGGGAACGGGAACTACGCGGGTAAAACGACTATAACCTATAACCGAAGCGAAGCGAGGGCGGGTTGCTAGTTTAATTATATAATCAAGTGTTCAATATTTACGACACAGTAGGCATGTGGTAAAACCCATCGATAAACAACTGTTATTTAACACTTAATTTACAATAACATTTATAAACTTTATTCACTACCTACAATAAATTAATTATAATAAATACAATTCACCGCTCCATCTCTTACTCATGAAAGACGACCAGGGGATTATATGTATCTAGATAACATATGTATCTAGATAACATGAATGTAAGAGAAGGAAAACTAGCGATTTCTAATATTTGTGTCGAGTGTTCATCATCTTCAACATTCACCCTGTCGCCATCTTCTGCTGAACGTAGGGCTCCCTCATGTTTCGCCAAATTCAGTTCTGTGCCGCGTTTATCCAACGACGACTTCCACCAGGTCATCGTTCATTCTAATACAGAAGCATCCTACACTGTCGTCCGATTCGTGGCTGCCACACAAGAACCTTTCTTCCCCAACGGTAAAGGTTCGTAGAACGACGTGGCCTACCCATTGCCAGTTCAGGATGCTAATTCTTCGTATTATAACGGTTACAGATTTCCATATTTCAAATTCTATCTCGCAGAAGAATCCCGAGCATAGCCCACTCCATGCAAATATTATATCAGTTAAATATTTTTTTAATGATTTTGTTCTTCGTGGCTAAAAATTGTTAGAAATATTGGAAAACTTAAAAATAAAACAGAGCGTGTTATGTGATGGTTACGAACACTAGCATCTCTTATATTGCTCTTAGACGTTGTAAAGAAGGACCAAGAGATTCACCTAGGGACACGAAAAAAATATCGATACTTTTAGGTATCGAGTACTTGTCTTTCAATACCGATACTTTTGTACTCGATACTTTCTATTCGATACTTTTACTTAATGAGTACTTTTAGGAAGGTATCGTATTGAACAAATTATACAAAGTATCCATGTTAAATTTGACCTTACGGCTCATGCTTATGGTAACGCCATCTAGGTAAAGCATAACGAACCTTCAAAACGAAGCTCATCAAATCAGGACAAATTCCTAAAAAAAAAGGTCATCACGACCTGGATTCTAGGAAAAGTACTCAGTACTCGTTACTTTTGAGTATCGATACTTTTGTTTCGATGCTTTATTGAGTACGATACGTACAGTATCGATACTTTCGTTTCGATATCGTGTCCCTAGTTCACCACGACCACAGTAACTCCATTTGATGCAGTTTAATCAATATTTATATTACATCTCTAAGTTTTGATGACAGACAAGTGCCATTGTCAAAAATTTACAATGTGTAGGTACTATGAAAGTAGAATACATATTGAGTCGACCACAAAGTAATTAGATAAGAGCAGGATATTAATGATGATGATCATAGGAAAACGTAGTATATCCCATGATAACCCTTCTGATCAACTTGGTATAGTTATGGTTAGTATATTCGAATATGCACTACAATGAAACTTTCCTTTCCTACTGCCACTGTAAATGAGGGTATGGTGTTATATTCCTTCAATATAACTACATTAAGTCAATAACCATTAGTCACATGTTACAAAATTGGGTTAGTCCCCTTCGAAGTAAAGTGCTGATATGGATATGACACACTCGTTGTGACCATTTTAACTATTACGGCAATATCTTCTATCAGGAAGTACTAGTGGTAGTACCACACTGTCGACAGTTGTTTGTCTACAGCCGCGGGCCGGTCCGTCCGGAGTAGTACCACGCTGAGCAGAAAATCGACGTCTGAGTAGTAGTAATTTGTTACTGCGCTTCGTTCGGTGAGCAAGAGAGCCGAAAGCCCAACTTTCTGAGGGTGTTTGCGTGTGGAGGGTTTTGGTGGTGCCTTTGGTATCACCGAGCCTCAATGCATTCACACTCCCTTCACTTTCTTCGCGGCACCGGTTTGCCACTGCTTGCAATAAAAAAAAAAGGAAAACCTATATCCAATCTTTCCGTGTGGTGACAGAGTAATAATACAGTTCACCACCCGTAGGTATCGTAAAAAACGTGTAAGGGATATAATATACAGATAGTATTTATACGCATAACATCTAAGAGAAGGAAAAGTTGAAATAAAATCCTAGAGATGACTGTCACGTCAAGGTGGTCACCGGGTCTCTGTTCCTGACGCTGTCGACCATTGCTCTAGCGGCGACCGGGAGCATCAGTTCCACCTCGATCGTTGCAACGAATTCACGGTGCCGCTTTATCTAGACCACGGAGGCCTCAAAAACGCGTATAGAATATAGATATTCACCGAAGTAACCATGCCCTAACAACACCTGCACAAGGCGGAATGAGAGGCAAGAGAGGGCTCCGTGTCTACATCATCCATTCTACCATCACCAGCCAGAGGGCCTCAACAATCCAATCACAGATATCGAGGTGAGCCGAGTGACCCGACAGGCAACACGTACCTAAGACCACAATGCCATTTATAATGTTATCAAGCACTAATTTACTTAAATAAAAATAATATAATTATTATCTTATTAAAAAACACACAATTGTATAAACAATTGTGACGACAGCACGTACCATTTCCTGTGAGCGAAGCTCGGCCAATGCAGATAGCGAACTAATATAGCGATGTATTTTGTTATTATTTGACTATCAGTACATAATATGTAAGGTTAACGGCTCGCAGTGCGTCGCAATTATGTGCGACCTATATACACAACTTACTATACAACATACGTATACTCATGGACATAGGCCTCCCTATAAACAAAAGGTAACAATGTAAACGGAACGCTTTTCAAGTGAGCTGAAGAGCGCTTTAGATGTTGTTGGCTTCTTAAAAGAACATTGTTGTCTACTGCTCTGATGCCTTAGCGAGTCTAAACGCCGTTTTCAAATACAACCCATAAATTTTGGGTAACACCTAAGACGACATAAATTACAAATGGCACAAATTATTAATTTTTAGATTTCTGATGTTTACGCGAGCATTTGTAATAAAACTATTTTTACGGATTTCATCGCGTTTGTTTTTGATTTGCTAATATTTCGATCACTTTTCAGCGTTCACGTCCAACAAGTAATCATTATTACAGAAATGTATGGCTACCCAATAAAGAATTAGTTATTAAATTTGTACCCGCGTATTCGATAAATTTTAATGGCAGTATAAAAAGAAAATGATCGTATATGGAAAATTATATTATTTTTGGTCAGTAAATAATAAATATTATGGTATTTTCTTTTGTTTAAAACAACCTGCACTAAGAAAATAATCCTTGTATTGCGGGGGACTTTATAAACATATAAATAACAGACACAAATTACAACCAGACTCAGAACAATAATTTGTCGCACAAAGTCCTGCGTGAGATTCAAACCTCTGACGCTAGCACAGTAAGTCGGTATCTTAACGACTACCCCATCTGTGCAGTCAATTATTATATTACAATAACTTATTAATTTAAACCTAACAAATCTATTAATTCAAACCTACTTACCACTAAGAATGTGGCCCCACTGACAAAGATTCGGCAAAAAACCCAGAAAACATGATACTAAATTATATTTGATTTTTATAAGTAACTAGCAACTCGCCCTCGTTTCGCTTCGGTTTCAATCGCCTTACCCGCGTAGTTCCTGTCCCCGTGAGAATACCGGGATAAAATATAGGATATGTTACTCCCTAATATTACCTACAGCTTTCCATTGATTGGTAAAAGAGTTTTTGAAATTGGTTCTGTGATCAAGTCTAGTTCAAGGCTGCTCAAATTTTTTAACAGTCGGGCCAAACAGATGATACAGATTTTTTTTGGGGACGACTAACAAAACGAATAGATATGACATTTGTTAGATTTTTTGAAGTAACACTGTCAAATGAATCATACCTACGCGGACCATTCAAAATGTGTCTGCGGGCATTGGCCCCCCATGCATTGGCATGGCACGCGGGCCTTTGGTTGAACAGCTTTGGTTTAGTCGATAAGTAATAGGAATAAAGCAGGATAATGATAATGACAACTAACCAATATTTATTATAAACAGACATAAACGAATGTTTTCGTGACGGCATAGAAATATAATTCTTGCCACCGCTTTTTAGCCCTTTTATAAGAAAGGGAGTGAGGAGGTATTCTTACTCCATTATTAGATGGAGAAGACACTATTACGTGATTAATACACGAACAGAACAATAATGTAATGAAACAAAGAGCAATGAATCAAGTTATCAAAGTATTTGTTAGAGTTCAGTAGCGAGTGATCCGTTACACGTGAACGTTGCGTAGTCATTGCGCGCCTTCACATGTGACCCCGACTTGCGCACATGTAGGGTACCGACTGACGTCAGCCAACGCGACTGAGCTGCGGAGGTGCTACACTATCTGTGACCTGTGACACCCACTATCTGCGGACACCTTACGTGCGACATTATAACCAACAATTTAACATATAGGGAACAAAACATACATACCAATAGGTATAATAGAAAGATATACACACCCAATAGAAAAGAAAGGACTGCACAGTTAGCGTAGTGGTTAAGATATTGATCTACCGTGCCAATGTCGGCGGTTCGATTCCCATGTAGAAAAAAACTTAGTGTGAACCACAAATTTTTGTTCTGAGTTTGGATGTAATTTGTGGCCGTTAATTATATGTTGTTATTGTTTTGTCTTTAAAAAAAACAAAATAGCATAATATTTATTATTTACAGACCAAAAATAATATACTTCTCGCAAAAATTAAAGGAACAAAAAAACTTTCGAAATTTTTTGGCAATTTTCAACAGGCTGTATTTCAATGAAAAATGGTCGTACAGAAAATAAAAAAACACAGCTTTTCAAGCTTAAAGACTCTAGTTTACGAATTTTTTGGTTAAAAATTTTTTAGAGCACCGGTAATCATGCGATTCTTGGATAAAGCACATAGAAAAAAAATTCTAAATTTTTTACATTTATTTTTCGCTCTACGGACATGGAAAAATTTTTTCGACCTAGACTAATGCATAGGTCGTATAGCCTGTTTATTCAGCTTCAATTTTCTTTTTGCAAGAGTAAGATACGACCATTTGTCTTCGAGATATCGAATTTTGAATGCAAAAGGATCCTTTTTTACTCAACTGCCGATATCTCTGAAACTACTAATCGCTCAGCGAGCAAACAGGGGGTTTCGTTTTTCCCAGAAAATTGCCGATAAAAAAGTCTGTCATGGTTGGTTGGAAAAATTTTTTTCCACCTGAAACGTTAACGTGAAAAAAGAGCAAAAAAATGCCATTTTCCCTTTTTTTGGTTAATCGACTGTATTTTCGACAATATTAAGAGAAATGCGTAGGTTAGAAGAAAATTTTACTGTCTAATGTACCTCAAAAGCCCCCCTAAATCGGTAGATCGATCGGTTTAGCGGTTTCCCTGGACCGATTGATTGAAATTTTGAAAAAATTAAGGGAACATGATTTTTGTTCCTTAAATTTGACCTAATCTTTTCAAAAATCAATAATTTCATTTTTTTACATTTTACTCAATTTTGAGTCTTCTAAAGCTTGATTAACAAAAAAAAATCCAAGAAAATTTTTTCAAAAATTTCGAAAATTTCCAAAAACATATTTTTTTGGAAATCTAAAAAAAACATTGTTTTCATTTTTAAGAAAATCAAAGTTTCTGACATAAATTTTCATTGATAACTAATTCACCGCCGGCATTAGCGTTATCCAAAGCATGTGTCAGATTCCTCAACGAATGATTCGAAATTGCATTTCGAATATGCGACAAAGATTGCTAGCTGTGATTAGGAGTAGAGGCGGGAACACTCGATACTGAATACGATACACACACACACACACACACACACACATTACAAACTTTAGAAAATGAGTTTGGGGTTGTAAAATACTGTGGAGCTAACGAACCACGGGGTCTCATTTTTTCCGAAGAATCATAACACATGTGCGTAAGCACAAAAGAAGCGTAAATCCGACCGTGCAACCTCCACGTGGTATGCTTTGGATAACGCTAATGCCGGCGGTGAATCAGTTATCAATGAAATTTTTTGTCAGAAACTTTGATTTTCTTAAAAATGAAAATATTTTTTTTTTAATATTAAAAAAAAAGTGTTTTTGGAAATTTTCGAAATTTTTGAAAAAATTTTTTGGATTTTTTTTTGTTAATCAATCTTTATAAGACTCAAAATTGAGTAAAATGTAAAAAAAATGAAATTATTGATTTTTGAAAAGATTAGATCAAGTTTAAGGAACAAAAATCTTGTTCTCTTAATTTTTTCAAAATTTCAATCAATCGGTCCAGGTAATCCGCTGAACTGATCGATCTACCGATTTAGGGGGGCCTTTGGGGTACATTAGACAGTAAAATTTTCTTCTAACCTACGCATTTCTCCTAATATTGTCGAAAATACAGTCGATTAACCGAAAAAAGGGAAAATGGCATTTTTTTGCTCTTTTTTCACGTTAACGTTTCAGGTGGAAAAAAATTTTTCCAACCAACCATGACAGGCTTTTTATCGGCAATTTTCTGGGAAAAACGAAACCCCCTGTCCGTTCGCTGAGCGATCAGTAGTTTCAGAAATATCGGCAGTTAAGTGAAAAAGGATCCTTTTGCATTCAAAATTCGATATCTCGAAGACAAATGGTCGTATCTGACTCTTGCAAAAAGAAAATTGAAGCTGAATAAACAGGCTATACGACCTATGCATTAGTCTAGGTCGAAAAAAAATTTCCATGTCCGTAGAGCGAAAAAAAAATGTAAAAAATTTAGAAAATTTTTTCTTTGTGCTTGATCCAAGAATCGCATGATTACCGGTGCTCTAAAAAATTTTTAACCAAAAAATTCGTAGAGTCTTCAAGCTTGAAAAACTAAACTAACTAAATTTAATACCGCACATGATACTTAAAATCATATTTACTAGAAATCTGTTCTAATCGCCTCATCAATTAGCCTATATACACCTACCTAGGTGTATATAGTTCCCGGTAATAAATATTGTACATCGATCTTTAGAAAGAGAATATCGTTTAATTTCGGCTTGGTACAGCGTTGTTTCTCTCGCACAGTGCCACTTATAGTCAAATATCTATTAGCTGTTAAAACAATTAATAAATTTTGGTAAATAGATGTATTTCACACCTATATTACAAGTTATATATTTCTATATTTAATTTTTGCCAATATGTACCTATATAAACTCATTTGCAAAAAAAACGGGCGGTTTTGATTTTCATTCATATTTAAAAAGATACAATACCAAAAAGGTTTCAATCGTTTGTACACGTTACTGGCCGGTTTTAAAAATGCTGTGGTATTTAAAAAAGTACGTTCTAAATTCAATTTTTCATTTGATGTTCATTTTTACAGAAAACCCCTTTTTATCCTACATTTTTGGCGCGAAGTTCCAGAAGTTAACATCGACTTTCATAACTTTTATTCAATTTTTATCGATTAATTTCATATCCTTGACTGTCAAAGCTTTATTTAATGCTGTTTGGCTGTATCAAAAATGGTAGATAAAGTGGTAAAAGCTACCAAAATTATCGCGCTGCTTGAAGAGGGTTGCAGCCAATGTTTCGTGGCTAGGAGGCTAAATGTTAGTCGCTCGACAGTCCAAAGGACCTGGCAGCGATATCAGGAGACTGGTTCCGTCGAGAGAAGGCCTGGTTCTGGAAGAAAACCATGTACCCAACCACGGGATGATCGTTTTCTTGTGAGTCGCGCATTGAGAAATCGCAAATCTTCGTATGTGGATCTTAAGAACAACCTCCAAGAAGTAAGAAATGTGCATATTAGTCTATGGACGGTCAGGAGGAGGCTTCTCGCTGCCAATATACGCAGTCACCGCCCGGCCCGCGGCCCCAAATTACTCCGTGAGCACAGAGTTCACAGGCTTAGGTTCGCTAGAAATTGTGAATCATGGACTCAAGACGATTGGAATAGGGTTTTGTTCTCTGATGAAGCCAGGATATCTCTGTTCGGTGAAGATCGACGTCGGCGAGTGCTAAGAAGACAAGGAGAACGCTTTGCAGAGGCATGTTTCGAAGAAATCACACCTTATGGTGGGGGCTCTGTTATGTTTTGGGCAGGAATAAATTCAATGGATCGTACAGAGTTAGTCTTCATTGAAAACGGCTCACTGACTGGGCATCGATACATAACGGAAGTTCTAATTTCTCATGCACAACCCGCATTGGCCGCTCTAGGTGAAGACTCGATTTTTATGGACGACAATGCTCGCGCCCACCGATCCCGCGATGTTAATGCGTATGTGCAAGAGGTCGGCATTCGTCGTTTGGATTGGCCAGCTCGAAGTCCCGACCTCAATCCCATAGAGCATGTCTGGGACGTTCTGAAACGGCGTGTGAGATCAGTACACCCGGCTCCGCAGACCATCAGAGAGCTGAAGAATGTGATTACTGCGGAGTGGGAACGTATTCCGCAAGCAAGTATCCGGGATATACTCGCTAGCATGCCCAGACGAATTCAAGCTGTGATTTTAGCTAGAGGGGGTCACACTCGATACTAAACATTTATCTGCTTTTACTTTATTAAAGAAAAACAAACAAAAAAACTTTTTTATTTTTACTTCATGAGCATATGCACTACTAGCGAATATACACTACTAGCGAGGTTTAGCATTATTTCCCATAAATTGTATCTAAATTTTATGAAATACTGATGAAAACGATTATTTTCTTATTAATTTAGCAAATTGTGTGGATAAAACTACCTATAATTATCAAACAAAGAAATATTAACATTTGAAATGGTTCATTGCTTAGGTGCCCGTTTTTTTTGCAAATGAGTGTATTTATGACAAAAGTCACATGTGCGATAAGGACATCGCTCTACGAAGCCGAAGTTAACCGATTGCCTCTTTCTAAAGATCGAAGTATAATATTTATTGCCAGTACGAGTATAACTAAATTGTAACTCCCATTATCAAATTTACGGGAGAGGTTATACACGACATTTGTAAAAAAAATTACATTCTGATTACAGCTTTGTAGTCAAAATCGTATTAAGCAATGATCCAATAATATAAATTACTCAGAATTAGCATTTGACTTGTTTAAAGAATTTATAAAGATAAGTATTTCTACTAAACTGGTAAGGCAGTTGGAACAGATTTATTATAAATCTGAGTACACGACTGTTCTTAGGTACTTCCATTACAAAATTTCCAATAATATACTTATCAATCAATCAATATATTATTTCGAAATATGGGTACATAAGATGTCACAAATAATATAAGTCTCACCATAGTCGACCTTACGGTATGCAATCAATGTACAATTTTAACATAATATAATAATTAACACAATTAAATAATCAACATAATAGAATAATTAACATAATAAAATAATCAACATAATAGAATAGTCAACAATAGAATAATCAAAAATACAACATAACATGTCAAAAATTATGAAAATCATTGCCATTTATAATTTGTCATTAAAAAATTCTGCTAATGAATAATATGTTTTCTCTATTAATAATTTTCTAAGGCTCAATTTATAGTCATGTATATTATCACAGTCTCTATTTGTTTAGGTAGATGATTATATATCTTTGGAGCCATTGCATAGATGCTTTTTTGAACAAGCGTAGTCTTTACTTGTAATAAATGTAGCTTATCACAACGCCTTCCTTAGTGACAGTCTCATAAGATTAGAAATTGTATTATTAGAATTATTCTAAGACGAAAATTCCTAACTCCGTGAAACTGATATTATTACACATAGGACATCTTTCCTCACCACTTTAAAATATAAACAAGAAGCAATATATAAACTACATAGATAGCGTAGTAGTCAAGTTACCGACCTACCGCGCTAGTGTCGTGAGTTCAAATCTCATGCAGGACAACACTTTATACGATCCACAGATTGTTGTTCTGAGCCAGGATAATATTTGTGTTCGTTAATTATATGTTTGTAAAGTTCCCCAGAACACAAGGATTATTTCCTTAGTTCAAGGATTATTTCTCCTTAGTCTTTTCTTTAATAAAAAAAGCTTGTTAGTAATCGTGAAGGAGACAGTGAGAATAGTACTCACAGTGGGCCCTGACATTAACCCGTACACAATTCTAATTGGAAATCACTAAGGGTATTTCTGATCTTGAAAACTAATGTGCTTTCTAAATTTTTGCGATCAAACCTGGGCAAACCAAAGCTGGGCTCGAGCCTCTTCCACAAGGGGAGGAAAATTGATCTACTTACCATGCTGGTCAGACGGATTTTATTATTTCTTTTTTTTTTCTTATTGGGTAAGCATATTACAATCGTTAGTAGTCTTTTACGATACCCACGAATAAGAACGGGGTGGTGAATTGTATTTTTACTCCGTCACGACACGGCAAGCTGGTTACCTACTTATTTTAGTTCTCTATAAATATATTGTAATGCAAAGTATAATAAAAAAAATATAAATATTTAATTATAGATTAGGTATAGCAAATAAATGATGACAATAATATTAGTTAAACATTGTGGTTACATTAGGTACTGCAAACACTTGTTTGTTTTACAATATATATATATTTTTTGTTATTAACTATATAATTTTAATATTTGTCTTGTAATAAAATATGCTAGAACTAGAGAGCGCATTTTAATGTTACACAAACTGGCTGCTGATTCAACAGTGATATAATATATGGTTGTAAGACATATGGTGTATTGAAAATATGTCTCATCGACATGGTTAATGGAAAAAATATATACATATATAGAAATAATGGAAACTAAATGCAATGTGAAAGTAGTGAGTGCAGACGTGACGGCCGATAGAAGGCTATGGAAGGTAAAAACATGTTGTGCCGAGCCCACTTAGCGTGGGACGAGGGCAGGCAAATGATGATGATGATTATATAGAAATAATGGAAACAGCAAAGAGCCATATATATATATATATATATATATATATATATATATATATATATGCCATATATATATATATATATATGGTTATTTATTTGTTGTAGTTGGTTTCGTCGTTTTTCTGCTCAGTGTGGTACTGAGCAGAAACTACCCCGGACGGACCGGCCCGCGGCTGTAGACAAACAACTGTCAACAGTGTGGTCCTACCACTATAATCTATCCAAGAGAGGCAAATCTCAAAACAAAACCCTATACCAACCTGTCTCGCTAGCTGAGGCCACAGGTGACCGGACCGGGGATTTTAGTCCGTCACCCGCAGAGAGGCTGACCGCACGACGGCAACCGACATCCCGGGACAGGGACGTCGAGAGGTGGGGGTACCTGAAAGGGTATTCCATCGGGCTGACCACTGACGACAAGTCATCTTGCTCCGGTGGTCGACCCAACGACGAAGGCGACGTGGGTACGGGTGGGCTATGGGCCCGCGCGCCGTTCTTCCGTCGCCCCGGATGGAATTCACCGCGCGTGCGCTTACAATAGCCCACCCATAAAAAAAAGAAAAAAATGTCAACCTGTCTGACCAACAAGCTATAGTAAAATCAATCGCCCTCCTATTGTGAAGGAGGCTCGAGCCCAGCAGTGGGACGTATAATGAACTGAGATGATGATGAGTATTTGTTGTTGTTATTTAGACAAGGAGTATTTTAAAAGTAACACAGTTAATTGATCCATGTACCGATGTACATGAATCATCATTTCTCTTATCTGAATTACTTGTGTTCAACTCAATAATATTGATCTTTCTAATTACGCCATTCTCATTCCCACTCATGTATTCCATAGTACGACAAATTGTCACCTTTCAAATTATCCAACATTCACCATCATCATATTTCAGATACGTCCCCCAGTTGGACTCGAGCCTCCTCCACAATAGGAGGAAAATTGACCAACGCTGATCAGACGCGATGCTAGAGGGTTTTATTTCGAGAAAAAGAATTTGTTGTTGTTTGTTTTTCTAACAACACACTGCACTAAGGAAATAATGCTTGTATTGGGGAACTTTACAAATATAATAACTTTATAATTAACGGACGCAAATTACATCCAGACGCAGAATAATAATTTATGGATCTCAGAACGTTGTTCTGGCATTCGATCCCGTGACACTGGCATGTTAGATCGGTATCTAAACCACTACGCCATCTGTGCAGTCATTTATTCAATACTTGAGTCAATTTTAGATCTCGTATAATATACTCACCCCAGCCATCGACCTCCAGGACGAATAGGATTTAGTACCAGTGGCTGGCCTATGGTAAAGTAAAGCAAATACAGTTGGTTATGGGGCCACGCACCGCCTTTGCGTCACCCTGGACGGAATGGAAGGCGTGTATACTAACCAGCCCCCACATTCCAAATTAGCTCATCCAAAAAAAGCCACCGATCGCACAATTTGCAGCTTTTCTGCAGGTAAGTATATCTTGACCTGCATATATCCCTTAGTCGCCTTTATGATACCCACGGACAAGGGAGAGACTAGTTAATTGTAATTTTTAACCGACTTCAAAAAAGGAGGAGGTTCTCGATTCGTCTGTATGTAGGTATAATATTTTTTTTTTATGTATGTTCACCGATATTTCTGTTAATTATAGACGGATTTAAAAAATGTTTACTTCGTAACCACACGGATATCACCAACGGGCAATAGGGAAAACTCTATCGCCAATTAACCGAGTTCAATGGAAGCCCATAACTTAATAACTAAACTTTAAGAACAAGCTCATGTGCTCTAGAAGTATAATTATGTTCGGTAAATTTCTGAAAATCACTTTTTTTCGTCGTCCGCTTTACGTGAAGTGACCCACATGTCACACTACTTAACTCGAGCATAATCTACAATAAGTAAAATTGAAAATTTTGAATAATCCCCGATACTAATAATGTTAAAAATAAATGTATTACGTTCCCTTCAACAGAAATTATCAATTAATAATCATTTAACGATTACACTAGCACGCGTGTAGCACTTAATCGAGAAATCATACACCATTACACCACTTTTGAAAAGAACTGATACTCTTATACTGCTGGACCAATATTAACCAAACATACCACCGCAAGGAAACTGGCTTTCAAATTAAAAAATAACCACATGGAAATCGGTCCATCTGTTTGAGAACTACGATGTCACAGACAAACACACACAGCCAGACAGACATCGACGTCAAAATTATAACACCTCTCTTTTTGTGTCGGAGGCTAATAAAAACAAAATTTATTTACAATACTACGCTCTCAGACGCGATAATATAGGGTTTTAATTCGAGTTTTCCTTCTTTTGTCTAAATGTTCTACCCTTAGTCGTCTTTTACGATACGCGCGGGCAAGATATGAGGCTAATAGTAATGTATTTTTACTCCGTCACTCAGACAATTCATATATGTACAATGGATGAAGTCAGCGTTGATCGATAAAGTATTACCTAACTAGATGGTACATTTTAACTGCACTTACATAATCAACAATCAAACAATTGTTTACCTATCGCTACATTAGTAAACAAATATTCAGTATCAGTATTTTAAAGGCATTGTAGGTAATGTTATTCAATAATCAACCACGGCAATACAAAATTCCCCATGATTAATATTAAATAGGTTTATTTGCATTCTATTAGTAAACATTATACTTATATAGTAAAATAGTAATGCTTATATATATATATATATATATATATATATATATATATATATATATATATATATATATATATATCCATACTAACATTATAAATGCGAAAGTAAGGATGTTTGTTTGTTTGTTTGTAACGCTTTCACGCTTAAACCACCGAACCGATTTCAAAAATTCTTTCACCAATGGAAAGCTATAATATCAGGGAGTAACATAGGCTATATTTTATCCCGGTATTCCCACAGAAACGGAAACTACGCGGGTTTAAGCGACTGAAACCGAAGCGAAGCGAGGGCGGGTTGCTAGTATTATAAAAAAACTTGCGATTATCTATAGGTACCAATAAATAAAATTGGAGTGTCTGTTTGTAATGTCAAAATAATAAATAGGCTTTTTTCATGCTCACACGGTTATTTGCACGACACCTATGCCTAAAATACAGATTAAAAATTTTTGTCTGTCTGTCTGTCTGTTTGTTCCAGGTAATCTTCAAAACGGCTGGACCGATTTCAGAAATTCTTTCACCAATGGAAAGCTATAATATCAGGGCGTAAACTAGGCTATATTTTATCCCGGTATTCCCGCGGGAACGGAACTACGGGGGTAAAACGACTAAAACCGAAGCGAAGCGAGGGCGGGTTGCTAATTTGATATATAATTAATAAGTAAAATGATACTAAAGCAAACGAGGTAAATAATAATGTTAAAATATACAAAAGTTTAAAATATACGTGTGGTGACGGAGTAAGAATACAATTCACCATCCCATTTCTTGCCCGTAAGTGTCGTAAAAGACGACTAAAGGATGTAATATGCATGTAAGAGAAGGCAAACTCAAAAATAAAACTATGCCAACGTGTGACCAGTGTGTAATAGGTCAGTTTCTCATTTGTTTTAGAGGATGCTCAAGATCAACAGCGGGATGCACAGGAACTGAGATAATCGCATTATTTATTTTATTTTTAATTTTTCAACATTTCGAGCACTTTTCAGGAAGTCCAACAAGCTGTGGAACGTTATTATAAAGATTTTTACCAATCAGCTACAGTATTAATTATATCTTGAGCTACATATTCGTACAAAATCATTGCCAGTACAAAAAGAAAATATATAGAAAATATTTCTATAAAAATCTATCTATATAAAAATATCTCGTTCTTGATCATTTATTATAATTACTGCGTTATATTGGTTTAAACCTATCAAATTTAATAAGCTATTTTGTTTTGTGTATAAAAATCATATGACAATGCGATAAAGTTTGTGAAATTAGTTTTAATTCACTACGTAATACTCGCATTAAACATTAGAAAATCATTCAACGTTTACATAATGATATCTGATGTTTACGTGAGCACTACACATTGTAAATAAAACTACTTTTACGGATTATACCAGACATTATGATGACATATGTCTGTAATAACGGTTATTTGTTGGACGTGGGACACCTTAGTCCGCCCGTGACCATGAATGCTACAAAGTATTCGAAACGTCGGGCAATCATAAATCAAATACAAACGCGATATAATCCGTAAAAGTAGTTTTATTTACAATTCAACGTTTACTCCTGTCTAAGTAAAATATGATTGTGTTATTATTTTACATTATTAATCCGTCATTTTAAGATTGTTATAGTTACTAAATAATGGTCGTATCTCGTTGTATTACGTTCGGTAATGACTGCGGACAAGTGCGGTGCTGTTCCGGAAACCTGCCGCAATAAAGGTTCGCATGGCCGCCTTGTTTTTATGTGCAACGGAAGTGATGTCGCGCCAACTTTGCCCGCCCGCAACATAACAACCCTTATTGTGTAAAATAACTTAAAAACCAGTTGCAAATCTTCTAATTCAACTACACCAATTTAAATTGTATCATAAGGTCTTTTTAGGGACAATCAAATTAGTAAAATGTATGTGCATTCTCAAAGATCACATAATGTTATATAAATAACTTTTTTTTTGAGTGGGTTATAGTCAGCACAGATGCGGTCCATTCCGTCCGGGGTGACGAAACAGTACGGCCCCATACCCCACCGTATCCCTCTTGGGCCGACCACTGGTAGCAACGCCGATGGCAAATATTGTTGTATAAACTCTGGACAGTTTAATATTAAGTGCAATCAAAAATGATTATCCTAAAGTGGCATGATCTTCCATGTAGTGACAGAATAAGAGTACGATTCGGCAACCTTTCTTGTCCATCCATCCATCAGCCTACAGACGTCCACTGCTGGATATAGGCCTCCCCACGAGATTGTCACTCGGAATGGTCCTGCGCCACTTGCATCCAACGGTTCCCTGCGACTTTGAGAATGTCGTCAGTCCACCTAGTGGGGTGTCGTCCTACGCTGCGCCGTCCAATTCGTGGTCGTCACTCAAGAACCTTTCTTCCCCAACGGTTGTCGGTTCGACGAGCGATGTGGTCTGCCCATTGCCATTTCAACGTGCTAATTCTGCGGGCTATGTCGGTTACACCCGTTCTTCTACGGATTTCCATGTTTCGGATTTTATCACGTAGAGAAATACCGAGTATAGCCTTCTCTATAGCACGCTGAGCGACTTTGAGATTTTTTATGAGACCGACATTTAGAGACCACATTTCTTGTCCATGGATGTTGTAAAAGACGTATAATATGTTATTTGTATAGCAAACATGGAAGATACGTTAAACTCGAAATATCAAACCTTATATCAATGCGAATAACCAGCGTAGTATATAGTAAGGTTGTGAAGGAAGCTCGAGCCCTTCAGTGCGCCATATATAAGCTGAAATGATGATAATGTTATCCTTTCTTATCACTACTTTAGTGACATGCTATGTATCAATTAAAATATTGATAACTATGACTGGGTTGCAGCTAAATATTAGTCAAGTATTGATTTTATAATAGACTAGCAATCCGCCCTCGCTTCGCTTCGGTTATAGGTTATAGTCGTTTTAGCCGCGTAGTTCCCGTTCCCGTGGGAATACCGGGATAAAATATAGCCTAGTTTACGCCCTGACATTATAGCTTTCCATTGGTGAAAGAATTTTTGAAATCGGTCCAACCGTTTTCAAGATTACCCGGAACAAACAGACAGACAGACAGACAAAAATTTTTTAATTGCTATTTTAGGCATAGGTGTCGTGCAAATAACCGTGTGAGCATGAAAAAGGCCTATTATTTTGACATTACAAACAGACACTCCAATTTTATTTATTAGTATAGACTAGCAAACCGCCCTCGCTTCGCGTATAGTAGTTTTACCCGCGTAGTTCCCGTTCCCGTGGGAATACCGGGACAAAATATAGCTTAGTTTACGCCCTGATATTATAGCTTTCCATTGGTGAAAGAATTTTTGAAATCGGTCTAACCGTTTTGAAGATTACCCGGAACAAACAGACAGACAGACAAAAATTTTTTAATCGCTATTTTAGGCATAGATGTCGTGAAAATAACCGTGTGAGCATGAAAAAAGCCTATTATTTTGACATTACAAACAGACACTCCAATTTTATTTATTGGTATAGATATAGATATCGTTTAAGCGTCGTAAGTAATTAATGTCTGTATTCGTATATCAGAGAGAACTCGGTACAACTGAAGCATGTCAAAGTGTAGTTTAAAACAAACAACAGCAAAGTACTAAGGTAGCGTCAATGGCACCGCGAAGCCTGACAGTTTCAAAAGATTTTTTTTGTTTATGTTCTACTTGAACATATACAAGAAAAAAAGACTCAAGAATGTTTTAAAATTATTTTTATATTTGTACAAAATAACATCTGTTAGGTCAGCCAATAAATGTGTAGATTATTAAGTTACATTCGACAGTGTATATCGTATATATACGCTGATTAATGAGTTATTTATTAACTAATGTTAAAGAACAATGTTTGGCATATATCTCACCGTACAATTCTGTAAAATATTCAGGTACAAGTAAACGTTATCGTCATTAATACATATATATACAAACGTGGTAACAACTTAATTATATGTTTTCCTTCCCTGTATACGGCACGACATGACCAGTATACTTTACCTGTAATTAATTCATAAATATAATTAATTGCAATTTCCTTGAATTTCATTTGAGTCAATTCATAAGACAGCACACAGAGATCGGGATATAATTGTTGTGTTAACAGGTTACAAACATATTAACACATACAAGTTACAAACAAATTCCGAACAAGAGTTTGTAGCTCGTATAAAGTATTCTTCCTGCGAGGAAATCGTATCCGTGACGCTACGAACGGTATGTTGATATCTTAATAAATACGACATCGTGTCCAGTGCAGCATCTGTGCAGTCGTAGTTGTCAAATTTATATTTCATTATCATCATCGATAAGACTGTGGCGGTCCATTGGTAGTTCAACGTAGGCTTTCCTCCTTCCTGCTTCCTTCCTTCCCTCATAGATCACTACAAAATATGGTTCCGTACCGCCCCTATTCAAAGACTCCCAGATACAGAAACTGTCACCAAACCGTTGGTTAACCTGTAGAAGAGTCGTCTTACTCTGGAGCGTCAACTCGCAAACTTTGCTTAGCTAGCGAATATCGCAAATGAAGACGAAGTCACGTTTATTGCCAGATTATTGGACGGCCAGCACGCAAGACTGGTTGAATACGTATAGAATTGACTTGATGCGACAAATGACCTTCCCCTAGACCAGATTTGAAGCAGTTAAATAACAAAATACGGTAATATTTGAAGAAAAAGAAACCTATTTTAGACCTTATTAAAATTTAGAGTCTCTTAAGGCATACTTCTTAAATAAGGGTATTAATGTAAGGACTTAAATAAGGAATTTAAGGTGGTAGAATCACACTGTTGACAGTTGTCTACAGCCCCGGGCCGATCTGTCCGGGGCTCACACTCTCGCAGAAAATCGACGTCTGAGTAGTAGCAATTTATTACTGCGCTTCGTTCGGTGAGCGAAAGATCCGTAAGCCCAACTTTCTGAGGGTGTTTTTGTGTGGTGGGTTTTAGTGATGCCTTTAGTATCACTGAACCTCATTGCACGCATTCACACTCCCTTCAATTTCTTCGCGGTAGGCAGCGGCCTAGCTGTGCCCCTGATAGTGCAAAGGTCCATGAGCGATAGCAACACTTACCATCAGGTGTAGTTTTTGCTCGTTTGTCACCGTTTCCAATAAAAAAATATCGTGTATGCTGCAATCAATGACTGTCTACGAAGGTTGATCATTGAGATATTTTCATGTAAATATTTTACAAAAACTTACAAACTCATAAAACTTATGACAGAACTTACGGTTCAAATTTGTTTTGTGATCGACGCAATATCTACTTCTCTTCCATAGTACATTCTGCAAATGTTATTGACTATAGTTTATAATTGTCCTAATGTTGACCCTCCTTGAGAATATAATTGTTGACAAGACGCCATCAGATAAAGTTGGTTGGTCTACGTAAAGTTGTTTGTCGGATTATATGACACCTGTGAGCAATGTAAGTGTTGGTAGTATTCGTATCCACGACAGACTTTGATTATGTTTTAAGTAAAGTATATCATCAGCTCATATACGCCCCACTGGTAGACTCGAGCCTCCTCCACAATAGGAGGGAAATTGACCTACTATACTACGCTGGTTAGACGTGTTGGTATAGGGTTTCATTTCGAGTTTTCCTTCTCTTCCATAAATATTATATGCATATTAATCCCTTAGTCGTCTTTTACGACATCCACGGGCAAGAGAAGGGGTGGTGAATAGTATTCTTACTCCGTCACCACACGGATAATAATATATATATTGCAAAGAAGCTTCTAGAGTCCTCTGTATATAAATATGTAGGTGTGTTATACTACTTAGTGCTGTGTCACGTCTAGGTCGCGAGGGTGGTCGCACACTTTATAATTAATTAACAAATAATAAACAATAGTGAGGGGTTGTTTTTACGACACCGCCGCTAGAACAATGGACGCATAAAGTTTGTCATCGCTCGCTAGATGTGGGATTAATGGTACAGTGAACAAAAATACAGTCAACTTGAGAAGGGCGATCGAATAAGTGTGTCTAATACGAATATACAGAGAAGTGCAGAACATAGTGCGACTGTAAGAAACACCAAAGCAAATTTTAAAATTTATAATATAGCTAGCACTTTTCTGCGGTTTCATTGGCTTAGCTGTCGTTCTTGTAGAAATATAGACTATATTACTCGCTGATAATATCATCCATTCATACATCCATCAGCCTACAAACGCTGGGCCACTGCTGGACATAGGCCTCCCACAAGAATGCCACTAGGAACGGTCCTACGCCACTTGTATCCAACGGTTCCCTGCGACTTTGAGAGTTTCGTCAGTCCACCTAGTTGGGGGCGTCCTACGCTGAATCGTCCGATTTATGATCGCCACTCAAGAACCTTTTTCCCAATGGTTGTCAGTTCAACGAGCGATGCCGTTTGAACATGTGAAATGTGCATACATTGCCATTTGAACGTGCTAATTCGGCGGACTATGTCGATTACACCCGTTCTTCTACGAATTTTCGTGTGCCGGATTTTATCATGTAGAGAAATATCGAGCCCCTCTCCATAGTACGATGAGCGACTTTGAGCTTTTTTATGAGGCCGACATTTAGAGACCATGTTTCAGTGCCGTAAGTCATCGCTGGTAACACATATATATAAACCTTTGTTTTCAGACACTACGATATATTGGACGAGAAGATCCTCTTAAGTTGCCCAAACTGATATTGAGCTGATAATATAGCTTTTGACAAACAGATGAATCAATTAAAAGTGCAATAAATCTTCGGTCGCTGCTGTTAGCTAACTGCGGTAAATATCAGCACTGTCGAACATCTTACTCTTGCATACTTGTGAAATGCCAATATACATAGAAAGTCTAAGTACTATCTTTGTGGGTGTCGTAAACGATGGCAAAGAGCTTTACTTAGAGCTGATCTAACTACATCTGATGCCCTCTGATTAACGATTATATTACCAAGGAGCATTGACGTCAGGCAAGCCACCGCTCATAATTATTGCCAGTCCTATGTCATATGTATGGACATATTATACCAACTCCAAGCAATTTGAATAAAAATAGAATGATAAAGAAGGTTTATACACTGTCATGGCCTTAAAACACTCCCATCCTTAGTGTAGACCAATCTTGAAACATAATGATATCTGATGTTTACGCGAGCACTACACATTGTAAATAAAACTACTTTTACGGATTATATCGCGTTTGTATTTGATTTATGATTGTAATAACGATTACTTGTTGGACGTGGGACACCTTAGTCCGCCCGTGACCATGAATGCTGCAAAGTGTTCGAAACGTCGGGCAATCATAAATCAAATACAAACGCGATATAATCCGTAAAAGTAGTTTTATTTACAATCTTGAAACAGTTAAAAAAATTCAATTACGTTAAATAATTGAATAAAACTAGAAAGTTATTCTTAAAATTATTTTCAATTACAAAATATTCACTGGCATGACACACTTCTATTGCAATACATTTTTTTAAAAGCTTGTAAGCATTTTGGTGATCTATAATTTACCTTGATTCACTAGACTCGCGTCTTTTTTCACTGACGAACCCTAAATTTTAAGTGACCGGTTTTAGATGTAATATAAATGACACATGTTATAGATATTTTCTTTATTTTTATTGGAATTAAATAAAACTTCAATTTTAGGTACCACCTAAGACGATATTTGACACATAACATTGATTATAGTCGTTGAGAAAAATAACCACTTATTAAGAGTGATTATTTTCTGTGCGGTGACGCAGTAAGAATACAAATCACCACTCCCTATCTTGCATGTGAGTGTCATAAAAGACGACTAAGGGATATAATACGCATACAACATCTATGCAAGAAAAGGAAAACTCTAAATAAAGTTCTATATCAATCTATCTACCAGTAAATTTGTTGTAAGGTCAATTTCCTTCCTATTATGCAGGAGGCTCGAGCCCAGCAGTGGGACATTTATAAACTGATATGAACATTTATTTTACGCTTTAGATGTTACCTAAAATTTAAGGTTCGTTGGAGAAAATAACCACTCAATAATGATCGTAAAAATATATGTTTAGTTAGGGAATTCAAACGAACTTTTATCTTATATCACAACAATTCACTACATATCTTCGCTTTATCTGTGCGTAGTATTTAATCCTATTATTGTTAAAAGCTTGTCACAAATGCCATCATCTTATTACGAGCCGTATATTTTTAAGAATTACAAACAAGACGGTATCCTTAGCTCATTATTAGTGAACTACAAAGGATATTACTTTGACACTTCTAACAAAACAGTATCGCATCCTGTCAGACCATCTGGCGTCAACTTGCTGAACGCAAACTTCTCGAAATAATCCAAAATGTTAAATTCAATCTTCTGTTAGTTAATATAAAGTTGTTGTTATATGTAAAGTTAATATTGTTATGTTTATAGGACAAAGCAGGCAATAGCTGACAATTAGCGTTCGTTGAAGGTCCGAGACGTGACCGATGCAGGTCGGTGTGACGGCCACATGGTACGTAATAGAACAATGAACAAGGACACACTGCCTTTTATATATACGTAACTTAGTTAACAAATACATTGAAATATATTTTGGTAATTAAAAACTCTTAATAGAATATGGGCAAGAGAGAGAAGTCACGACATGTAAGACTGACTATCTAAATATCCATACTAATATTATAAATGCGAAAGTAAGGATGTTTGTTTGTTTGTTTGTTTGTTTGTAACGCTTTCACGCTTAAACCACCGAACCGATTTCAAAAATTCTTTCACCAATGGAAAGCTATAATATCAGGGAGTAACATAAGTTATATTTTATCTCGGTATTCCCACAGGAACGGGAACTACGCCGCGGGTAAAGCGACTGAAACCGAAGCGAAGCGAGGGCGGGTTGCTAGTAATATATATAATTCAATAATGAAGTGAAAATACAATCAAGCACCCCTTGACCCTGAGTGTTGCAAAAGATAGCTAAGGGCTATACAGGTAAGATCGATGCAAGAGAAGCAAAACTCAATATAAAACCTTATTCCAACACGTCTGACTAGCGTAGAATAGTAGGTTAATTCGTCTTCCATTGGCAAGAACGACTGATCCCTACAGTGGGACTTACATAGGCTGAGATGATGGTGAATAGTTATTATACTTTATTAAGGACAAATAACAAAATAAACTACAGTACCTATGTATGATCGAATTCATGAATAATAATCGCATTCTACTTAAATAACTTTATACTCGAATGATAAGTATTGCAAGTAATTAATACCGTAGGTACATAAGTCAAAATCTCTTCAAAGCTGATTGAGTTTGTAATGATTCAGTTACATCTAAACGTCATCGCTATCCTAAAATGTTATCTCAAAATATTTCAGTTCTAAATAAAACTTATCATCCAGTTTTTATGTTCAACATGTCACAGTTTTAAACACATCATAAGTAAAATACCATAAGCCCAAAACGTCAAAATTTTATCAAAGTTTAACAAACTTTTTTTCTTGTATGTTTTATACACTTTCATTTATAAAGTTTTACTAAAAAAAATGCTTTGTATATATATTAAGTTGATGTTAACAAATTGCCAAGAAGTATCCAAAATTTTCAAATCATGTAATATTATTACGAGATTTATTCTTAGTTTATTTGCTATTTTATTTTCGATATTGGTTCTGAAAACAAAGTTTTTATACATTCAAAATTGTGTATTCATATTAAGCTATATTCAATTTGAAAATAAATATGTCCCTTTAATAAAAGATAGAGTAGCTGTTTAACACTTGATGATGATTATTATGAAAGTCAAACGCGAGACCTCACGATTGACAGTCACATGCTTGTAACGCTCGACAACCTAGACAGACGTTGCTAATAGTTGTAATAGTTTAAAAAACGATGATTAATATCGAATATACAAATATTTATGTTATTGAGTTACACTATATCGCTTCTAAATGTTCGGTTTCTCACGTCGCGTATCCCGCGTCGCGCGTCGGCTCGTAGCGATAACCTCAACTAGTAAAGTGATTATATTATTTTGTTTTTATTCCGTAAAGTTGTCTGCAGCTATCGGCTCACAATGTTGATAGGTTTAAAGGGATGTTATTTATAGATAAGTTTTGATTGACGTTTCAAATAATACAACACATAAAAGTTAATCGCTTTCAAAAACTATTAAATATAAAATGAACATATATAAAAATATTCATCATTCTTAAAAGGTTAGTTTAAGTTAGACTAAGCATCAAACGCTGCGTTACTGAGGAAGAGCATAACTTAATAGCTCCTACTTAAGGTAGTAGGCACGCTTTAATAATAAATTCTTCCGTCTCAAGGTAATTCTGGTTGGATGGAAAAGACTATTTTCATTATCTACGTCATTAGCTCGTATACATCCCATTATTGGGCTCGAGCCTTCCCCACAATGGGCGGGCAATAGACCTAATATACCACGCTAGTCTGACGGATTGGTACAAGGTTTCACTTAGAGTTTTCCTTCACTTGTTTAAATGTTATATACATATTATAATCCCTTCGTCGCCTTTCACAACATCCAGGAGCAAGGAAGAGGGTGATGAATTCTCTTCTTTTTACGTTACTACATTGCAAAAGGTTTTTGTAATATAAAATAAATAACCCAAAAACAAATCAATTTTAAATATTTCATCGCAAACACTACACAGAAAACATTTGTATTACTTTAAAAGCATAGAAACAGGGGACTCCCCGCTATTCATAATTGTAACAATACAAATTAATCGATATTAAAGATCGATATTATTGAATAACTATTTCGATCTTAAATATAACGAAATAGTTAATATACCTCGAGAGTAATTATAAACAGTGGTCCCACATTTGTACGAAATAAAACCGGTGAATACAAATACAATAATAAAAGAACTAATAATAGTTTTATATTATGCGGGTAAGGAAATACATCGTACGTTAATTATTGATTTATTATCGATCGACAACGGTAGTTAGGTAATGTTTACAAAGTGGAATTACTTTTAAACTTATTTTAGGTGGTATACAAGTTATCGGTTACTGTATATTCTAGAATCGCAATATGTAATATAAAGAAACATCGGCGTCATATCTAAACTCTATTGCATTTACTATGCTACGGCCTTCCATAAATTTCTCTATATGATAAATTCCGCTAGTCTAATTCAAAGAAAAATGTTTACAATCAACACAGCTTGAGCGCTAAAGTAGTAATGGGAAAGCCACATAGATCGTAACTGTTGTTGGAGAAGAGAAATCTCCAGTCGTGATCACAAACTGCACTTGACTAATGCGGTATGGTCCTCCACCAGGTCGGAATAATAAATATGGTAGTTTAATTTCACATGTATAATTCGGATGAATATAAGAAATGGATGTTGCTCTTTTTTGCTTTGCTCTCTTCTGTTTTGCGCTTTCACCTGCTAGAATATATAAACACAATAACAAATTATTATATCAATCGTCATTATTATCATCTTAGCTCATATATAACCCTCTGTTGGGCTCCAACTTTCTCCACAATGGGAGGGAAATTGACCTACTATGTATACCACACACATACGCATAGGAATATGGCAATAGTCCCTAAGATTAACTGCCCTATGTAGCATTATATGCAAGAGTCCTACTTCCAGCTAAAGAAGGCAAAAACCTGACAATGAATAATGTGCATTAGAAATTTAAAAACAATCGATTCAGTATTTAAGACCTCTAAGGGTAACAAATACGATGGATTGATAATATAAAGGCCACTAGAGCATTTTTAAAGACAGTCCTTAGACGGGACGGCTCGAGACATATTCCATCATACAAGTTCGCATTCTGATGACAAAAACCCCATCTCCAAGCTGTAGTGACTGTGGAACTATTGAGGATGTTCAGCATGTTCTGATGGAATGTGTACGAAACGAAAGTTATAGGCAGTCATGTATCGCAATGATTAGATCCATAGATATTGGCCTTGTTAACAATTTATTAGCAGAACCTACATCTGAAAAGATGAAAGTATTAGTTAGATTAGCAGAGTTAGGATTAAAATAGTAATAAGTAGATTTATTGTATATGTATTATTCATTTTGTTGTTTCTATAGGACAATGTGGTCGCTGTGCGACAAAGTCCGTAAAAGAAAATAAAATAAAAAGAAAAAATACGATACATATTACAATGAATACCTATTATTAGTTAGGATGTTGGTAGTGATAGAGTGATAATCATTTCCCCGGAATAACATTTAAAAGTGAACTTAGTGATATGAACAAACATGATAATAATATAATCATTTAGATTTCCTCCATTTAAATATATATATATATATATATATATATATATATATATATACATATATATATATATATATATATATATATAGGTAGTCGGTACCTACGCGTACATTTATATAGGTACTAAACGGTTATAGTAAATAGCTTAATGCTTTCCTGTTTTTATATAATACTACAATCCAAATAAAGCAGATAACTAATATTCAATAAGTTAATCTAATTGTTTATTGATATTTAAATAAATAGGGATATTTTTTAATTTATTTAAACACAATGCCTCGCATTAAGGAACTTTACCAACATAAAATTGGTTATCATCATCATTTCAACCTATGTACGCGTCTAGACTTGAACTTACATAATGCGTCTGTTCCTTGTGTCTCTCCCTTCCCTCCATAGTGGTTGAGGGAGTTGATGGCTGCTCTAGTAGTTAACTCGTGATTGGATGCCGCATGTGGGATCTGGTCCAGCCATAATCGTTTGAATTATAATACGTATCTTGTAGTTTGAAGTGCATCACTCTAGAGCTAGTTCTTATAAAACATATACACAATTTTAAATCTAGTTAGAAGAAAAAAAAATTAAAAATAATAGACAAGCCAGTTGAGTTTCTTCCCGGATCTTCTCAGTAGCAGTCGCGTTCCGATCTGTTGGTAGTTTATTTTTTTGGATAATTTAATTTAATTTTGTAAACTGAACAATATGTTGGTACCTATCCTCTCGGGGTTTATGCATAATAATTTGGGGTTTATACAATTTGATGGATTTGATGTTTTGATGTGCCACACTCACCCACTTTTTTTTATTGGTACTAATTTTACCACACATTCCCACTACGGTAACACCTGCAAGTCAGGATCTACAATGGTATCCATAAAAGACACCAAAGTTTGGCCTTAAGAAAGTCCCGATAAACTATTTTAATTGTCTTAGGACCGCAACAAGTTTAATTAGAAAAGAAAACGTAGGAAAATTGTTGAAAGCGACCACTGTGCAAAGTGGGAGACATGAAGTAAAATTGGCTAATAAGCCAATATGTCAGAGGATATAAGGCTACGTGAAGTGCAGCAGTACAGCACCGCGGATATGACGAAGATTAAGAGGCCATTACGTGAGCTTTAAAATTGATTTCAATAGTAAATACGGACGAAATGCCTTAACTCAGGGAAATTTTTCGAGTTGTTATAAGGTCCATATAATATACTACTCCAGACGGCACTTGCAGACTGTCTAACATAAGGTCCCGCTCGTTACACCGGGGAATACACTTCAGAGAATGTGGTGCACTGTTTCTTCAAAATCACAGTTAGGGTTAAATATTAACAAAATGGTGAAGCTACTCATAAATAGAATAATTAACTTCTAAAATACCTTTTCGGTGTGGTGACGAAGTAAGAATACAATTCACTACTCCCTATCTTGCCCGTGGATGTCGTAAAAGACGACTAAGAGATATAATATGCATATAACATCTGCGCAAGAGAAGGTAAACTCGAAATGAAACCTTATACCAACATGTCTGACCAGCATGGTATAGTAGGTCAAATTTCCTCCCATTGAGGCCCCTCCTCAACCGCCCGAGCCCAACAGTGGGACGTATATGGGCTGTGATAATGATGATGAAAATACCTATGGCCAGTGAGGAGTTGGGCTGAACAGTGGCCAAGTTACAACCATATTTTCTATAAACGCTCACGAAGACATGGAAAGAATAATAACTATAATAGGTGACGACCCTTTTAGCCGTTCGGTCAGGAGCTCATCGTAGGTACACTACGGATTACTGTGCGAAGTCTAGTAATTTAATTTCGATAGCGTGGCAAAATTAAATCGATGTTCATGTTTTCCCAAATGTATTAGTAGATTGTGCCTAGTGAAATAGTACACACTAACCTACTATCAGATTATGATTTCTGATGTTTCTGTTTGATTTCGTAAGGCAACACATACAGACAGATACTTGAACGGTGATTCTCATCATCCCCCTTCACAGTTAGCTACCGTGTGTAAATCTTTGTTGCAGAGAGCACGAGGAATCTGTGACGATGAACACCTGGCTGGGGAGCTGCAGCATGTCAAGCAGGTGCTACGTGCAAACAAGCTGCCAGTTCCTCGCCCCCGTCGCAGAGACCGAGTGAAACCACCCACAGTTGAGCGCCTTCCTGCAATACTACCTTATGTCAAAGGAGTCACTGACAAGATTGGCTACATCCTGAAACGCTCTTCCATTAAAACTTATTTTAAGCCACTGAAGAGGATTAGCCAATTCTTACCACCTGTCAAGTGCCAGATCCCTTTACAAGATGCAGGAGTATATAAACTTGACTGTGACTGTGGTCTCTCTTACATTGGACAAACAAAGAGATCCATAAGAACTCGGATCAAAGAACACATAGCCGATGTGAAGCACCGCCGGGACACTAGGTCTGCAGTCTGTGAACATAGTCAGGACCGCGCCCACCATAACATCAGGTTTGATAAACCACAAATCCTCGCAAAAGAACACCGATACCTGCCTAGAATGGTACGCGAGGCTATTGAGATTAAAAAACACAAAAATTTCAATAGAGAGGATGGCTGGGTGTTACCATCAAGCTGGGATCCTGTTATAAATATTATTAAAAACAAATCCAAAAAGACCACCACAAAACTGCAAGACACCGTGAGCTCATATTGTATAGATTTGACCCACAATAATAATAACTAAAGATAATTTTATAAATTAAAACCTTTTAGTAACATAAAGTAAGCCGTCTTCAAAATTAACTTTAATTTAGCATCATGTTCATCACCTGAGTTTTCTTGCCGGATCTTTCTCAGTGTAACCGTGTTTCGATCCGGTGGTAGTATACTAGATTATTAGTTAGTTTTTAAATATAATTACTATTAATTTTAATGTTTAATTATTACTAACCATAAACAATATAATTTTTTCATATAAAATCATTTTCTTCTTACACTGGCAATAAATTTTGTATCAAAATGTGGGTCAATACTTAATAACTAATTTCTGTATCGGGTAGATAATTATAAATTTTCTGCAGTAACGATGACTTGTTGGACGTGAGACATCTTAGTCCACCCGTGATCATGAACGCTGTAAAGTGTTCGAAACGTCGGGTAATCAAAAATCAAATACAAACGCGATAAAATCCGTAAAGTAGTTTTATTTAAAATCTACTATCAGATTGTTATGTAATTCTATTTCAAGTTTTCCTTCTCTTGCATAAATGTTATCAACATATTATATCATTGTCTTTATTGTCACCCATTGTTAAGAAAGGACGTAGTGAATTGTATTCTTACACATATTTTACCGAGTTTATATTTCATTTTTACTTGCCCGGCGTACCCGTAATTATAAAAAGAAGAAAACCATAAAAAAAATGTTATATTTAATATATGTTTTGGTTACAGGATAAAAAAATTAAAAAACTAAACACTGAACCATGGCAGTATAAATCACAGTTAATTTTAACAATAATAATTACACAATAGTTATTGTTTAAACAATATTAAGTGACAGTTAAGTGTTGTAATATAGTTGTAAAGTTACCTGTGAGGCGAGTGGAGCCGGTGTGCACCAGATGTGCGCAGCTTGTACAAAGAAACATTATATATCTGTTCGTGCTGACGATTGCGACGTGACAAAAACTTGTTTATTAAAAGCTAGATATGACCCGCGGCTTTCTCTATTACCCCGACTTTAATACATTTTCCCACGATAAATGTTTGCACGAAGCACTCAGAGTTAACGTAGCTAGATCTATTGAAAAAAAAATTGATCAATAGCATCAGAGATTATGTATATATTTGCTGTGTGATAACGGCTAGCTTTCCGTGTGGTGACGGAGTAAGAATATAATCTTACCCGTGGATGCTGTAAAAGACGACTAAGGAATATAATAAGTATATAAAATCTGTGCAAGAAAAGGCAAACTCGAAACAAAACCCTATTGCAACATGTCTGACCGGCGTGCAATAGTAGGTCAATTCCAACAATTATACAGGAGGCCTGAGCCCAACAGTGGGGCATATGTGGGCTAAGATTATGATGATGATGATGGGTAGGAATACTATCGACCCTTACATTGCTCGTGGGTGTATTGAAAGACAACTAAGAGCATCTTCATCGACCTGGCAAACTCGTTCTGATGCCGTCTGATCAACAAATACAATTCCAAGGAGGATTGATGTCAGGCAGGCGGCTGATTATAAAATATGTAATTCCAATAACTTTATCAATGTGTACGTATATATACTCCATGTTACTGCGAAAGAAAATATCATTTTACACATTGCGTAGAACACAAGTATATTCAAATTCAAATTATTTTATTATGCATAAACCCTGAGAGGGCACTTACATATTGTCAGGTTTACAATTTCCAAAAAAAAATATACTACCACCGGATCGGAACGCGACCGCTACTGAGAAGATCCGGCAAGAAACTCAGCGGGCTTGTCATTATTTTTATTTTTTTTTTTTCTTCTTACTAGTTATGCAATTGTGTACATGTTTTGTAAGAACAAGCTCCAGTGTGATGCCCTTCGAACCGCAAGACACTTAATATAATTTAAACGATTATGGCTGGACCAGATCCCACAAGCGGCACCCGATCACGAGTTAACTACTAGAGCAGCCATCACTCCCCTCAACCACTATGGAGGGAAGGGAGAGACCCGCTCCACGCAGCTACCGCAAGTAGATCCCTATGTGAGCATGACCAACACCACAATATGTTACAAACGCTGAAAATACAAAAATTCGTTAGGCAAAACACGCTACACTTTACAATAAAAGTTAAAAGTACATTTACAAACAGTATATTTAAAATAACAAGGAAATTGCTGAATGATGAGCTGCTCACAACCAATCTGTATTATCATCTACATAATCCGAGATTTTATAATAAGCTTTTTTACAAAGTCTATTCTTGATGGCTTTTTTAAACTTTTTCATAGGCTGGTCTCGGATATCTTTAGGTAATCTATTGTAAAAGCGTATACATTGCCCCATGAATGATTTGTTAACTTTTTGGAGACGAGTAGTGTGTACAACTAATCTGTCCTTATTACGAGTATTCATTTCATGAATGTCACAATATCTCTTAAAGTTAGCGATATTTTTTTTGACATATAATATATTTTCGTATATATATTGTGATACAGCAGTTAGAATATTTATTTCTTTGAATTTCTCCCGAAGTGAGATTCTTGGGCCTAGATTATAAATTGCACGGACAGCCCTTTTTTGGAGAACAAAGATTCTATTAAAGTCCGTGGAGCATCCCCACAGTAATATACCGTAAGACATAAGACTATGGAAATAAGCGAATATAATTGGGATTAGAGCAGGATTGATGAGTTTTAGAGGTTATCCGCTATATCTTAACTAATAAAGTGTTTTCTTATATTTTTTAGTTCATTAATGTAGCTACATACATAACGAACCTGCGAAGGTATATGGGACAAAACAAAATTGGAATCGAATCATTGTCGTCAGCCTTTCGCAGTACACTACTGGGCGTATTCCTCTCCCATAGAACACCACATGGCACATTTATTCGAAGAGTTATTGCCGTAACCGCTACACTTAGAAAGCGGGCTGATGATCGCACTAAGATGTTATACGTTTCCCAGGAGAATGACTGAACACCAATAGTCCTGGTCACCCATAAACCCTTTTACATGACTTCCAGAGCAAGTAAGGTAGCGACAATAATATTCTTATCTCGTCATACAAGGAATAACTAAAATAATTTTAATTTTTTTTTTCTAGTTTTTATACTATTACCCATTCAAATTTGGCGTAGTGGTTAAGATACCGACCTACAGTGCCAGTGTCGGGGGTTTGAATCCCACGCAGGACAACATTTTGTGGGTCACACACAATCTTCTGAGTCTGAATGTAATTTGTGTTCGTTAATTATGTCTGTAAAGTCTCCCACAATACAAGAATTTGGTTCATATTTACCTTCTCAATAATTAATATACAACAATATTTTTTTTATTTCCGTATAACTATATATATTGCCGTAAATATTAGAAATCATTTTAAGCCATATCGGAGCCAACTCGTTAGAGGATAAAATGGTGGGGTTGTGGTGAAGCACCATTTCTGATTTCGTATCTTGATACTATAAAACATGTCTGATGTTGGCATTAAACCCACGACAAAATTAAGAGGAGATTTCCGTCTAATCTACTGCCATATCACATGCCGTAAGGTCTATTGTATTTTGTGCGCAATCCAATATGTCTCTCACAATGAACGAACAAGTGGTTCCAATATCATAAAGGTTTACAAGTTTTGTAAAAACTTTGAACAATGCACACCTAGCACTGCATCTATGTTAGGGGTGACACACATACTCTAGCGTGTTTTAAACTTACATTTTCTCGACTTATGGAATTATTATTATGCCGTGGGATTCTTACGTGAATAAACAAGGTGCAATATTTTGCGTTTGCGGGTATGAATTCAGGCTGCATTTTTAGTATTAATATTTCTCACTTAAAATTTCATAAATGTTTTACGTGATACAAAATTTTAGGCCCTGCTCTTCAATAAGATAATATATAAAATAAAATATATAAATTTAATCATGATACGTACAGGCAGAAATATCTTGAGATACAACCTACGAACATGAAATTTTGGAACTATCGAAGTATTGAAACCTACACTATTTTAGTTTTTTACAGTGAAATAAAATATATATTATTATGTTAAAAAGGTAGCACAATGATCAAAAATAATAAATATAAAATTATAACAAAATTTATTGACTGTAAATGTGGTTGAAAAATTTTATACAGATTACTAATAAAACATATATTTTAAAAAATTATGTTTCATTATCAATATTTTGACAACCCTAACTGTTGGCAGACACGTGCGACACACGTGGAAACAAGGTGCTATTGTCTCAAACAACACCACAAACACTATTTTGTACCTTATACAACATAACATTAAGATTAATTTACATCGTATCAAATCTCGCGGTAAAATTATGATGGTAGTGTTAGTTTACCAATATTGAATGGTCTTTGTTTAAAATCAGTGACGGCATATTGCAATGTACCTCATAAATTATAAGCTAGGTGGGACAATTGTTAGCTTCGTCGTTAACTTTTCATGTTAGCACACGTGTTCAGCTGTAGAGTTTGTCGTGTATCGTAAATAGAACCTAAATTACTCTATACATTATTAGTTTTCTACTTCCTCCGTGTAGTGACAGTGTATAAGAATACAATTCATCACTCCCTATCTTGCCCATGGATGTCGTAAAAGATGGCTATCGGATGTAATATGCTCATAACATCTGTGCAAGAGAAGGAAAACTCTAAATGGAACCTATACCAACATGTCTGACCAGCAGAGGCGTAACTATACCATCTGGGGCCCGTGGCAAATTCTTTTGATGAGGCCCTATCAATAAGAATCATCACGTTGTACTTAGGTAAAATAAATTTTATATAAGTCAGGTACAATCAGATTCCCTAAAAATAAAGAAAAGCTCATCAATCCCGCCAAAAACCTACATCGTATTAGATAGGCTCTATTCACAATCGATTCGATACCGATACCAGCAAGTATCGATACCTTTCAATCGATTCTGATTGAGGTCCTAAGTGTTTTGGGCCGGGACCCTCTCGGGTCGAGGGCCCGTGGCATTTTGCCAGCCCTGCCACCCTATAGTTACGCCACTGCTGACCAGTATGGTATAGTAGGTCATATTCCCTCCCATTGTGGAGAAGGCCTGAGCTCAACAGTGGGACGTACGTGGGCTGCAATGATGATGATGACTAATTCGTTAATACACAAGTTTAGAGACATTGATGTTGAGGGAAACAAACGCAAATACAAAAACATGCTCGATAATAAATTTGCTATGAGCGTCATCTTTTCCATTGCTAGGGACACATTTCTTATATTTTTCTGCCTACAGCCATTAATTGAGTGGATTTAGAATATGTGCTGTTGTCTTAGAAAATCGATAGGTATATAAGTAGTAGAAAGTTACTACTGCGCTTTGTGAAGGAGAAAACCTGGGTCCATGCCCACATTACTGTGGACAGCGACCTGTTTATATACTTAGTACCTATTGCAGTATTCTTCTGTGTGGTGACGGAGTAAGAATACATTTCATCACCCCCTCTCTTGCCCGTTGCCTGTAGTAAAAGACGACCAAGTACAATATGCATATAACATGTATGCAATACCTGCCAACACATCTGACCAGCGTAATATAGTCAGTCAATTTCCCTCCATAGAGGAAGCCTAAGCCCAACAATGTGAAGTATATAGGCTGGGATGATGATTAAAGAACCCATAGGCCTATGAAGGGCAGATACCATTAGATGGGCTGTTTACTCGACTGCCACTAAAGACAATCAAAAATTTTCTGTATAAACAAAATGAATAGCTGCAATTGAGCTTGAAATTAATAGATAATGATTATTTACTAATATTTTATTTGTCTAAGAGATACGTCGTCAGTGAACTAACGTATAATAAAAATATTTTTAATATGTAAGCCTTCACAGAGAGCTAAATATACACATGTATCTATATAAATATACACATATAGATATCTATTCATTTTCATTTATTGCAGGCAATGCCCATAGTGTTAGTAACAATAATCTTAAAGCTAATGTTAGTAGACAAATTTATAACTATATACTAAATATCCATGTGGAGTTTCATCCAATGGTGTAGCATTGGTGAATCCCACCTGTCTATGAACACTCCCTGGATAGTGTTGTTGCTGCCGCGGACGCGCGTGAATAGTGAAGCGCATCTTTTACGTATGATGGCCTTGAAACCATCTATACGTCTCTCCGCGAACATAGTGGACGCACTGCAGCGCCACGGCAGCCCCAACAGTATCCTGAGCGCGTTATTATATTGCACGCGCAAGTCGCTGTAGACGCGCATGCTGTAGTTGGTCCACAGGCTGCACGTGTAAAATGATTGGCAAAAAGCCTTAAACAAGGTGACCTTGACCGCTTCAGTACATCGTGCAAACCTGCGAGCCAGCATGTTACAACGCACCGACAACGACCTACGCTCTCTGTCTGTGTCCTTGTTGTCATTTAAATCCTCGGTTACCCAATGACCCAAGTACTTAAAACTGGTAACTTTTTGCAGAGGTGATCCGCAGAGTGATATCTCCGGTATGGTACGATAGCCTCTGGCACCAGCCTTAAAAACCATAATCTCACTCTTTTTAGCATTGTACTTGAGTCCTTGAGCCTCCGCATATACTTCACAAACTGACAGTAGGCGCCTTAAGGCACTGACCGATGGACTCAGCAACTGGTGTTGTCAGCATAACTGATATTGTTGAGACAAACCCCGTCTATATGACACCCGATGCTAGTGTTGCTGAGTCCACCAATCAGCTGATTCATGTAAATATTAAAAAGACGAGGTGAGCTTAACCCCCCCCCCTGTCTCACCCCGCACTCCAAGCGGTATACATCAGAAGTTGTACCTTCCCACTTAACACTGTTCCGTTGATTATTATACCAAAACATAAACAGGTTTATTATTTCAGGTGGCAATGTTGTTTCATGTTGTAGCTTATGACACAACACTTTATAATTGACCAGGTCAAATGCCCTAGACAAATCGAGAAAACAGGCAAATATAGGGGTTTTCCTGTCCGTATAGTACTGGACAGTCTGCTTAAGGCACAGAATTGCACTCTCTGTAGAAAGCCCCGCTCTAAAACCGAATTGACTATCATGCAGTTTGGTATACTGTAATAATTGCTTGTCAAGCAGACCGTCCAGCACCTTTGCTATGACGGTTGCCAATGATATAGGCCTGTAATTGGAAATGTCAGAGGCATCCCCAGTTTTATTTTTAATAATAGGTACTACTATTATTATCTATATAAATATCTATATCTATATTATTATCTATATAAATAAATACTAAATACATATTTGCGATAAAGATGTCTTTAAAAAATAATAATGAGGTCGCAAGCGCCATTTGCGATGTCTTTCTTTTATTGCAAACGGTGGCAAACAAACAAACAGTACACCTGTTGGTAAGTGCTGCTGCCGCTCATGGACCTTTGCAAGGCCGCTGCCTACCACGAAAAAAAAAGGAGTGTGAATGCGTGTAATGAAGTTCGGTGATACTAAAGGATTCACTAAAACCCACCACCTGCAAACACCCTCAGAAAGTGGGTCTTCCGACTCTCTTGCTTACCGAACGAAGCGCAGTAACAAATTGCTACCTCTCAGACGTCGATTTGCTGCTCAGTATGGTACTACCCTATACCCCGGACGGACCGGCCCGCGGCTATAGACAGGCAAGTGTCAACAGTCTAGTCCTACCACTTTAAAAGTGAAATTACTATAAGGATTAATTGAATATCATTGAACGATTACCCCCGTATAGACAGCTACTACGGTACCTAGATACCTACTTACTAGATTTATCTCACTACGCTCCACAGTTAGTTCGTAACACGTTCTAGTAATGTGTAATACTCAAAATTAGTTCATATTATGACATCATTTACCATAAACATTTGTTTCTATACTCACCGCCAAATGTAGGTACATATGTAACGACTCACCTAGGTAATGAGTTCTAACGAGACCATAATGAGATCACAGAGTATGACTACTTTCCTCCTAGATACTTTCTAAATAATTTTGAAGATTACAAAATTATATGTCGACATGCCTACGCATTCTTTTAACAGAGTATGTAAATGTTTTCTTTAAAAAGTTTCAGTTTTATGTTATTCCAATTCTAGATAACGGAGGTAGACTTTGGATAAAAAATCTTCCCACATAATAATTCTTCAAGTTGCTTCCTACGGTACTAAAAATTCACTGGTATGAGTAGCGCCATCTAGTATCCAAAAGCAGAACTAAACCGCGTATATTTATGTAAATGATAATGTGATGTAGTAAAATCATGTTATGGTCAATAAGCTAACTGCTTGTTTTTTAAACATTGTTAAATGTGTATAAAATTACTTAAATCTTGCAATAATCCTTACCAGTGAGTTGTATGTCTAGAGACATAGAAACAAGTGAGCATTAATCGCGAGGTCGCAGATTCTACACTCGGATCTGGCATTGTAATGTTCTAGAAGAAATCTAATAACATTTATATATCAGAAAATTCTCAATATCAGGCTTAAAAAATTTTAATTTGACCAGATTTGCCCTAGATTGCATTGATATAAAATGGAAAAGTTTACACACAAGTGTCCATCTGACTGAAAGACGTCAGTCAATATAAAAAAATAAACCAATACAAAAGGTGCGTACGTACATAATATAATATCATATATGTATATGTAAATGCAAAGTAGTAGCGGCGCTAGATAGAGACAGGTAGACCACCGAGAAGGTGGAGCGTAACAACTTGTAAATAAACAATAGCGATGTAGAGTCGTGCCCAATACGTCCGCGCTACGTCTCACCGAGCTGACACCGGTCTGAGGCAAAGGTGCTCGCTCGCTATATGAGCGATGCTCCTGAGCGCTGACCGCTCGTCGTCGCTCGTCATTCGGCTCTACTAATTAAGTATAGGTGGTAGAGGGGGTGTGCGGGTGTAGGGCGGCGGGCGCGGAGGGCGGTACGAGGGGCGGGGCGCGCGCGGGGCGGGCGCGCCTCGGCCGCTCTCCATTCCACCGCGCGGCGCGCCGCAAACGAGACGTTAGTCCGCGCGCGCGGGCCATGGTCGCGAGAACCGATGAGAGCATGTTCGGGTGCTATGGTGACAGCTACTCGTACCGCCTGTGGAGCTTGGCCAACGTGTGGGGCGCCTGCCGATGTGAGTAGTGCACCTGCGCACGCTGAGAGCGTCGCCGCTGACGTCAGCGGAGGCTGTCACACTAGGTGTAGTAGGACGCGGTCGCCAGTGCTACTCCGGCGCGTTCAGTGACGTGTGAGAGACAGGTGTCGCTAGATGAAAGTGCATAGATCTCTTATGGGAGTTGGCGGTTGGTACGAAACCTTAGCGGCCGGTTGGCTTGCGGATATGAGGAGTAAGCAGGTCCCAACGTCCACCACTTCGGCCAGGCGGCTCGCGGCCCTGAGTAAGCTTACATTTCTTTTGGTTTTTTATTTGCATTTTATATTTATATATTTTATACGATGCGCTTCCATTAACTTTTCACTATTTGATATTATTTTTAACGTGACTCTACATATTTAATCACTTCACAACAATTTACTCGTTACCTGCACAATGTCCCGTAAACTTATAAAAAGTATTAAAATTAATTGTAATCAAGTAAAACTCTAAAAGAAAAGTTCAAATTCATGAAACATTTAAAAGTTTGAATGAATGCAGGTGACAATGATATCACCGATATAATATTAAAAATAAAAGTGGATCACGTCTTCATTAGAAATAACCTCGACGTTTGGTAATCTCCCCTAGTCTCCCTCGGGATATAATTCATCCACTTGAAAATCGGGAACAGGTACACACAGACTTGAAAGAAAGTTTCGTTTGTCGAGGGGAACCCCGCTCGCTTTCAACGTCTTAAATCGTAAATGATTATGTTGTTTTAATTCATTTGCTTTTTCTGTCTTAATTTTATTTTATTCTTCCTCTTTGAGTGCCGCCTGTCTGGAGTGGATGAAACAATAAGTGTACCGGGGACGATTGATGCGTACGAAACGAACCACAATGCGTAATATTTTAAATGCGAGCTCGTGGAACACGGATGAATAAATTAGTAAAAGTTGCTTTATTGCTGTTCTCCGGCAAACAGACGGTTCACTGTGACGTTCGTGTTTTTAATCTTATTATAATAAACTGCGCTCTGCATCCGATATGATTCGAGATCAAAACGAACCAGCCTGCCTAGATCGCGTCTAGGTGCCTTTTAAAATTTAATGATTAGCTCGGCTCAAAGAAACTGCTGTAATAATGATTATTATCATACCTGAACTTTGACAACGATTCGTTTGATGTGTATTTTTAAGATTACATACGTAGCATATAACATTATTTTATAGTTTTGCTAATTAAAACATGCAAAAATAACATCTGTTCGATATATGCACCGAATGTCATCTTGACTATCTATATGATTTCTGATATATTTAACATCCAGTTCAAACGTGGTATATTTATCTTAATGCGTTCCTATAACATATTTAAGTTCGAGAAAACAATAAACGCATTGAGATATTTACTCTATTTAGGTAAACAAACATTTCCAGGAACCGATATCTCTCTCAAACAAACAGTACCTACCTATTTGTTACCTAATAGGTACTGCACGGCTAATTACTTGTTTGTTGTACACAAAATTAACGGATCTTAATAAACAAACTTATTTAATGGCCAGTTAAACATCGTTTATGTAAGTACTAGTTAAAAGTCTCAGTTTATTTTGAATTGATACAATGACTCAGTGCTGTGAATCACGGTTGTGTATTTTTTATTCTGTTTGTCCATTTCACCTCTCCAGCATCTGATTCAGACATACCTATAAAATACTATAGATTACAGCAATGACAGTGAACCTTAGTGAGTTTCATTACTATAGTTAGCTAGTGTTTGGATATCTGCGAACTTATTTTTGTTACAATAAGTTTATTTACAGTACTAAGTACCGCTGTAAATTATATTGGTTTATATTACTGACTCACTTATTACACTCTGCTTATAACCTCATTTAACTTGGTGAATATAATTAACTTATTTGTTAATATTTATTAAGATAGTTCATTCATATAGATCTGTCTGGAGGAGGCTCGAGGCCAGCAGTGGGATGTTTATGCTGTGATAATTCACATAGATCCATTAGCTCTATCTTTTATTTACTAAATTCCGTGCTGTGAAATGATAACAATTAACAAAACAATTTTAATTAATCTTAATCTTAAAAAAAATGTTTTTTTATAACAAGAAAACCACATATTTTCCAGATTTTATAAAAATGTTATAGATAATTTACCTCATTAAATAAATAAGTTATATGGATTTTGGAATTTGTTATTACGATAAAATATTGAAACAAATTATTTCACATATTCTGAGTAATGCAATTTTAGGATACCATTCATAATATTTATTAAGATATTTAACAAAATAGGTCTGGCAATCGTAATAATTTAAAAAATAACAAGATAGGCCATATCTAATATGTAGTAAACAATTAATTTTCAAACAGAAATGATAAATTTTCATATTGAGCTGTTATCAGTTTGCGGTTTCAACACGGATTTATTGTAATTGTCTTTGGTCTTTAGTCTTTAGTCGCACTTAACCGCAGTATAAACTAACTATATGTTTATTTATACACACAAATACCACACTGTTACTGTTAAACTATTTATTATATTGAAATTACAACATTGATAGCTATTATCTACCTAATACGAATAATCATAAATTTTTTTAATGTGATGCAAACTTCATAATTTATAGGTGCCAACAATAAATTAGAGATGTGATTCTTGGACAGATCGTGATCCTTGATTTATCCTAATTATTTGGAGTCAACGCAAATTGCTAAAGTTTTAGCATATTAACTAGAATATAATAAATTAGAAGATACTAGATATCCTTTATTTTTATCAACTTGTTAGATACGGGATATGTACTCGTATATTCATCATCTCGACCCGCATAAGTTCCATTTTGTTGGGCTTAGGCCTTCTTCACTATGGGAGGAAATTGACCTACTCTACCGCGCTGGTCAGATGTGTTAGGATAGGGTTTTATGTCGAGTTTCCCTTCTCTTTTAAAGATGTTATCTGCATATTGAATCCCTCACGGGTAAGAGAGGTGGGTGCTGAATTGTATTCTTACTCTGTAAAGAAGACGAAGACTGTCTATTTAGAACTCCTCTATAACTTAAATTAAAAAAAAAAAGATTAATGTTGTAGTAATGTTGAGTATGTAATGAGTAGTAATTGTAACAGATTTTATTGCAAAAACAAACCTACTACACGCAGCAGTCTCTCACAAAAGCTGTAGTTATTCCTATTAAAGCAATTAGGTATATATAATTTAACACCTTAGGTACCCTTGTAAAGAGAGAACAAATGATATTATTACTATTATTAAAATAAAAAAAGGAAGCAAATATGTAGGTTAAATACCAAATGGTTGTTTGGATAATAGGTATATTTATAATAGGCAACCAATAATAATTCGTGTATTAAACACGGTTACAATTCAAAACAATAATCAAATGTTGTCTAAACACTTCAATAATGTATCTCGAGGCGCAATTACGGTGTCGAGCGAGAGGTTCCAACATGGTGCCTATAATTGTACGGGCGTATTTGTTAGTGTGAAGTGTTGAGTAGTGCGCGCGCGCGCAGGTAGAACGACCAATGAGCGCGAGGCTTTGTGCGCTGCCGAGGGAGATAACGCTCCTCGACTATACGTCGGGTTGTACTGCAGTGATTGTGTGTGCGTGCAATAATTGTTATTGTGTCGTCGGATGCAATAGGAAGCGTCGCATTCTAGTGTGTGTATATGTTTTTTTTTATCAGCGGTTAACGGACGCACTCTGGCCGTGCGCAAAGATTACTGTAGTCCGATATCGCCGCGTGTAGGTGTACGTACCGTCCGCTCCACCTAATTAGCGATACGCGTACGTGTTTACTACGAATGTGTTCATACCTATGTATTGTTGCCGCTTCGGTATTTCCATATACACCTTATCTAAATGTTCAACTATATCAGTTGGAAAATAATTCGTTTTAATCGCATTCGCATAAATATTATTCTTTGACTGTAATTTTTACAAAACCAAATACTCTTCGCAAATCGTTGATTGTATCTCCGGCTCTATTTGAATTCCCTATTAGAATGTGCTAGTAAAGTATAGGTAGATACGTACGACTGTGCTAAACTTCGCAATTATATTTTATTTCATTGACATCCTACATTTTCTTAGGATTAGTATGGTAAACAACAGTAATTAAATCTTAAATATTATGCTGTTAATAGAAAACTTTTATTGTTCCTGAACACTTTCGCAAAATTCTTTAATAAGACCTTCGAGTAGGTATATACATGCCTATATGGTTTACGTAATAGGTCATTAGATGTTATTACAATCCGGGTTCTTCTATGTTAGCACATGATAGATATAATTATCTATATTATATCAAAACAAACAAATAAACATCTTTTAAGTTAATTTATACTGCGCATGAATGGCAGATAGGGAATGAATGAAAGTCACAGACAACGCCATCTAGCGTCGAGTAGGACTACTTATATTATTGTAATATTATTTAGTAGCGAGCATTGTTGCTATTTTTCTAATCATGATAATATAACAATGTAATTATTAATTAATTTATGACAACAAAACTAATGGTTAATAGACTACTTTTTAACAATAACTTAGGTAAGTATTTTATATGTTATCTAAATTATGAGGCGAAGCTATGAACTTCATTCACGTGCTCGTAATTACTGACATGGATATGTGGATATCAAGTCTAACATTCGAAACATTTCTCGACATTTTTTCTGTGCTTCTCAATAATTTTTCACATTTAGAATGTTATGGATGATTCTCATACTTCAGTGTCATACACTTATATGTATTAAAATACCTTCACACAAATTCAAATGAGAATTGTTAACCATTTTTTGAACGTTTACATAGATAAGTAAACAAGCAAACGAGCAAAGAGACCTGGTCATTGTAAGTGATAGGAACTGCTGCTCATGGACCTTTGCTAGACCGCTACCTTCTGTAAGAAAGTGAAGGCAGTGTGAATGCGTGCAATGAGGTTTGGTGATACTATACCCATTACCAAAATCCACCACACGCAAACACCCTCGGAAAGTTGGGCTGCCAGCTCTCTCGCTCACCAAACGAAATGAAGTAACAAATTGCTACTACTCAGACGTCAATTTTCTGCTCTGTGTGGTACTACCTCGGACGGACCGGCCCGCGGCTGTAGACAGACAACTGTCAACAGTGTGGTCCTAACACATAGTAACGTATAGATTATATTTTAAACTTATTATAAGTAACAGGTATCTGTATACACTGTGATTAATACTTTATCATACTATTGGTAAGAAAATTACACGTTTTAAGGAGTTTGATTACCTGATAGATGCCACAATCTCATAAACTGTAGAATTCAATAACAAAAGTATTGCAAAATGTAACTAAGTCAACTTACCAAAACAACATAACTCAAAAATAGTAAATTCCTAATAGATCGGTACCTTTACTGCTGGTAGGTATACTGTCTGATGTCATAAGTAGCCTAGTTAGTTTATGTTATTAAACATGCATTACAAAATGGTCTTTCACATGGATATTTACGTGACGTTTAAAGGTTTCATCATTCATCATCATCATTTCAGCCTATTGCCGTCTGCTGCTGGAAGTAGGCCTCCCTCATGTTACGCCACAATGTGCGGTTCTGTGCCACCTGCATCCAACGACGCCCAGCAACTTTCACTAGATCGTCGGTCCACCTAGTGGGGGGGCGTCTTACACTGCGTCGTCCGATACGTGGTCGCCACTCGAGAACCTTTCTTCCCCAACGGTTGTCGGTTCGTCGAGAAATGTGGCCTGTCCATTGCCACTTCAGCGTGCTAATTCTTCGTGCTATGTCAGTTACACCCGTTCTTCTGCGGATTTCCGTATTCCGGATTCTATCACGCAGAGAAATCCCGAGCATAGCCCGCTCCATAGCACGTTGAGCGACTTTGAGCCTTGCTATGAGGCCGACATTTAGGGATCACGTTTCCGTGCCATAATTCATCACTGGTAACACACACTGGTCGTAGACCTGTGTTTTCAGACACTGAGGTATGTTGGACGAGAAGATCCTGTTAAGTTTCCCGAACGCTGCCCAACCGAGTTGGATTCGTCGGCTGATCTCTTTCTCGAAATTGGATCTACCTAACTGCACTGTTTGTCCTAGGTAAACATAATGATCGACAACTCCGAGAATCGCATTGACGTAAATATTTACATTAATTTGTGTGGTGACGAAGTAAGGATACAACTCAATATGCCATATTTTGCTCTTGGGTGTAGTAAAAGATGGCTAAAATATATAATATATAAATACATACTATCTAAGAAAGAGAAGAAAACTGGAAATAAAACTTTACACCAACCCGTTTGACCAGCGTGTTGAAGTAGGTCAATTTCCTTTTTTATTGTGAACGTGTATCCAGACCAACAGTGAGATATATTTGAGCAGAGATAATTATATGATAGACAGAATAACGGTTATTATAGTTCATTGCAGTCAAGTAAGGAATTCCGGTGGCCTGAGGATTATCTGTTGAATCACTGCACGGGAAAGTCTACTCCTCTAGTTCTATTATAAGTAGTTGTATAATTGACGCAAGTTGTGCGTTAACCTGAATTACTCACAAATCGATAACTGAAATTTGTTGCAAATGTATCTATACATGAAATGCTAAGCACATTATAAGCCAAGCATTATAGACGTTTCTTAATTAATCGACTCATTTTAAGTAATAATATTGCCAGCTAATTCACAAAGTTCACGTTCGTTTATCAGGCACAAGATTTCAAGTACGTATATGCAGAATTCTAGCCCAAATGAAATTATGTTTATAAAAATACATAAGTCAAACGTCACGAAATGATTCAATTTATATTATCACTTTAGTAGCAGTAGTAGTAACAGCCAATATAATTATGAATGGTCAAGTAGCTAGAATAGTTTCTCGGCAGAGTAGTCACTTACATACTTTAGATAATCTAGATATTCTCTCTTCCCCCTTTGATAACGACCTAAGAATGTAATGTTTCCACATCGCATACTTTTTCGAAAAAGTCGTTAAAATCTATCAAATAACTCCTAAGAGCAGCCTCCTAGGAACCTTATAATACAACTGTAGTTGCTAAGCCATCTCCCGAGCATGATATGCATTATCTTTCTTATGTTCAATAGTGGGTGCGATAGGATGGTAGATATATATATATATATATATATATATATATATATATATATATATATATATATGTATTCGTTCTTGGTTCGCCGTCCTACTGTTGCGCATGAACCTACTACACATTGAAAAGAAAATTGATTTGCTTTTGGACCACATATATTATACCTTAAATTTATCAATCAAATCGTCACTTGATCGAAGCGCGACCGCCACTATTAAGATCCGGTAAAAAAAGCGTGCTTGTCTTTTTTGTATTTTTTAAAGATTACTCCTTTTATATAAAATTATATACGTTCTGTATATATATATGTATAGCAGGTATTAGCTCCAGTATGATGAATTTTAAACGGTTCTTTATATACTAAACTATTAATATTTGAATTACATCATAGAATATGAGACGAGAAATCACGGTGAGTAATATTTCAATTGTTCAACAAAAACAAGTTATACATAAAATGTCACTATAAATAGATAGAATACCTGCCGGTGACGAGTCCCTTGAATCCCGTTAGTCATCGTTCTCGTCGTCGTTCTCGTTATAACAGGTAGGAATATTCCAGGAAAGTGGCATTATTTCAATTGGTTCTATCATGTACAATGAAGTCGTGTTAATAATATATGTGGTTACAGTCATCAACATGAGAGGTTACAAGCAGCTGGTGAACATAAATCAAGGATAATTAGCTTTCAATGAGTGTAGTGAACACCGCGCTCAAATACAATGGTAATTTGTCTTATTTGTAATAAACTATTTTCGCGCTGCTACCTCTATACTCACTATCGCGACTCATGCACATCCCACTTCTGGGTTTGGACCTCTTCTAAAGCGGGAAAAAAATTAAGCTACTACTATATATACTACGCAGGTAAGGTTTTATTTTGAGTTCATATTCTCATGCAGTGATGTTATCTGCTTGCGTTCTTTAAGTTTTTTAAGATCATTCAAGGGCATAAATATTGGGTACTTAATCATCACGGGAATATCTCTGTACCTATTAATTGTTATAGTTATTTTTTGTTGTAAATAGAGAGCTAACATAATTAATCATTATTATAAAAAAATGTTTTGCGTACCTTTTACTACACGCATAGGGTAACATGAATAGTAAATATTTACAACAAGACTACTGCGTTAAAATATATTGGGTAATACGTATTATTAAGAGATAAAGCTTGTTTGAGGGATGAAGTCTGTTTAAAGTGGGATGGAGATCTAAGTTGGATTGCAATACGTTCACTAATTAACTCAACTTATATAGGTTGACTCGACCTTCCTCCACATTATGAGGGTAATTAACCTACTAAACCATGTTTATAGACGAATGGGTACAGGATTTGATTTCGAGTTTCCTTCTCTTGCTGATATTACCTGCATATATATATATATCTAACAGTGGTCTTCGTTATGTTATATTTACGGACAACAAAAGGGGTAGGGTAACTAATATGCCACATTATCACAAACTGCTAGAGGCTAGACAGTTTATCCGGCAAATGATGTTATGCCCACGGGGATAGAAAAAACATTCGTAGGAAGCCACACGCATGCTTAATTTTATAAAAAAGCAGTGATTTGCAAGCAGCGACAGTGGCTTTGCCTGCCCACATATAGCAAAAAAACGCAAACTTCCTGTCAAACCCGTTACGAGTTCCTCATGGTTTTCGAAGTGTATACATATATATAATATATTTTCATTAATCAATTGTAATTATCGATTATCTTGCCGTGTCGTGAAGGAGTAACAATACAGTTCATCACCACCTATCACATCTGAGCGTAACGTAAAAGACTACTACGGAAAAAAGGAAAACTCGAAACAAAATCCATCTGACCAACGTGGTACCTATAGTAAGTCAATTTCTTTCCTTTTGTGGAGAAGGCTCGATCTCAACAGTGGGACGTATATGAGATGAGGATGATTCATTTTTCTCTATCTTAACGAAGAAGAAAAAAATCGCAAGGAAATCCAGTGAGACTTCGTGTTTCACCTTACATTTTGGCTTAGTTCTAAAATATTATTATCATTTTTCCTGTGAAGAAAAATTGCGGCAATAAAATTAGATTAGAATTTTTTCCTTAATGCGATTAGGTTTAATACATACTAGTTCAATGTCCTCTACATTAAAATTATAACAATGCTACGATGGGTCATTTTTACTTTTGTAAACAGGTTAAACACTTGTAAAAATTACTTTGTTTTTATTTTATGTTCTGTCGCACATATCATTGGTATTATGAGTCGAGCAATAGTTTAGCGTAAAAATGGCCATGACACATTTCTTATTTTATGCCATTACTAACGCCATCTCTTGACAAGTAGAAAAACTAACCGACGCAAATACAGTACTAGTAAACATCAAACGATAACAGCTTTATATTCATATACCTACTAAATAATGTTAAATATGTAGGTTTTCATATCATTAATTTTATATGTTGCTCTTAATTTGAAAAATATTTATAAACCATAACTATTGTCTTGCTATATTTTCTAATAAACATCATGACCAGTCATTAACTGGCACCACATACAAAATAGAGTGCTAGTCATCATTTCAGCTCATATACCTACGTTCCACAGCTGGTATTGAGTCTCCTCCGCAATAGAATACACCTATTATATCAGGCTGGTCAGACGAGTTGGTATAGGATTTTCTTTCGAGATTTATTTCTCTTATGTATATCTGCTGTATATCTTATTGACTGTACATATTATATTTCATAGTCATCTCTTACTACACCCACGAGCAGGATAGGTGATGGTGAATGGTATTTTTACACCGTCACTACACGGAAAAGAGAATCAGAATCCTTCAAATATCCAGACACCTAGTCATCTAGCTATTTATTTATAAATAATTTTAATGCGTTTGTATCTCTATTATCTAATGCGTTTGTAGCTACAGAACTTTGATTGAATTCAATCATCATCTCAGCCTATACATGTCCCATTGTTGGACTAGGGGCTTCTCCACTAAGGAGGGGAAATTGACCTACTATACCACGCTCGACAGACATGTTGGTATCGGGTTTTGTTTCGAGTTTGTCTTCTCTTGCATAGATATTATATGCATATTATATCCCTTAGTCGTCTTTTACGACACCCATGAGCAAGCGGTGGGTGGTAAATAGTTATGTTACTCCATCACCACACGGAACGTGAATTCAATATCACCAGTTATTTAAATTACATAAGAATTTAAAAATCAAACATTAATTATTTTATTTATTTAATATGAACAGATGTAAAATGAATGTGAAATTTTAATATGTCAGTCGTATGTTATTCAGTAAACATCCCTTGTCTGATAGAGATCACGGCAAGCGACAAGGCCGCAATTTGGAGACCATTTTTTCATCTCTTTTTAGAAATGTACTAGTTAAATAATGTACCCGCGTAAAAATTTAAAAAATTCCAACTATTATCCCAGGTATATATTTTACTAGGATAAAAAGATAGATAGATATAAAAGTATTCTATGTGTTAATCTAGGAAATACTTTATGTGCGAATTTTCATTTAAATCTGATCAATGGTTTACGCGTGTTTGAGTAACAAACATTAAAACATATTTAAACTTTCACATTAAATACTACGTTCATCCGCGTAGAACAGATTTCCATAGAACTACGGTAACAAATGTAGCCTTTCTTAGTCGCTGATAATACCTATAGTTTTCCATTGGTGAAAGAATTTTTAAAATCGATTAATTTCCCGCCGTTTCACTCGCGTAGTTACCGTTCTCGTAGGAATACTGGGATAACATATAGCCCATGTTACTCGCTGATAATGTAGCTTTCAAAAAGTTTTTAATAATCGCTCAAATTCCCGCGATTTCACCCGCGTAGTTCCTGTAGGAATATTAGCTAGGTATAGAATGTTAATTTTGTATCTATGTCATATTGATTGTATACATAATATATATGAGTGTATGTATATATATGTAGCAAGTGATGTTATATCAATATTTAGTTCAAATAGTGTTACTGCGAGCGCGTTAACCGTTCGTTAGGGGCCGCGATGGCGCGCTCAGTGCGCCCCGTACGGTCACACTAATTAATACGTCGCCCGTTGTTTTGCTCTTTATTACATATGATTTACGACGCGCTCGCCCCGTACGTAAGCTTTTAAAAACGATATTACGCCGGTATATGCCCCGTATTACAGAAATAACCGACTACCAAATTGAATTGTTGCAGCCATAAGTATTTGTTTTTATAAAGCGAACGCACCCGTAAAGGTGTCCGCGATCAATTTTAATCGCAACACAGATAATTGTTTTATTTCCAATTGAGGTTTACGACACGTCGTATCGGGGGAATCGAGGTTTTTAATGACGCAAATTGTGATGTTTAATTAATTTGATACGGTCGTGTGTTTTATTGGATTATGAATAAACGAGTCGCATCGGTACGAACCTACTGCGTCGTAACTGTCCTGAATTTCTCTAGTCGTGCCCGTTAACACGATGACGCGTGTTCCACTTGTGTTTCCTTAGATATCCAATATGTTAAACATATATTAATAAATCAATCCGCCTGGCCAACATTTGTCTTATATCCTTAAACTGGAACACTCCGGTGCCTAACTATGGAAAGAAATCGGTCATTGACAACTTAAATAGGATGAAGAAATTAAATTTTTAATTAATTTATTGTAACTATACTAGCACGCTGTCTACAGCCGAAGGCTGGTCCGTCCGGGGTAGTACCACACTGAGCAGATAATCTACGTCTGATTAGTAGCAATTTGTTACTGCACTGCGTTCGGTGAGCGAAAGAGTTGGAAACCCAACTTTCTGAGAGTATTTGCGTGTGGTGAATTTTGGGGATACCTTTAGTATCACCGAACCGTATATAGGTACGTGTAATGAACACGTATATACACTCCCTTCACCTTCTTCACGGTCTAACAAAGATCCATAAGCGGCAGCATCACTCAGGTGTGCTGTTTGCTCGTTTGCCACCAAAATCAATAGGAAAAGCTAAATCCTTCTCCATGACTTTATTTTCCAAGTAATGCCTGCCTAAGTAAAATTATTTTATTTTGGACTAAATAGATAAGTAGTATTATTACCTATAGTATTTATTTTTTTATTTTTTATTATTGAAAAGGTGTTTAGTCACTCGGTGACTATATCACCCCCGTATATATACAAAGTATAGTAATTATATGTATAGTAATATATCCGCATCCGGGATAAGAGTACGAAACCGATCCAGTTGCAGAAAGGCGTGAGACAGGGAGATGTCATCTCTCCGAAACTGTTCACCACTGCACTGGAAGATGTCTATAAGCTCTTAGACTGGACTGGACTCGGCATCAACATTAACGGCGAATACATCACCCACCTTCGATTTCATAACCTATGTTTACCTAGGATAAACAGTCCAGTTAGGTATATCCAATTTCGAGAAAGAGATTAGTCGACGAATCCAACTCGGTTGGGCAGAGTTTGGAAAACTTAAGAGGATCTTCTCGTCCAACATACCTCAGTGTCTGAAAACACAGATCTACGACCAATGTGTGTTACCAGTGATGAAACGTGGTTCCTAAATGTAGGCCTCATAACAAGACTCAAAGTCGCTTAGGCCTCATTTACGGAGACGCGGCGCGTCGCACGTCGCGATAGGCTGCGCGGCCCGCACTAAATTCAAATGTAGGGCGTTGGATGAGTGCGTTTACGGAGAAGCGATTTTACACGCGTTTGCTTGAAATGGAGCGTGTTCTACGGCCGAGCCCGCGGATGGCATCGTCACGTCTCACGCGGCGTTTATCGCGGCGGCGCACGCAGCGGCGATTCTCGATGAAGCGATGCCTGTGGCGGAACCTTCTGCCAGTTTTATTTGCTAATCGTGCAACACAGACGTAGTTACCGTCGCAACGGAGTATGATATGGTAGACTTTTTAGAAAAAAATTGTATTTTAAAAAGTGAGTTATTTAATATAAAGAGTGGCCCAGTGTTTATAACAGCGGAACATGAGAAGTTTGGGTCGGATTAACTGAGAACCCCGCGTGCGCCGCAGCGATGCTCGCCGCGTGCTCCGCTACACGCTTGAGAATACGACGCGGGCGCAGCGGCGGGCATCGCCACTCTTTCCGCCTCGCGTCTCTATAAACAACATCGCATATTGCTATAAGTCTGTGTTTACGCGTGCGATGATACGTGCCGCTTCACGCGCCGCGGCTACGTAAACAATAAAAACGTCCGACGCGCCGCGAGACGCCGCGCCACACGCGACGCGCGACGCCCCGCGTCTCCGTAAATGAGGCCTTAGCGTGCTATGGAGCGGGCTATGCTCGGGATTTCTCTGCGAGATAGAATCCGGAATACGGAAATCCGCAGAAGAACGGGTGTAACCGACATAGCACGAAAAATTAGCACGCTGAAATGGCAGACCACATCGCTCGACAAACCGACAACCGCAGGGGAAGAAAGGTTCTCGAGTGGCGACCACGTATCGGACGACACAGTGTAGGATGCCATAGGTGGACCGATGACCTAGTGAAAGTTGCTGGGTGTCGTTGGATGCAGGCGGCACAGGACCGCACATTGGGGCGTAACATGAGGGAGGCCTACGTCCAGCAGTGGATGGATGACGATGAATATAGTATAAGTATTCTAAAACAATTAAATAGTAGTTCATTAATTTTAAAGCCATGTTTTCTATATCCATTTTTGGACATACCCCAGCTGAATCCTCCAGGGCGACGAAGAGATAGCGTACGACTAGATGTCTACTTGGAAACCAAAGACTTATCTTCATTAAAACTTTACTATAATTAGGTATATACACAGACATATGTTTTGCAGTTTGTCAAATCTAATAATAGATCCGTTTTATTTAAACGTTTAGCTACTAGAAAGTAATCTTTATTTAGTTTTCTCTATCGCTACTTATGTTTGATTAACTTACAACTACAAAACTTACCTGCCCGTGGGAGTTGAGGGAACCAAACAAGGTTTCAAAAGTGGAAGGCGCAACAGTATTCTCCCATGAAACTTGTAATACCAACAACCGCCAACCAGCCTGTCAAACAGAGGTCTATGCTTAACAGTCAACAGTCAGACAGAACGTAGCCTGATGGATAGATAACCGCATGTAGGAGAAGGAAATGTGAAAAATAGCTATTTATCCAACAGATATACCTACGTTTAACTAATTTATTTCACACAAACATGGCTTATCATCGATTAGAATAGTAATCATCATCGTCACAGCTGATATACGGCCCACTGCTGAGGTCGAGGCTCCTCCACAATAGGAGGAAAATTTACCTATTATACCACGCTGGTCAAACAGATTCGTATGAGGTTTTATTTCGAGTTTTTATTTCTCTTGCTTAGATTTTATGTGCATATTGTATCCTTTACATTGCTGTGTGGTAGCGGCTTCGAATACTACCAACCCTTGCTTTGCTCGTGGGTGTCGTAAAAGATGACTAAGAGCCCTAGATTGACCCGGACCAACTCCATCTGGTACCATTTGGGTCAACGATTACATTCCCAAGGAAGGTTGACGTCAGGCAGGCGGCCGGTCATAAAAGTCATTGCCGAAACTTTTTGCAATATGTCAAAACAGATGACATATTGCGTCGACCCCAAGTAATTGGGATAAGAGCAAGATGATGACGATGATTGTATCCTTTAATTATCTTTTACAACACCTACTGGTAAGATAGGGTGTGGTGAATTGTATTCTTACTCTTTTACCACACGAAAATATAGAATAAATTAATGTAGTAATAATAATCTCAAACTGTATTATTGTATGTATTGAATCCCTATAATCCTGTTTTCATTTTAAGATAATGTGTGTGCATGAACCAATACTAAAGGCTAACGTTTGCGCCCACAGTCCGGCCGCTGGCAGGCGGTGGGTCCGAAGGCAAGCCGCCGGAGGAGGAGGAGGCGGAGCGGGGAGGCGGGTCGCCGCTGGGCCCTGGCGGGCCCTTCTCCTGCGGGCAATGCCGCGGCGCGTACCCTACGCGCGAGCAACTCGAGCGCCACGAGACCCTGCACGCGCCCAACACTCAGGTGGATACCGTCAAATATGTCAGTGCCCATTGTATTACCTAACAGGTTATACCCACTACGATACCTTCGCACTTTGCTAAACATGTGCGAATGGGTTCAATGTCGCAGTTTACTTAGAGGACACAGTAGGGTAGTTGAAAGCATTTACCTTTAGGGACATCGGGCGACACACAATTGTACAGACATTCAGATAATTGGACAGACATTTAGATAGATTGTGTCAAATATAATTTTTTACAAAATTATCTACAAGAATGATCTGCAAACGAGTTGATATTATTATTATTGTAAAGTTACAGATTCACAATAAAGTCTAACTAAAACCGAAACTATTATTAATAGCGAAATAGCTCGTGACTACACAATGATTGCTCATAAGTCGTTAGTATATCAAGAAACGACATTATTTAAATTGGAATAATAAAACCTTATTATACTCAACACCGTTTGTAAAATAATTTGATAATAGTTATACTAGTAACTTTATAAAAGGTGTAATAAATGTCTATATGTATCATACTGAAAACGCCAAGGCACTAAGATTAATTAGAGCAGCATACAGCAATATATTAAACTAATATAGCTATGTATATTGTCAACAGTCGTGCAAGATCTGCCACAAGAGCTTCGCGAACGTGTACCGGCTGCAGCGGCACATGATCAGTCACGACGAGAGCGCACTGCTACGCAAGTACAAGTGTAACGACTGCGACAAGGCGTTCAAATTCAAACACCACCTCAAGGAGCACTTGCGGATACACAGCGGCGAGAAACCGTTTGAATGTGTCAATTGCGGCAAAAAATTCTCCCACTCGGGCTCTTACTCGAGCCACACGACGTCCAAGAAATGTCTCGTAATGAATCTTAAGTTAGGACGAATAAAGCCCAATAATCCAGCGCTTAACCCTGAACGAGGCGCTACGCGAAATCGACGGTCCAACGCTATGGTCGCGTCACAACTTAATAATAATATTGCACCAAATAGCAATTCATTCCTACCCATTCTACCTAAATATACAGATGCCGCAGCCTTCTTTGCAACCATGTCGTCGCCTGATAGCAATTTCCATCGTCCACCCCTGGGACAGCCCGGTATGAGTCCGTTCTATATGCCACCTGGTATGCCTCTCAGCCCAGCAAGTGGAATTACTCCGTATAGTATACCGGCATCCCTCAGCCAAATCTTCGAGACGTTAGCTCAATCGCAGTATCAACCAAGGAAATTAGAAATTCCAGCCAGCCCAAAACAAACTAGTCCGGCTCTGGCGGATCCTGAAGATTTAATTGAGGAAGTAACGGAAGAAGATGATAAACGTTCAGAAGGTAGTGCTGAACTAGTAATGGATATCGAAGATGATGAAGCTGTGACTATTAAAAAGGAACACGAAGAACGTGACACTGAATTAAAATCGCCCTCACGCGACTTTAACTCCGTCCCAACAAACAATAATCGCCATGACCCTGAGAACCACTCAGGTTTTAATTCTATATTAGAATCTGTGAGTGCATCTGTGACGAAGCATTTCTTCAGAGCAAATATGGAAAAACTTTCACCTGTGTCTGGTAATATTTGTCCTAGTATAGAATCTCCTCCGACTCCTCATGTCCTTATAAAGGAGGAACCAGACGATGCACATAGATGTTTGAAGTGTAATGCAACATTCAGTAATAAGAGTGATCTATTAGATCACGAGAAAGAGATCTGTGGAAATTTATTTAGAAAACACGAAAGTCTGGCAGCTCAAGTGGCCGAAACGGTAGCTCTCAATAGATTAGAAGCGGAGATGCGCGTCTCGATACAGAATGGTGTGAGTGCTAGTGAAGACGATGATGACTATCCTAGAGAAGAACGCGACGACAAGTTATCGATACACGATAATGATAGGAAGATACGAGTACGAACTAACCTATCTGAGGAACAGCAAATAGTGCTAAAGGAACACTACTCATTGAATTCTCGACCTAACCGAGAAGAATTTAAAAGGATAGCCCAACAAATTGGCTTGGACAACCGAGTGGTGCAAGTGTGGTTCCAAAACAACAGAGCGAGAGAACGACGAATGACCATAACGGCGTGCGATCAACCGCTTGACCTATCTACAAAGAAGTCGAATCTATCGGTGACATCCAGCCCCTCGCCCTCGCCACCATGCAGTATTTCTGTGACACATTCTGACTCCGAGGAGGCGGTCAACTTGAGCCAAAAGTCGTCACGTAGCACGACACCTCATCGCACCAACTATCTGAATACTTATCCACATTCCAACTGCTCTTCGTCTTCATTTACTGATTTTCGACTGTCTCCTTCACCAGGGGAGAATATGAATGGACAGAAAAGATTATTATCACAGAAATTACATGTACAGAAATTAAATCCCCTAGTGCCCATGGACAAACTACTTCAGTATAACGATATAGCGAATGCACGCTCTCCCATACCAAATATGCACTTGTCTGACCTGAGCCGTCAGGTGTCAAGTCCTTCATATGATCGTCCTCTGTGGGTCGACGACATGCACATGTCCAACGATATCGAAGATGAAGCGACAGTACTTAAGAAAAGTAAACTGAAACAAGAATACAAAGAAGGTGAAGGACAATTTGTGTGTGACCAATGCGACAAAACATTTGTCAAACAGAGCTCCCTCGCGAGACATAAATACGAACATTCAGGTTAGTTATATTTTTACTCGTAATTTGCAGCCTATTACCACCATTTAACCCATTATAGTGATGGAGATTGGATTTACAAATTATGTCTTGCCTTTTTGTGTCCTATCTCTTATCTACGCCTAGCCCCCTATTCCCTTCGCAAGGAAGCTTATGTCCAAAAATGGGTGCTGATGAGTTCATAGACAAACAGATGAATGAATACATAAATATGGTTAATTTTTATATTGTGTTTTAATTGTCTCTCAATTAAAACAAGACTCTTTGATAGAAAAAATTCTTGAAAAGATTCTTTATTTGATAGAAAAAATTTACTTAAACACACACTGCTCAGGGCAAAAACGAAATAGTGTAAGCTCTTGACCCATTAAACGCTGGTGCGTTGCTGCCGTGCACAGCAGCCCGACAGTACCATGATTCAATGTATTTAGTCGACCATCATCATCACTCTTCTACCATCAGCACCATCCACCAACCATCGCATTTCGCAAAAAATTTTTGACAAAGTGCATTTGGCGAATACAAAGCTTCCGCAATTAAAGATGCCATGTAGCAAAGTTATTTGATAAAATAATATGATCTATGTAAAACGCTTTCTACCTATAAGGCATATGATTCCATGTTGGTATTAAGAAATCACTGACGAGAGAAGACAACTACCCAGCCCATATCTCACACCACAAGACCGAGTAAGTAATACCATATAATTATTTTATGATATTCTGTTGTGCAGGTCAACGTCCCTACAAGTGCATCGAGTGTCCGAAAGCGTTCAAACACAAGCACCATCTAACGGAGCACAAGCGGCTCCACACCGGCGAGAAACCCTTTCAGTGTTGCAAGTGCTTCAAGAAGTTCTCCCACTCGGGCTCCTATAGTCAACATATGAACCACAGATTCGCCATCTGCAAACCGTACAGGGACTGAGCTGATCTGACGGTATACCATCTATTGTTCTTACTACGTATAATTTAACTTCAATGAAACATTGCACTCGTTAAATTTACAAAAAGCACCGAATTCGTGTTAATTGCTTCGAATTTTATTGGCGGTTTGTAAATAGCTTCTATTTGAACATATATCGTCCGACAGATACTGCTTCGTTGAAGTGTAGTACAACATTGGGTGATATTTAAGTTGTAGTAAGTCGAATACGTCATAGTATGTTATATAATAAAGTATTCATTGACCGGTATTTTCGTTCAAACTTAATTAAGATCAATGCTCAACGTCATATTTTTATAATACATAATGCCAAATATACGTGTGCCATATGAAATGCCAAAAATCATGGTTCCCTTTTAAATATTTTTAAATAACTTTTTTATTTAATACTACCAAAGGCCCCGGTACCTGTAGCGTAATACTCAGATATTAAATACGTTATTTTATTTTTATTATATTGTGCTTATAAGGTTACTAACGTTATTAATTCTTTCATAAGCTATTTTATTTACGAAAGACTTCAAAATTAAATAAATGTACGTTAAAGCTTTTAGTAGATAAGCTATTTAGTAAATAGCTATAAACCATTTTTTATTGAAGGAGCTTTTACGTTATAAAATTTATTAAAAACCAAGCAAATAACAATGAAAGGTTCCGATCGAAGTAAATCTATTGTGATGACAATATTACTAGTTTTATATATTAATTATTATACTCATAAGTCCTTTTGCCAAAAATTGTCATTATATACTATGGTAGTTATATTGTTTTTGTTTTTCAAACTCTTAATTAAAACGACTTATTTTGGACCAAACATTATTATTTACATCACTAAACTCATTCAAGGGTTTAAATATTGCGTGTACTCCTAAGTATAGCAAAGAACGTTATTTTACGTCATAAAATGGAAGGCTGTGAAGTTGAGAGTAACTTCGTATATTTTTCCTTCTGAACATGCAAATTTCAATATTTGATTCAGCGGTCTTCTATTAATAAAAAAATAATATTATTATCTGTTATAAAAATATTTAAAATTTAGTGGTGTAAGCTTCTCGTATTGTAATGTTAAGTGTTAGGTAGATTCAATCTTAATTAAGTGAAAAGCATTCCGTAATACTCCTATGGGATCTCTGCTGTGTTTAAAAAACTCTTTTAATTAGTCGAAAATTGTGTACGTGTAAGTTGTAAATAGTTTATTGTACATATTTAATAAGAGTTTATATGTAAATATGATCGCTTTATTACCTAATACGGTAACGGTATAAAGTCTAATAGTCACTTACAATGAATATATGACAATAAACATCTGTTTATTAAATGCAATAGGATTAATAAATTATAATAATTATCGTATACAAAGATCATATATAAATGAAATTACAATAACAAATAACAATTATACGCAATTCGCTTTGTGTGTAGGTAATTAATATTTCTAGACTCATTTGCCTACCTCTCAAACCACATTAATTATTTTTAAAAGTATATTGAGTTCAATTAAGGCGTACTTAAATGCATGCATCATATAAACCATCATACAATATTTTGAAGGAAATAATTTTATATATCATTTATTCATTAGAACAGTATATTAGAACTGAAAGTTCCTAAACAACAAAATGTTAAATGTTAAGAGATACCTAACGATTATTTCTATATTTTATAAATGTAAGTAGATATATAATTTCTAAGGAAGGTTTCTAAGCAACGAATTACATATATTAATACAAGCAGTATATCTATAGTTTGTCGAATAGTTACCTAATTAAATACAATCGATGCGCCTCAATGTGCAGTATTCGTTATTTCAAGTTATTGTCAAAACTAGCGTAGTATGTGCCACATTTCAATGTTTCAATTTTTAATAAACAGTATTCAGCAAATTTTTAATATCTGACAATTATTCATACGATTTAAATGAAAATAATAAATGCATGTTAAAATATCTATCTTTAAAAATTATGTAAACGAATGAAAAGATGTTATTTGAAATATTTCATATTTTATTAATAATTTGTATGTAAGCGATTCCAAATTGTTCGCGTTTCGCGGTGGGCTAGATAAACCAAAGAATACTTACGTTCGTAATGTGATGTGGAAATCTGTAATATATAAATACGCCACATCAATTAGTCTTAGATTAATTTTAATTGTGCCAAATAATAATTTAAGGCTTTGAATATGAATTTTTATATGGAAAAATTATTTTTTAAATGATATGGCATTATGTACTACTGTGAGATTTAAGTTACTTGTGCAATATTGTGCCTACGACATTGCACGCAAGTATTTTCTTCCTTTGTGAATTAAGACATAGCGTTAAGTGTAACGATTAGCCAAAGTGAATTCCTATTGCCATATTTTTGTCTTTGTTGTATTTTGTATGAAGATTTGTGCGGGCGCATGCCGATTGGTTGGTGAATAATTGTTAAAATAAGTAAACTCTAGATTGTTAAACTTACCTATAGATTAACATGTGTTAAAATATTGCCTATATAAATTATAGTAATTCATTTTACTTGATATTATAATGTATATTGAATTTATGAATATTAAAAATATATATATTGACAAATCAATACAAAACTGCACGTTTGTTTTCTTTAGTTTTTTTTTTAAATAAAATCCAAAGCACTGGCTAACTTTCGAGTAAGTTTTATGTGTGATGACAGAGTAAGAATACAATTTACCGCCCCCCCTCTCTTACAAATGGGTATCGTAAAAGAAGACTAAGGGATATAATATGCAGAAAGCAATATTGCAAGTGAAGGAAAACTCAACATCCCTGACCAGCGTAGTATAGTAGCTCAATTTCCTTTCCGCTGTGGGGAAGGCTCGAGCTCAGCAGTGGGACGTGTACCTATGAGTCGTAATAATGATGATGAACTTTTATGTCCAACCATTTTTTTTGACGTGGGCCATGGTCTGCGCACCCGCCGCCCGGCTCCGTCTGGGGCGACAGTGGAGCGCCGCGCAGCACTATGACCCACCCGTAGCACGTCGCCTTCGTCGTTGGACCGATGCAGAGCTCCTTGTCTTCAGTGATCAGTCCGAGATTGTTGGCATTGGAAGTACGTTGTTATAAAAATAACAATAGCTATATTTTTCTTAGTATTTAGAAAACATAGCGCCAATTACAATAACCTATCTGAATAATGAACTACACACATAGCCTAGTAGTCTAATAACGACTATGCTTGTACAGGCCCTAGGATACAAGGATTTAGACCGAGATGCAGTTTTATGTTTAAAAAAAATGCGAAATTAAATAATTTGAGAGATTAAATGGTGTGTGGTGACGAAATAAGAATACAATTCACCATTCCTATCTCGCCCGTGTACCTATATCGTAAAAAGGGACTATGAGATATAATATACATATAGCATCTATGCAAGATAAGGAAAACTCAAAATCCTATACCAACCTGTTTGACCATCATGGTATAGTAGGTCAATTTCTCTCTTATCATAGAGGAGGCTCGAGCCCAGCAGCGAGGCGTATGTGAGCTGAAATAATACATACGTTTATAGGCTGAGGCAATCAATTCAGTAGGTACCTACCTCGCATTTCAAACATATCTACAAGTATCAATAGTCATCAAACAACTTACTCTTTGTCAGCCTATCATACGCATATGATCACCCACTATCAAACACTGAATTCTTTCCTTCACGATAGGAAGGAACATGACTTAATAGGTATACAGCGCAATATAATTATAAGTTATATTTCGAGATTTCGTTATTTTGCATAATAAGTATTTGTTCATCGTCCTTAGTAGACTTTTATCACGTTGTTTGTTACTCGGTCATAAGGGACCACAGGCGCCAGCAAATGGAGCAAGAAGTCTTATTGTAACCAAATGTGTATACGCAGATTCCATTTCTTCTCTTACAATGAGGAGAAGGGCTATTCAATTCATAACTAATGAGTTATCAGGCGCAAGTGAAACGGCTTAACGTGTCCCCTGTAGCACGAAAAGTAAGTATTATTCTTACTTATAGTAGGGGAGCCCAAGATGCTAAATGGGGATTTACTCGAGCGTCATAGAGACCTATTGGGTTGCAAGGCTTAGATGATAAGAAGAAATAATGTTATATAGTGTATACCATTTCATCGGTGGGGGGAGCGGCTATAGATTTTCAAATATGTAAAAAAATACTGTTGCATGGACATACTCGAGTGCGTCAGATATTGATAGCATCGATGTCCGACGTATTTTTAATAGTGTACGTATGTTAATCTGATCGTTTGCATGATGCAGGTGGTCGTACGAAAGGGTTGAAAATGAAAAAAAAAATTAATCGAGCGCGTCAGATTTTCTAAGGGAATGTTAAGTGAACCTAAAAAAGCTCTCATTCAATAATCTGACGATTTCTATGTGACGCAAACTCACAGCCGCTATTATAATGTGCAAAAAAAATTGCCATTTTGAAATACTCAAGTGCGTCAGATTAAGACATATATGGTCCATCTTTATGTCCTAGATGCGCTGTCTCATAATCTGACGATTATCTCGAGGGATTCGCCTAATCTGACAAAAAATCTATTTTTTATGAATAACGTGTTTTTTTAATTATTGGAGAAAACATATACCTAATTCTGGAGTATCATCAAGATTATCAGGTGTTATGACTACATCGTCATACGCTTTCGGCAATTGATCATCTGCAAACCAGACCATTTTGAGCTTTCCGTCGACAACTTTCCATCCATAGTCCGTTGGTAAAAGATCAATAATTTTTGCACTATGGGCATTACTCCACAAGCATGCAATGAATCTTGTGCGTAACATTTGCTGGAGTAACTCCGATTGACAGGGTGGCAAGTTGCACTTTGCCCAGCTCGTCCCGAGGCTCGTCAAGTCGGCCGCGGCGCTGGGAAGGCTTCTGCCGAACACTGGCGGTCCTGGGTCGTCGTGCCGGCGTCTGTACGTCGGCATCCTGCGGTCCATGGCACTGTATGGTGCCCCTATCTGGTCGGAGTCCCTCACCGCCCGCAACAGAGCCCTCCTGCGTCGACCGCAGAGGGTCATCGCGGTAAGGGCTATTAGGGGCTACCGTACTGTATCCTGGACTGCGGCAACACTGCTGGCGGGCGACCCCCCTTGGGCACTGGTGGCGGAAGCGTTGGCAGAAATATACCGGTTCCGCGCCACATCGCGAGTCAACGGCGAGCGAGTCTCCACAAGGGGATTGGGCAGAGTTCAGGAAGTGGCCCAAAGGGAAGTCATCCGGCGGTGGAGGGAGGATCTAGAGTCCCCCGTAGCAGGGCGGGGGACTGTGGAGGCGGTTGCGCCGCATCTCCACCGCTGGCTCAGGAGAAGGCACGGCAGCCTTACATTTAGGATGGTGCAGGTGCTTACCGGACATGGGGTCTTCGGTAAGTACCTGCACAAAATTGGAAGAGAAGAGGCCCCAGGATGCCATGAGTGTGGCGCGCTAATCGACGATGCGCGCCACACACTAGAAGTATGCCCCGCCTGGGGGCCTCAGCGCCACGTCCTGTCAACGGACATGGGAACAGCGGACCTGTCGTTGTCGACCATCATCTCGAAGATGCTCGGCAGCGACAGCTGTTGGTCGTCGATGGCCTCCTTCTGTGAGGCTGTCATTACAAGGAAGGAGGCCGCGGAGCGGGTACGCGAGGCACTTGCGTCCGCAGACTCGCTCCGCCGGCGGCGACCAGGGAGGAGGAGATGCCGTTATGCGCTCCTCCTTCCACCGCCCTGAATGATGACAGGACGTGGCCAGACGGCCAAGCGTTGGGGTGTCGGGGATAGAATGTCATCAGACGATCTCTCCGGCACCTCGTAAAAGCGCGGAAGGGGCCGCTGTGGTTTTAGTGGGTATTTCGGTCACTTCTATGGCCGGCGAGTCCCACACACACTCCCCTGTCTGTAACCGGCGGGGGATAGTGCGTAAATGCATTTCCACAGCGTGAAAAAAAAAAAAAAAAAAAAAAAAAAAGGGTGGCAAGTTGCACGCATCGTGATTCTGGACACTCAAGGAGAAGGGTTGTGATTTATCTTTTACCTTGAATGTCTTATTGAAGATGACACTCCTGGCTTGATTGACATCGTCTAATTTTTTCAACCCATACAAGTGCCAAGTAAAAGACTTTATGATATTAAAAGACTCCTGCACATTATGCTCCTCTGATCCCAAATCCAGAAATGTTTTTTGGAAAATTTCTGAATTCATGAGAAATTGCAAAGATTTCTTTTTCCGTCGTCGGTACAACGCCGGGGTGAAGTCGCAACCAGTGAATTCATGCAAAGCTGGAAGCGCCTTCGAAATTTTTGGGCCACGGAGAGGGGAATATAAGCATTTTTTTTTTTATTGCAAACGGTGGCAAACGAGCAAACAGTACACCTGATGGTAAGTGTTGCTGCTGCTCATGGACCTTAACAAGGCCGTTGCCTACCGCGAAGAAAGTGAAGGGAGTGTGAATGCGTGCATTGAGGCTCGGTGATACCAAGGGCACCACCAAAACCCTCCACACGCAAACACCCTCAGAAAGTTGGGCTTTCGGCTCTCTCGCTCACCGAACGAAGCGCAGTAACAAATCGCTACTACTCAGACGTCGATTTTCTGTGAGAGTGTGGTACTGCCCCGGACGGACCGGCCCGCGGCTGTAGACAGATAACTGTCGACAGTGTGGTCCTACCACTCAAAAAAAAAAAGCATATCGCAACTACACGCATTAAACTTTATCGACGAATTTTTGTTACTTCGGCTTGTGGAAATCGTCAGATTATATATTTTTCGTTATCCTTGAATTATTTCCTTTAAAATAAAAAAAAAAATTAGCCACGCTCGAGAATGTCGAGATGACGTTTTTTTTTTACAACTTTGAAGCCCTTCCCTTTTTTTATGTCATTCTTTAATTGTCAGATTAGTGGAATATACACTTTTTAGCATGTAATTAACTCATTCTACCTTAATCTGACGCGCTCGAGAATTTCTGATGATCAATTTTTTTTTACTAATCTGCTCCTTTATCCTTGACGGGCGGCCTTATATATGGGGCTCATATTTGGTGGAAGTACTTAACCGGGTACAAGGTATCTCTCTGTATATTAATCTGCCGCGCTTTAGTGACTCCCGAAATCCCCGCTTGGGCTCCCCTACTATTATTCCTATTATTATTGGTAAAATTTGGATATATGGATGTTTTTAATCAATCACGCAGAAACGACTGAAGGAATCCGAATAAAATTTGAGATATACAGTTCGAAATAGCATATAAGGTGGGTAGACCGTGGATGGATTGGATATTTTTAGCTGTAAATTGTCATGTAAGGCTTTGTTATGACCCTAAAGAAGAAAATATTAGGTATGTTTTGCTTCGATTGGGGTTAAAATAGCGGTAGTGTTCCTATGAAAGCCGGTGGTTCCTTATAAGGCCAATCAAAAATTTAACGGATGACCTTGCTAGGGGACATAGAACAAAAAAAGAAAATGATTTAAAATAGAGATGAAGGAAAGTGCAGAAGGTCAAGAAAAGGCATGGCGCATGTGGTGAGTGTTAAATCGAAGATATGAGGCAAGCAAGGCAAGCAAAGGTAGCCAAGGTCAAAAGTGGTATCTGGAGGAGTGTATTGATCTCACTAAAATATCTCATATTTGTATGCTTAGATTGTGATCCAAAACTATTATTCTTTTTAGTTTATAAGTTTGTTTCAGAACTTAAGTTATTATTTTCTTATATTTCCATTTTTTAATCGTAGGAATGGTTGATTTTAAATATTCCTGACTATACTACTTATAATGACATTTGCCAGTGTGGCAAGTGTCATTATAAGTTCCTATTTTTTTATTCTAATTATGATATAACTTAACAGTTACCTCAAATAATTACAATTTAGCTATGAGGCTAATAAGTAATTTAAATCTAACTTAATTTACTAAGACTTACAGAGTAAGAATGTGTCCATTGGCACTTTTCTTAATGTCTCTAATAATAATAAAATACACTTTTTTTTTTTTTTGTGGGTGGGCCGCGGTAATAAAATACACTTTGTTCTTGTGTTCTTCAAGGATAGCACTCACTGCACTATTTATCACTAATTTCACTAAATTAACTCAAAAGGCTTAGTTCTTTTCAGTCTCCGTACCATGTCCGTGGTGTCGAGGAGCTGGATAGCCTCGACAATTACGTGTTGTATTAGTCTTTTTTCATGTGCCTCGGCATATTTTTTTATAACCTTAGTAACAAGGTCCACTCCTAAATCACGGTGGATGTCCTCATTTCTAATGTACCAGGGAGCGTTTACTATACTCCGAAGTACTTTGTTTTGGAATCTTTGGATTATATCAACATTGGTGCGTTTTGTACAACCCCAAAGTTGAATGCCGTATGCCCATACAGGCATAAGTATTTGTTTGTACAGAAGTACTTTGTTGTACACTGACAATACTGATTGTCTACCGAGTAGCCAGTACATTTTCTGGTAGCGTAGATCTAACTCCTGACATTTCTTTTTGACATGTGCCTTCCAACGAAGCTTTGCGTCAAGCGTCATAACCAAGTATTTTGCTGTATTTTCATATGGTACAATGCGGCCATTAATGTATACCGGTGTATAATTTGGTTTTTTATTTGAAAAGTCTATATGAGTTGATTTGGACTCATTTAGTTTAATTCGCCATTTATTGGTCCAATCAGTGATGGTGTTGATGGCAGTTTGTACTCTCTCTACGGCTTCTTTATGAGTGTCACCTGTTGCCATGATGGCGATGTCATCTGCAAAGGTTGCAATAACGTTGTTTTTTATTTCTGGAATGTCACAGGTGTACAACAGGTACAAAGCAGGGCCAAGGACACTTCCCTGTGGTACTCCAGCTTTTATTTGTCTGAGACTAGAGTAAGCATCTTCTTGTCTCACTCTAAATGTCCTCTCTGTTAGATAGGATTCTAATAGGTCTGCAAATTGTTTTAGGAGCATTTTCCTTAACTTATATATAAGACCCTTATGCCACACCTTATCAAATGCCTGAGCTACATCCAGAAACACTGTAGAACAAACTTTTTTATCTTCTAGGGGTTTTTCTTTGACGTTGGTAATTCTATGTATTTGATCTATCGTAGAATGTTTCTCTCTGAAGCCGAATTGGTGATTGGGAATCAGTTTCCTATCTTCTATAATAGGCTTTATTCGTCTTAAAAGTAACTTTTCAAATAATTTTGATATAATTGGCATAACAGATATTGGTCTGTATGATGATACTTCTAGAGAAGATTTGCCTGGTTTGGGGATCATTATAATTAGAGAAATTAGTCTTTAGTGTCTATTATTTTATTAAATATTAATTAGAGAAATTTGTTTTTAGTTCCTAATAATTAGAAAATTAGTCTTTAGTGTCTATTATTTAATTAAATATAAAAAGTATGTCATAATATCATATAATTATCAATTTGGCCTTCTTAGGAACATTTTGGCTTTACAAATAACGGACCCATAAGAAGGCAATTATAAGTATTTTTTTTATATAATTTTATTCCAAAGCGCAGAAACTTATTTGTGATCGATATAATACTCCTTACTATAAATTTTTAATATTTTCTATTAATATATTCTTAGTTATACGATCTTGTTCATGCAATGTACGGTGATTTTATTAAAGAAGATTATAATATGTTAAGCATTTAAAGTTTCGTTTAAATGAAAGAGTTTTTTATATAGTTTTAGTAAAAGCAAATATTTTGATCAATACAACTCTAGTTTTAAGTTCAACGACTGATTTATAATATTGGCCTTGTATGGAGCCCTGTTCCTTACAAGACCGTTTGGAAGAGCTTAATAAAAGTTTCAATTTAATGAATAGTGATTACATCTAGAATAACAGAAAGTAATTTATATGTTACACAATAAAACAAAGTGTTAATTAATAATTTGTTTGTTTAATTTATTCTGTAAATGAACGAATAAAAAGTGTTTATTCGTTACAGTGGCCTTCCATGGTCCACCCACCTTAGGGTGCTTTTTGTGGGGGAAAAGTTCTTTTCCCTTACGATACATTTGATTGATAAATTTTAGATAACGAAGCAACGGGCACGTCTATATTATAAATAAATAAGGATGAATTTAAAACCAAGAATAGCGTTGCAATAAATATGGGCTGCGCTCCAGCAATTTGGGCTTCGTCCGGTGCGAAGCATTAAGTATATGCACTATTACAGGGTTACCATTTGGCAGTTGATCAAATCGTATTACGTTGGCATTGAGTTGGTTCTGAGGGCAGCCTGTCACCATTACTCGGACGACCATAACCTCCTTGTTCCAGGTCCTGCAACTAGCGTTGCGTAATTCGAATAACTCGAATAAGACTATTGACTCGTTCATTCGAATCGCCGTTGACCGAAACCGAATCAATTCGTTAACTCGTGTCGTACTCGTAGCGCGGGCGGCCGCAGCGGCGTAGCGCGGCGATCAGTCGCCTCGGTTTGATAGGACATTCGTTGATACGTTTTCTATTCGTTGATTCGTTTTCTGTCCCTCGCGGGATTTAATGTTTTCTTGCTTTTGTTGACTGCTCGTTTACATAATTAAAAATAATAGCTATTAATATATAATATTAAATATCTGGTTGACCGAGCTTCACTCGGAATATTTTTATCGAATTTATTTAGATATATATTAATAAAAAATAAAAAATAAATAATGAAAAATATATAAAAAAAATACAAAAGGAGAATAATAATAACACCGAGATTCGAACCGACGCGAAAAACCAAAATTAGAACCTGTCAACTTCCCATCTGAGTTATAGTAACTCATGACGTTGATAACGAAATTTGAATTCATATTCTTTTAAAATTTAATGTCATTGTTTGTTTTGCTAAAAACACGGACAAAACAACATTTTCTATAAATAAGACCTAGCTAGATCGATTTTTTGGACCCGAAACCTCTAGTATGCCAAGTTTCAACAAAATCGTTGGAGCCGTTTCCGAGATCCTGAATAATATATATACATATACAAGAATTGCTCGTTTAAAGATATAAGATTAGAATCAAACTGTATTTAAAAAAAATGATTTTTTTTTGTATATGATTTTATTATTACTTTTTGTTATTTAGTAAGCTGATTTTAATCATAATAATAAATGAGTATTGTCATTACCTACGTGTTTAAAAGTCAATATACCTATAAGTCCCCTTTTCGTAACCAAATACCAAACATACTGCTGTAACTCGAAATCTCGACTCATTCGTAATGCAAACCGATCCGCAAAAAAACTAGCTCGAATAATAATGTAAACGAATTATAACTCGCCAACTCGCCTTCACAGGCGGATGACTTGACATACGAGTATGAATTTGACTATACCTAATGCTGGCGTGACGAATGTGACGATTCGAATCAATTCGAATTGCGATTCGAAACAATAGTAATTTTAATTCGATTGATTCGAATTGAAAAAAAAAGCAATTCGTCTCATCGCTACCTGCAACCACCCTCACATCTAAAATGCACGTGCATGCATCATTAGTTGAACACTCAAGGAAGGAGGCAGCAGTTTGCTCTCCATAAAAGGCAGCCTTATTGACTTACAAGCTCTTACATTATAGAAGCTATACCCGGATATAATTTTTAAAAATTAAATTACCTTTATGAATGTTTTCGCATTTTATTGGATCTTTGAGGTGTCTCACGTCCAACAAGTTATCGTTATTACTCTGTAAGTCGTCGTTAGTACTCCGTAATAATCGTTATTATGTATAGGTATATCCGTTAAAATTGAGAAATACCTAAGTAATTATATTTGGGCACGATCTCAAAAATTGGATCTCCTTGTCCTTACAATAGCAGAAGAGCGTAGCATATATTAGTCTGTGCAGAAGAGTCAGGTAGCCAATAAACAGACGGGGAGATAACTAGCGTGGCACCACAAATTCTAAATCTATTTCTTTTTTATTACCTCAAAATAATGCAAATTTCTAAACGTATGGTTCGATGTCGGCCAGTAGTGCCAATATGCAGCCTTCTGCGAGACGGTGATCTCGCGGAAGGAGGCGGCGGATCGCCTGCGCGAGGAGCGCAGCCTCGATGGGGAGGTCCGCCGCCGGCGACTGGGGCGGCGTAGGCGCAACTATCTGCGCCTCATGCCGCCCTAGCCGAGGCCGCGGGTGACGTGACCGGGTTTTAGTCCGTCACCCGCCGAGAGGCCGACCGCGTGAGGAAAGACATACGTCCTCCCCGAGGGGGGGGACGTCGGTCGATAGGAGGGTACCCCAACAGGGGGTATTCCGTCGGGCCGACCACTGACGACAAGTTAACGCTGCTCCAATGGTCGGCCCAACGACGAAGGCGACGTGGTTTTCGGGTGGGTCGCGGGAGTTGCGTGCTTAAGCCCCTCTGTCGCCCCGGACGGAGTGGTGCGGAGGCGCGCCGACCGCAGCCCACCAACTAAAAAAAAAAAAAAAAAAGTAGTGCCAATATCAAATATTGTCAGGTTTTCGGCGCGAATATGGAAATGTCATGTTAAGCTCTTGTATTATATTAATTTTTTAGTGTTTTATAGTGTTATATTGTATAATTTTGCTGATGTTTTATGTAATATAATATAATTAAGGTGCTGAAGTGTGGTGAATGTGATATAAGAGTGGTTTACGTGTATTTTCATATTCAACCGAAATTCCCAGAGAAATCATCTAATTAGGTTCTCAGCGCCTAATTAATGATAACGACTTGACTTACTGACGGACAATGACTGTTAATAAGTTATACAATATGAAGAAGTAAATAATATGTAAAGAAATAAGCTACGTAAGACCAGGCAGTATAGTCGAAAAGACTTTAGCCTGCCCGTAAGGGCGAACCAAACAAAAAAAAAAAAATCAAATATTGTCAACGCTGTCAGTACGACAGTTGACAATGACGTAAACGTTAGGCTTCATTTGCAGACGTCAGTGATTGCATCGAATGCAGATTTTGGTTTTGAAACAGTAACTAACCGTGAAATATATCGAAAATAACATATTTACCAAGGAGACATAATGTTATTGTGAATAAATTGAATATCAAATATATAATATGGGTGGTAAAACGAAGCAAAGCCAGCGAACGAAGAACAATGTGCGAGTAAGTAACCAATGATATTGTTATTAGCTGATTTTACAATTTATTACCTAACTTTTTACATTGTACTATCTGAAAGTTTAAAATTTAAAATTAAAGATAAATATTAAATCACCAATGGTTATGATTATAAGACAATACGTTTATTTCTGTTATTATTTCAACGTATTTCAACTCTACTATTAATCTAGTGAAATATAGTAAATAATAAGGATCTCAAGTTTTAATTATAATAATTGAAACTTGAGAACCTTATTATTTTAATTTAATTAGCACAACATATTAACATCTTTCTCCACATGGAAATCTTTTTTCTTATGAGTCTGTTGTCAGTTCTTGAATTGATATTACATACTTGATTTACTCTTTATTAATTTTCCTACATTAGTACGTACATTCTGTGTAAATCCTTAAATATAGTTGTCATGATATGTAACTGGCCACTTTGTTTTAGTAGTGGGTCGTCAACGATTTTACAGTCGACGTAACGAGACCGTTTATCGTCGATGGTAAACTAGTTGAATAAACAGTCTAATTTTTGACTAGTTTACGTCGTAGATGCTTAGACAAGACGAGACGTTTAGTTTATATTATGACGTACGTTGATCGTCCATTGGTAAAGGACAACGAAACTTCAACGAATTTTATTAGACAAGAGATTCATTGTACAATATACATTGACGCTTCAATATGTAATGATAGTCCCATCACATGATAGCAGAGTTCAATGAATTGCAATCAATCTATCTATGCGTTATGATTTCGGCTCAACTCACGCCTACGGGCGGTGAGGTTTGCGGGGCGGGTAAAAAGCGTAGCGAGCCGTGCGAGCGCGCGCGCATCTCGTCTTCCAAGTTCGGGCCGATTCGGGCGCTTTTGAATAGTTGCAAGTCGTCGCGTTCGTGTCATTCGTTGATACGACGACCGTTTCGCGAAGCCGTTCATACGTGAACATGTTTATCAGTCAACTATAAACTGGTTTATTAGTTCACGGAAAAGAAACAGTCGAAAAAAACTGTTCGTTTATTCAACGACCACCACTACTTTGTTTATCATTTTAAATATCAGAATATTCATATATTATTATGTCATTATACGGTATGTCAAGTTCTTAAGGAATGAAACCATATTTCTTCTTAAATGGTATTTAATTGTACAATTTATTCCTTAATATAAAAATGGACAAATACCTGAAACCTGAAAGATTCGAAGCGGATCCTACGGATAGATCAGATCACTCATTATCATGGATCCATTGGAAGAAATCATTCGAAAATTTCTTAGAAGCCATTCAAACTAAAGAAAAATCAGTAAGTAACTACAAATACCTTCTACTGATTAATCATATATCACCACTCCTTTTTACTTACATCAAGGATTTGAAAGATTTTGATTCTGCTATGGGAAAATTAGATACCTTATTTATAAAACCACCTAATGAAATCTATTCTCGTTATCGATTAGCCAAACGGCAACAACAGAGTGGTGAATCAATTGATCAATATATTCAAACGTTGAAACTTCTAACGAAAGCTTGCAATTTTAAATCGGTGAGCGCAGAGCAAAACGAAAATGACTACGTTAGAGATGCTTTTATCTCTGGGTTGTCATCACCGGCAATACGACAACGTCTTCTTGAGAACAATAATCTTACTTTAGACCAAGCTTATCAACAGGCACGGTGCCTAGAAATGGCACAAATACAGAATGATAGCTATCATCCAGAACTTACACCTAACATGAATCAAACTTCTAGTAACGACACAACTGCAGTTAGTACAATGCATAAATTACCAAAATACAATTCTTGTTACTTTTGTGGAAATCAACGTCATCCTCGCTACAAATGTCCTGCTTTTAACACTACTTGTACCTTATGTAAGAAGAAAGGACGTTTTTCGAAAGTTTGTCTCAGCAAAAAAGAGCGAATAGCTGCAGCAAGTGAGACAACAGAATCTGAAAATACTACTAAATACCATGCCAAGTCTACTTCATCACATACATTTTCTTGCATCCTGTCAGCAGCGAATCTAAATAGAGCTATAGTACCAGTTATTATAAACGGAAAGACCACCACTAGAGCACTTATTGACACAGGCAGCACCTCAAGTTTTATCGATGAACGTCTTGTTACTTTATGCAATTTAAATATTATTCCATGCAAACAAAAGATCACAATGGCAACATCAAGCTTAAGTACTCAAGTGAATGGATCATGCACATTAGAATTAAATATTCAAAATCAAATTATCACCGTTACACTAATGATTATGGATGGACTTTATTCTGACATCATCTTAGGCCACGATGTTTTACAGAATCATAAAGCTTTAGAAATGAAATTTGGTGGTTCTCAACCTACACTTAAGCTATGCGTTTTGTCTGCAGCTAACATTGAGCCAGTTAGCTTGTTTGCTAATCTATTACCTATTAAGAAACCAATCGCTATAAAGTCTAGGAGACACTCTGATTCAGATTCTTTATTTATTAAAGACGAAATCCAAAAACTATTGGATGATAAAATAATAGAACCTAGTTTTTCGCCATGGAGAGCTCAAGTACTGGTTACATCTAGCGAACATCATAAGAAAAGAATGGTTATAGATTACTCACAGACCATAAATAGATACACAGAACTAGATGCTTATCCTTTACCGTCGATAGAAGGACTTATTTCAAAAGTCGCTAAATACAAAATATTTAGTAAAATTGATTTACGCAGCGCTTATCATCAAATTCCTATTGTGTCCTATACCGTTTGGCGTAACTAATGGCGTAGCAGCGTTTCAAAGAGCCATTAATAATATACTAGGAAAGGAACATTTACAAGGAGTATATGCGTATTTAGATGATATCACAATTTGTGGATACGATGAAGCTGATCATGATAAGAAATTAAGCTCATTTAAGAAAATTGCAATTCGCTACAACTTAACTTTAAATCTACACAAAAGCGAATTTTCAAAGACGGAAATAAATTTACTAGGCTATAATATATGCTATAATATATGCGATAACATAATAAAACCTGATCCAGAACGACTTCGCCCACTTTTAGAGATTCTGGTACCTAAACACCTAGCTTCACTTAGAAGAACTATGGGCATTTTCGCGCATTATTCAAAATGGATACCTAAATTTTCAGATAAAATAAAAGATCTTGCAAGATCACAAAAGATGCCGCTTTCACCTGATGCTGAAAATGCCTTCCACTCATTAAAAACAGAAATAGCAAAAGCTGCAATAACAGTTACAAATCCAAACATTCAATTAACTGTTGAAACTGACGCATCCGATTATGCCATAGCTGCTATTCTAACACAGGAAGGAAGACCAATAGCATTCTTTTCTAGAACTTTCAACATTCATGAACGCAATCATTCAGCAGTAGAGAAAGAAGCCGCCGCGATTGTAGAAAGCATTAGAAAATGGAGGCAATTTCTTATAGGTAAAACATTTCAACTTATAACTGATCAAAAATCAGTATCGTATATGTTTGATCAAAAACATAACACAAAAATAAAAAATGATAAAATACAGCGATGGCGTTTAGAACTCTCATGCTATAATTTTGACATCACATATCGCCCAGGTAAGGACAATATAGCTGCCGACGCTCTCTCGCGCGCAAACGTAACAGCATCAACACAGGCCATCTCTGAAAATCTTCTTGAACTGCACAAAAAGCTATGTCATCCTGTTATAACACGCATGGTTCACTGGGTTAGAGCTAAAAATTTGCCATATTCTGTTGAAGAAATCAGGCGAATCACAGGGTCATGTTCAGTTTGCGCTGAAATAAAACCTAGATTTTTTAAGACAAAGGGTACCTTAATTAAAGCTACATCTCCATTTGAAAAAATTGCAAATGATTTTAAAGGACCCCTGCCATCTTATACGGGTAATCATTACATGCTCACCATGGTGGATGAATTTTCAAGAATTCCTTTTGCAATACCTTGTTCAAATATTAGCTCGGAAACAGTCATAAAGAAGCTATCCGAATTATTTGCAATATTTGGTATACCAAGCTATATACATTCTGATAGAGGAACCTCATTTACATCTACCGAAGTAAAAAAATTTTTACATGGAATAGGCGTAGCCACCAGTTACACTACACCATATAATCCACAAGGCACTGGCCAAACTGAACGCTATAATAGAATTATTTGGGAAACAATACAACTGTCATTGAATCTACCTATTAATAAGTGGGAAATGGTTTTAGAACAATCATTACACTCTATACGATCATTATTATGTACAGCTACTGGATGCACCCCTCACGAGCGGATGTTTACTCATCCACGCCGGTCTTCTAATGGGCAATCTATGCCAACGTGGCTTACCGGAGCGGAGAGAGCTCTATTGAAAAATAATGATCGAAAAAGTAAATATGATCCTATAGTTGAAGAAGTTGAGCTTATTGAAACTAATCCTCTACATTCTTATGTACGACTACAGAACGGTCGAGAGTTAGTAGTTTCGAATCGACATTTGGCACCTACAGGAGATTTATCATCTGACAGTGAAATGGAATCTGATTTAAGCTGGGCCTCTGCCGATTCTAATATATCAGAAGTGCATGATAACTTAGAACCTGATCGTGTTGGCACAGAAAGTCCACCTCCGCCTCGTCGTTCAACACGTGTGCATCAGCCACCTACTTACTTACGGGACTACGACACTTCTTAACCTGGGGAGAATGTCATGATATGTAACTGGCCACTTTATTTATCATTTTAAATATCAGAATATTATATTCATATATTATTATGTCATTATACGGTATGTCAAATTCTTAAAGAATAAAACCATATTTCTTCTTAAATGGTATTTAATTGTACAATAGTTTAATATTTTTGTTTTAGCCTTCCAGTAGCAGTCGCAGTGCAGAGATTCTAAACAACTCACTGACCCTAGATGGTGGATTAGTGGGTGCGGGCAGCGGTAAGATGCTGCCTGCACTATTCCCTTCACTAGCCGTTGTCAGTCTAGACCAAGGACTGAGCCTAGAGTTCCAGATATGTATTAAGAAACTTAATAAGAAAGATCCCATTACTAGAACCAAGGTAAGTCAGCCAATACTTAAAACTAATAATATTGCTTTTGTATTTGTTAATAATGCTACAATCAGCTAACATCAAAGAAAGTATAAAAAGATATTAATTTGTTTAAATAATTTGCCCTTCTGATTTTTTTTTTTCAACAGAATCTATAAAGAAGGCTATAAACCTTACTGATTCAGTAAGGTTTGTAGATAAATACCTATAATATTTGAACATTTTAGAGTCTAATTTTATAATGCAAATTAATGAGTGTACAACACTAAGAAGTTGCCTAAAAAGTTTATTTTAAAGAAACTGAAAAAAAATAATTTTCGCACTAAATTTTGCTTCTGCTCCTGCATGTGTAACATTTTCCTTCTCATAAGAATGATATATTTTGTAACTAATTGGTTATAGTAGGTTGGTTATAGTATAGACTAGTATGCAAAAAAGTTGTCTTTCTATTATATAAAGTAAAATAAAATATTAAAACAGGTAATTATTATAATGAAAATTATATTATGGTTTTCAGGCACTGGCAGAACTATGTGAATTGGTAAATAACAGTAATGTAGATGAGGTAGTGGCTGCTCTCCCTAGCTGGGCACACTTCTACAAGACACTCACAGCAGATACTGATCGTAAAGTCAGAGAAATGACCCAGGTACATATGACACAATAGCTCATATAGTTTTATTAGTATCATAAATCTAGCATACTCTATTAAAATTAACTTAACATGCTTCTTCTTAGCCTATAATTTTTTTCTATTGTATGCTGACCTAAATAGTAAGTTAATTAATATACCTAGTCATGCCATAAATACTGTAACAAAGAAAAAAGTTTTTTGCTATTGCAAGTAACATTTATTGCTTTTACAGTGTGTTAGTTTAATACATATACAGGGTGTATCAGGTTATGGAGCAACTGTTCGAGTATGTTGTAGTGTACCGGCCATAGATCGTAATTAAAATGTATATTACACAAAAAACAATATAACATAAAAGTTATAGTAATTTCAAAAATGTGCGTCAAACAGTCTACGCCTTAAATGTTACGCATGGATAGACAGGATACATGTAGGCATGTAAAGCTTCGACAGTATAATTTCATTCATACATACCTAGAATTGTGCAAACGCTTCAATGGGACTGTAGGCACAAACGTGACTCGGTGACGATAATCGGCCGATCAGCTGATTTAAAGCGAAGTTCGTTTGCTTATGCGACCGTAATCATTGATTTTTTCAATTTCTATTGAACATTTAACAAAGTACGAATATGTTGCAGATTAAGTATCACTGACTTTATACATTTCAATCAGATTTAAACGAAAAAACAATGACAAAATTGAAAACTTTACATGTCTCTAATTCACTAACGAATCAATATTTTCCTTCAAATTTTTTTTATGGGTTCTTACCACCATTGCCTACCCCCCGTTTGACCAGTTGTCCCATAACCTAATACACCCTGTATATAAAACAATTTTAAATATAAAAACCTTATTCGAAGTGGTCTCCATTAGCTGCAATACATGCATGCTTTGTTGACTAATTGGGAAGCTTCCTAAGAGCTTTAGGCATAAATACAGTCATTTTGTTTATTAAAATGTTGCTCATTTCTAAAACAATTCTCATCCGTAAACAAAATTTTTCTGTGACCTCCCTTTGTGTACTGCTTCAGTGGTTGTTTCGATTTTACCACCCTATTCTTTTTTAAATTAGCAGTTAAGAAATGACCAGTATGTCTCTTATAGGCTGAAAGTCCTAAGTCATTTTTTGAAATACGCTACAGGGTTCTAGGTGCTATCTTTATCTGCCTAGATAAAATCTTTTGCTTTCGCATATTTCATTGAATTCTTACCCTTACAGCTTTGACCACCTTTTTCGTACAAACACTACGTGGACGGCCAGATCTTTTTCTGGCACAAACAGTGGTGGTCTCATTGTACCTATTAATAGCCTGGTACACAAACACTTTGCTAATACCAAGCGTATGTAGAGTTATTATATTTGGCTGCATACCTACTTTGTTTAATGCAATCACAGCGATTCGGTTCTCTTTATCACGCCACTCCATTTTAATATCGCAAAATATTGTACAATATATTGGCTCCAAAATGAGAAAACACAATGAACAATCATTTAAAAATGATAGATTCCAAATTGAAATGTAATATTTTGTTTAATTGTAACAGTATTTACGGCCAGACTAAGTATGGAAATAAATATGGTGTGTATGTGATAGCTGCTCTACTAGTTAACTCGTGATCGGTTGCCACTTGTAGGATCTGCGCCAGCCATATTTTACTTGTTATTATTTAAAAAATATGTATAATATTTTGATGGGCATCATAGTTGAGTCCAACAGTGGGATATTATATGAGGTGAAATGATGAAAGAGGGATGAGGTATTACCTGTTCATACTCAGTTATACATTTACGTTACAGATGTGTCACGGTGCCATAGTGCGGGTATGCGGTAGACGGACAGCGCCACAGCTGAAGACATTACTGCCTCCGTGGCTACAGGCGCAGTACGACGAGCATGCACCTGCACAGACTAATGCACAAAACTCACTCAAGGTAAGTAAAATCCCTAGCCGAGGCCGCGGGTGAATAATAACTGGGGACTAGTCCATCACCCGCAGAGAGGGTGGCGCGCAACAGCGATCGACGTCCGGGACATCAGAAGGAGAAGGTACCCCACAGCGTAACCCACCAGGCTGGCCATGGAGGACAAGGAACACAGTACTGGTGGTCGTCACAACGGCGAAGGAGAGGAGACGGTGAGTTATGGAGCCACGCGCCACCCCTTCGTCGCCCCGGACGGAGCTGGACAGCGAGTGCGCTGACCATAGCCCACCCCCCCAAAAAAAGTCATCATCACTCCATCACCACTATGGGAGGGAAATTTACCTACCACCACGCTGGTCAAACGTGTTGGCATAGGCTATAGTTTTGAGTGTTTCTTTTCTTGCATAGATATTGTATCTCTTAGTTATCTTTTACAATACCCACGGGTAGGAGAGGGGGTTGTGAATTGTATTCTTATTATATCATCACACAGACTGTTTTCTGGAAAATAAATAACATCATCATCATCTCAGCCCATATACTTCCCATTGTTGAGCTTCTACCTCCCCCACTAAGGGAGAGAAATTAACCTACCACCATGTTGGTCAGACGTGTTGGCATAGGGGTTTGTTTGTAGTTGGTTTCGAATTTATCTTCTTTTCCATAGATATTATATTATATCCATATTGTGTCCTTTAGTCGGCTTTACGATACCCCCAGAGAAATTAAGAAAGGTGATGGTGAATTGTATTCTTATTCTGTCACCACACAGATTGTTTTCTGAAAAATAAACATTTTGTAGCATACAAAATTGAGAATTTAAATATTGTTGAGTACTAGGCATGCCTTTTAAGTTCTGTCGTTTCCATATTTCCCAGCAATTTTAAATTTGAAACTGTTCTATATTCGAATGTGTTTAAATTTTGAATCTCAAAACAGTTGAAAGTATTAGGATTAATGCTATTGTTTAGTCACAGCGTCGATTGGAATCTGTCAGGTTACGTACGAAAATGAATCTTTCTAAGGAAAATGTTCGTGCAATAATTTTCTACAACTTTAGAAGAGGCCTGACACGGCTTCAGTGTTTTGAAGAGCTAACATCTGTGTTCAGTGATGAAGCCCCATGTCTACGGACTGTCGAACGCTGGTATTTAGAATTTCAGGGTGGACATACTAGTGTTAGTGACAAATCTCGCGAAGGACGCCCGAAACTCGCCTTCACTGAAGATAACATCATTGCTGTGAGACAACTAATTCTCGAAGATCGCTTTGTGACGTATCAAGAGATAGAGGCTGTATTAGGCATCTCAGGGACAACCATTCCGAAGATCTTGCATGAAGCGCTTGGTGTGAGAAAGCTAGTTTGCCGTTGGATACTGTTCGAGAATCAACACACCGTGGGCGACAACGGAGGCGGGGGGGCGAGAACAGCGCTCGCGCCTGCTCCGTGCACATGTCACTGCACCTTCGTCCGCTGTACTTATCGTTCGCGCGTTGTTACTCTATTTTTTTAGTACTATTGTACTTACCTTATTTCAATATAGTCCATACTTTCCACTAGCTTTCATTTAAATACTTATTACCTGAATAGTATACTTCAATCTAGATACCGCATCTGCTTGCCGACGATCACAAGGCGGCCCGCGTCAGATGGTGTAAGAAAACTCTGCAAAGGTTCAACCGAGGAGAGTCAAATCACGTCTACGACATCATCAGTGGTGACGAATCTTAGATCTATGCTTTACGATCCTGATTCCAAACAACAATCTACAATCTGGGTCTTTCAAGACGAGCCAAAGCCGACTAAAGTTGTTTGTTCTTGAAGCACTTCAAAGAAGATGGTGGCCACGTTCGTTGGAAAAACCGGACTATTGCACTTGAAGGTCGTAGAACAGTTAACGCAGAGTGGTATACCACAGTTTGTTTACCACAAGTCATCGCCGAACTTCGAAAATATAACTCAAAGCGACGCATCATCCTGCACCACGACAACGCCAGTTCACACATGGCTCGTCAAACGATTGAGTATTTGAAGCAGGAAAAAGTAGAAATTGTTGACCATCCTCCATACAGTCCTGACCTAAGCCCTAACGATTTCTTTACATTTCCTAATATTAAGAAAAGTCTTTGTGGTCAAAAGTTCCAGTCCGGTGAAGAAGCAGTCGACGCTTTCAAGTCAGCCATTTTGAACACCCCCACTTTAGAGTAGAATAAATGTTATAATAACTGGTTTGAGCGAATGGAAAAGTGTATTAACCTACGTGGTGAATACTTTTAAAAACAATAAAAACTACTATAAGGTTCTTGTCCGTGTGGTGACGGAGTAAGAATACAATTCACCACTGCCTATCTTGCCCGTGGATGTCGTATAAGACGACTATGGGATATAATGTGCACATAACATCTGTGCAAGAGAAGGAAAACTCGAAATGAAACCCTATACCAACATGTCTGACCAGCATGGTATAGTAGGTCAAATTCCCTCCCGTTGTGGAGGAGGCCCGAGCCCAACAGTGGGACGTATGTGGGCTGCGATGATGATGATGATAAGGTTCTAGTTGTTTTTTTCTTCAAACGACAAAACTTAAAAGGCGTACCTCGTACCAGTGACCTTTCCTGGTTGCGCTTCGGTTCCAATCGTTTTCACCGCGCATTTTTAACCCTCGGGCTCGAGTCCCTCAATGTCTTATTATGGCTTCTGAGGCGTAGAGAGGGTACCCGAAAGGGTATCACGAGGGCCTGGCCATGGACGTCAAGAAACTCGGTACCGGGAGTCAGTCCAATGGCGAAAGAGAGAGAATTTGGTGGATTAGAGGGCCGCGGGTCATCCTTTCATCACACCAGACGGTAGTGGTGGTCGTTGAATAAACGAACAGTTTTTTTCGACTGTTTCTTTGCAGTGAACTAATAAACCAGTTTATAGTTGACTGATAAACATGTTTACGTATGAACGGCTTCGCGAAACGGTCGTCGCAATTCGCATCAACGAATGACACGAACGCGACGACTAGCGAGTATTCGAAAGCGCCCGAATCGGCCCGAATTTGGACGACGAGATGCGCGCGCGCTCGCGCGGCTCGCTACGCTCTTTACCCGCCCCGCAAACCTCACCGCCCGTAGGCGTGAGTCGAGCCGAAATCATAACGCATAGATAGATTGATTGCAATTCATTGAACTCTGCTATCATGTGATGGGACTATCATTAGATATTGAAGCGTCAATGTATATTGTACAATTAAACTGTTGTCTAATAAAATTCGTTGAAGTTTCGTTGTCCTTTACCAATGGACGATCAACGTACGTCATAATATAAACTAAACGTCTCGTCTTGTCTAAGCGTCTACGACATAAACTAGTCGAAAATTAGACTGTTTATTCAACTAGTTTATCATCGACGATAAACGGTCTCGTTGCGTCGACTGTAAAATCGTCGACGACCCACTACTACCAGACGGATACATATAGACTGCCAAAAAAATGGTTTCTGAGGGGTAGAGTTGCTGTGAATTTGCTAATGAAATATTAATATTTCAGAAGGTATTTGTCGGCGTTACGCCAGGAATTAGGTTGTCCATATTAAAATATCGAGTATGTAATCACTGTATTTATTACAAGTTATTGCCGGAGAAGTGAGTGAAGTAAAACTGTCCTCTATTCTAATCTTACAATGTTTTTATAACCTCCGCTTTACAATGAAACGGTCTAGTCTTAGTAACTACAATTACTTTTTATAACAAACAAATAAAACAACTATTTTTAACTATCGGAATATAGCTAAATAATAATGATAAATATTCTAATGCATTTAACATAATTCCAAATAGTCAATTTTACACAATTTACATTAATGTAATTAAAGGAAATATTGTTCTCATATATTGTTCAACAGACGGCGCTCTAACTAGAAATAAATTACAATCTTTATTGTGTAAAAACAACTAAATATGGTTACAAATAATTACATTAATTCTAATCGATTTTAATTTGATCAATTATATAAATATTTAAACAATTAAATCAAAGATTTCTAGAAATACATTCAAAAAGTGTCTTAAATATTATAGCATGGTAAATAGCAGTGTTGTTACTACAAATAATTATTTAAATATTAGTTGCAAATATTTCAAACATGTTTATAACTATAATTGATAACACATACATCAACAATTTACAAATATTGCCGATAGAGGGCGATATGCGCCCATACGGCCATACTGACTCCAGCGCGTCCCTTGCGCTGTTAAGGCGTCACCCACCAAGGGATCTAGCCATCCACAAGGCATCACCCATCCTGGGATCTAGCCAACAAGACCAGGTTTAAGGATACGCATGATGGCCAGCTAGCGCTTTAGGAAGGATGTTTTGGATAGAAAAAGCATTTGTAAGGCATCACCCATCAAGGGATCTAGCCAACCACAAGGCATCACCCATCCTGGGATCTAGCCAACAAGACCAGGTTTAAAGATACGCATAGTGGCCAGTCAGCGCTTTAGGAAGGATGTTTCGGATAGGAAAAATAAAAAGCATTTGTTTCCAAATTAGTATTCACCCGCCCATACGGCATTACTTTGATAACAGTTTTTACAACAGGCGCTAGTCGATAAAGTCATTGCTAGCGATGCTTACACCACATCCGCGGAGATAATTATGCTTCATTATATATCGGTCATTAGGCAATACCTCCTAAAGTGCCATGGGACCCTCGAAGAGAGTCTGTCAATCATGGCGATGCACGAAAACAAAATTGCCAAAAAATACATTTATTTTGGCTTTACCTTTGTCAAATCAATTAACTCTAGAAAAGATCGCTCGTCCATCCTTTTCTTACAGACGCTTAATCTTTTGTCCGTTCGTCGACCTCTACCTGCAACATCTCGATAAAAAAGCGGTTAATATTTTTGCTGAACAATACTCCCAGTAATATTGCATAGTTTATAGCCCACTGGAAATCGTGAATAGCACTGTGGCATGGTTTTCAAGCTCAACTACGGACATTAATATCTTTGATAATTTTCACAACTAGTCTCACTTAACCATTTGCTCTACTAGTTCCCTTAGCCACAAAGTATATTCAATACCGTATTTATTCATTATTATAAGAAGAGACGAGTTCCAAATATAGTTACAACTTCACAAAAGACCTCATAGCCGATTGTGACGTCTTTAGTGTAAACTACTATAAAGACAAATGCGTATTCTGGCTTCTGATGACGTCTGCCATGAATGTAGCCTGTAATTGTCAGCGAACATAGTATGAAAATTATATTGCAATTTTATAGATTGGAAGTCTATTGTTTTATTTCCCGATTTCAGCTTTACGAATGTTAGCTAGCACAATTCTTCACAAATTTTTGAACATATTCGGGTACCAATATTGTTCGCCGATTTTAGCCAGTACTTTTTCGCAACAAAAGTTGTGGTAGTCTAGCAATAGTTAGTCGGCGGGAGATGCTGGACAGTCTCGAGCGTGACCCCTGGGGTCGCCCCTATCTCGCGGCGCTGAGCAAGCTCCGCGGGCGGGGCCCCCCCCTCACCGAGACTCTCCAGCCCAGCCTCCTCACCAGAGTTGTCGAGGACCTCTTTCCACGGCGGGCGGAACACACGCCCCCGGTCATGGCTTCGCCGGACAGCGACCGGGAGGCCGAAGATGAAAGTGCTCCGCCCATCACGGAGCCGGAAATGGGGGCGGCAGTGGCGCGTATGCGAGTGAAATCCACCGCCCCGGGGCCCGACGGTATTCCGAACCGTGCGCTGGCCCTGGTCCTCGAGCACCTGGGACCACGCCTCGGGGGACTGTTCGACGCCTGTTTGACGTCCGGGCAGTTCCCTGGATGCTGGAAAGAGGGGAGGCTGGTTCTCCTGCCGAAGCCGGGTCGGTCTCCCGAGTCGGCCTCGGCCTACAGGCCCATCGTGCTGCTCGATGATGCGGGCAAGCTGCTGGAGAGGGTGTTGGCTGCCCGCATCGAGCGGCACCTCGTCGGGGTCGGGCCCGATCTGTCGGACGCCCAGTTTGGTTTTCGGAGAGGGCGTTCGACGATCGCGGCCCTGCTTCGCCTGAAGGCCGTGGTAGCGGAGGCCGTCACCGGCGGAGGAGTCCTGTTGGCGGTGTCCCTGGACATCGCCAACGCCTTCAACAGTCTGCCATTCAGCTGCATCAGGGAGGGGCTGAGGTATCACGGGGTGCCCGTGTACCTCAGGCGGCTGGTGGCAGACTACTTGGAGGGGCGCAGCGTCCTCTACGTTGACCGAGTAGGGGACGTTGTGCGAACGCCCATGACATGCGGTGTCCCACAGGGGTCGGTTCTGGGTCCGACCCTGTGGAACATCGGCTACGACTGGGCGTTGAGAGGAAGCCTCTCACCCGGGCTGGGCGTAATTTGCTACGCCGACGATACACTCGTCACAGCCCGGGGTGGGACGCTAGAGGAGGCGGCACGCCTGGCAACTCTCGGCACCGAGGAGATTGTCAGGCGGATCGAAGCGCTGGGGTTGAGGGTAGCCCTGGAAAAGACGGAGGCCCTTTTGTTCCATGGCCTCCGTACTGCCGGGCCTCCCGCCGGCGCTTCGATCACCGTGAAGTCGGTCACCATCAGCATCCAGGCCCACATGAAGTACTTGGGCCTGGTGCTCGACGGGCATTTTTGGTTCCGGGAGCATCTCCATCGACTTGTTCCCCGGCTTGTCGGCGCGGCGTCCGCCCTTTCGCGGCTGATGCCGAATGTGGGCGGACCCAGCGCTACGTGCCGACAGCTGTACGTGGGGGTGATCCGGTCGATGGCCCTGTACGGCGCACCGGTGTGGGCGGGGTCCCTGACCGTTCGTCTTAGGGCCCTCCTGTGGCGACCACAGAGGGTCATGGCGATCAGGGCCATACGGGGTTACCGCACGGTGGCGACGGAGGCAGCGTGCCTCCTGGCCGGAACTCCCCCGTGGGACCTGGAGGCGGAGATGCTCGCCGAAATTTATCGGCGGGTGTCGGAGACGCGCGCCCGCGGCGGCATGGTCTCCATCAAAGAGATCACCGCCTGGCGGGTCGACGCCCGCCGAGAAGTCATTGCCCGTTGGGCAGTCCGGCTGGAGAGTCCTCGGTACGGTGTCAGGACCGTCGAGGCCTTCCGGCCGGTGCTGATGGAGTGGTTGGAGCGGACGCACGGGGTGCTTTCCTTCCGACTGGTGCAGGTGCTGACGGGGCACGGTTGCTTCGGGAAGTACCTGCACAAGATTGTCAGGAGGGAGAGCACACCGTCCTGCCACCACTGCAGTTGCGACGAGGACAGGGCGCAGCACACGCTCGAGGAGTGTGCTGCATGGGAGGGGGATCGCCGTGAACTCGTCGCAATTATCGGTGCTGACCTGGCGCTGCCGACCATCGCCAGGGAGATGCTCGTCAGCGTCAGGAACTGGGACGCGGTCGCCGCCTTCTGTGAGGCCGTAATCTCACGGAAGGAGGCGGCGGATCGTGTGCGAGTAGAGCTCCTATTCGGCGACACGTTCCGCCGCCGGCGACTCGGGCGGCGCAGGCGCGAGTATTTGCGCCTAATGCCGCCCTAGCCGAGGCCGCGGGTGATTGGATCGGGGAATTGTCCGTCACCCGCGGAGAGGCTGACCGCGCGACGGCGACTGACGTCCCAGGACGTCGAGAGGTGAGGGTACCCGAAAGGGTATTCCGTCGGCCGGCCACTGACGACAAGTCACATCTGCTCCGGTGGTCGGCCCAACAACGAGGTGACGTGGGTACGGGTGGGTTATGGGCCCGCGCGCCGTCCTTTCATCGCCCCGGACGGACTGGACCGCGCGTGCGCTTACCGTAGCCCACCCATAAAAAAAAAAAAAAAAAAAAAAAAAAAAAGTCTAGCAATAGTCCTTATATTGCGGTGGAGGTAATAAACACATATTAATGGAAACAAATTAGATCCAAATTCAGAACAAAAATTTATGGATCGCACAGAGCTGTCCTGCGCAGGATTCGAACCCGCGACACTGGTACGATATTTTAACCACTACGTCATCTGTGCCGTGCAGTGTGATCGTAACACGAGTTTCTAACGGTAATTACGTGAAACGATACTATTTAAACATTATAGCTCAGCAATATCTTGTTAAATGACATAAAGTATAGACTACTGTCAGAGTCTATCTCCTTTATTGAAGGATCACTCTTCTGCCCTACATGAAGCCAAGTATGGTCAAGAGTGGATGAATTTACGACGAGATAAACAATTACTTCGTTCTAGAGCATATGGTTTACTTAACACAGATTAAGACTATAATCTGTATTAACTAAGCAGTCACCCTTTCGATATTCTACTTTAAACTAAAAATTTTAAAGAAATGCTACCAGTTATGCACTCCTGGAGTGTGCTCTTTCTACCTTGCCTTGAAACCTTAAGTGAATTTCAGTTACAACATAATCAGTTACCACTTTAAATAATTGACCACCTAAGAAGTGACGGAAATGCTTAATAGCTTTATACGAAGTCTAGCGTCTTCAGCTCACGAGCGGTATTTATTTCAACGCACATGGTTCGCATACTGAACTACGCGAGGACTTTTCAGCATTTAGTGATATTTAAAGTGATGGCAGCTTATCTCATTTTCATAGCGTTATAGAGGTGATAATCTATAGGGTCTGCGTTGAACTTATTTAATCAGCCATTTAGTTTTATTGTTAACGCACTGGCCTTTATTTGCGATACACAGTTGCAGAGTATGAAACTAGATTTAAAGCTTGAGACTATGTAACTTAAAACAATATTGAGTCGTTTAGATTGAAGTTAAAATCAAAGTTATAGATAGCATGGAGGGTTCATTTATCAGCAGTTACAGTTTTCTATATATACCCTCTTTAAGACTTACGGTAATACCAAACAGCACTAATAATGTCATAACCAATTCTACCTCGACACGTCATTGAAACTAACTTTGGTTGTAATACAAGCAACATCAACGATCTGGCGTTTGCCCGGAATCGAACCAGTAAACTTATTTCGGATCAGAGAATAATCAACACCAGTAGAGAATAAGCAATTGAAAACTTTATTACCTAGCGATACTGCGATCTCTAGAAGTAATGTTCGTTAACCATAAATTCTATAGATTTGCTTACGGAAATAAATTATAACTTCGTGGTATTAAATATGAAAGCTATAAATCAAGGACTCTGCAAGCGTGATAAGTAGCCGCTTCTATTTACATCACAAAAAGGTCCTAGGTTATTACAGTTAACACAATTACTACAGTGTAAGCGACGCGAATTATTCAAAATAAGAACTATTTAATAATTGTAAATATGTAGTAGGCATTCTATTGTTGCTATGCAAGTGCGCGCGGGGTAACTGGCGCGCGGGGTAATTGGTCGCGCGGGGAGAGATTCTCGCGCGTTGCCGCGCTCACGTTACCGAGACTTGAGCGCCTTTTACGTCATGAAAGGTGCCAAATACGGGCCTTATCATTTTTAAATGTCCCGTGCTGTTTACTATTATTATTAGTCAATATCTATACCAATAAATAAAAATGGGAGTGTCTGTAATGTCAAAATGGATTTTTTTGTCCGTCTGCCTGTCCGTCTGTCTGTTTGTTACGGGTAATCTTCAAAACGGCTGGACCGATTTCAAAAATTCTTTCACCAATGGAAAGCTATAATATCAGGGCGTAAACTAGGCTATATTTTATACCGGTATTCCCACGGGAACAGGAACCACGCGAGTAAAACGACTAAAACAGGCGAAGCGAGAGTGGGTTGCTAGTTATTCGACACATCAGTACTTTTTGGCGTCAATAGTCATTACATAACTCTTCACCGCCTGCACACCGGTGAAACCCCCGGCGTCGCCTTCAGACAGTTACAATTACTGTTAGACGGTAGTTTTCGCTTAACGAAAAGTTAACAAAACAAACACGAGCCTAGACAAAATCTAGGCGTGTTTCGCAATAGCTCAGATCTTATTAATTCAAGATAAATACCTGTTATTACGGCGTCGATCACCTCAGAGTCCGTAGCCTCACGTCTCAAACGTTTGAGCAGAGCCCGGCCCGTTGTAGCGTAGTCTGCGTAACTGTCAGCTTGTTCAGAGGTGCAGCTGCGCCACCACTGGACGTAGCCAGCATACCGGAACTCCTTGCCGAAGGTTGTAACGATGTCATCTTCCACTTGTTGCCATGTAATTGATTGAAGCGCCCATGTGTCTGCCGTACCGTTGAGTTCAAGAATAGCTTCCATTCTTGCTTCTTGCGGCTTATATGTTGAAAGCCATGATAGTCTCGTTAACATTTGCCCACTAGTCCGCGACGTCGATGATTATCGATGCGATCTCTCGTCGGGGTTGAACGGCGGTAGATAAAAATTTTGGTGCCGCCGTTTTATTGTAGCCTCCGTAGAAAATGCGGCTCTCGCAGCTGTTGTTGCAGCAGTATTTTGTAATGGAGGTCAGGAGATCCATCATTTGCTCCACAGTGAAGGTCATCCGTAGATCTTGAAGAGTTTTGGGGCTGTGATCCCACCGCTGCTGTCGGCGTTACGCCAGGAATTAGGTTGTCCATATTAAAATATCGAGTATGTAATCACTGTATTTATTACAAGTTATTGCCGGAGAAGTGAGTGAAGTAAAACTGTCCTCTATTCTAATCTTACAATGTTTTTATAACCTCCGCTTTACAATGAAACGGTCTAGTCTTAGTAACTACAATTACTTTTTATAACAAACAAATAAAACAACTATTTTTAACTATCGGAATATAGCTAAATAATAATGATAAATATTCTAATGCATTTAACATAATTCCAAATAGTCAATTTTACACAATTTACATTAATGTAATTAAAGGAAATATTGTTCTCATATATTGTTCAACAGACGGCGCTCTAACTAGAAATAAATTACAATCTTTATTGTGTAAAAACAACTAAATATGGTTACAAATAATTACATTAATTCTAATCGATTTTAATTTGATCAATTATATAAATATTTAAACAATTAAATCAAAGATTTCTAGAAATACATTCAAAAAGTGTCTTAAATATTATAGCATGGTAAATAGCAGTGTTGTTACTACAAATAATTATTTAAATATTAGTTGCAAATATTTCAAACATGTTTATAACTATAATTGATAACACATACATCAACAATTTACAAATATTGCCGATAGAGGGCGATATGCGCCCATATATTCGTTAGTACTTAGGCGAGAAGTATTCAATTATGATGTTGTTGTATTGCCAACAGAGCACGTTCCCGGACACAAAACTGCCCGAGGTGATATCATTCTGCAAGATAGAGGTGATGGCGCATTTGCTCGATAACCTCCTCGGCAACACAGAGGCGATTATTGCCAAAAAGTTTGTATAATATATTTTCACTGAAACACATTTGTTACTTGATAACATTGAAGTTAAATCTGTTAACTACTAAAATACAACTCACCACCCCCTCTCTTGCCTTTGTGTGTTGTAAAAGACGTTTTATGTGAATAACAACTATGCAAGAGAAGGAAAACTCGAAATAAAACCCTATGCCAACATGTCTTACCAGCACGGTTTAGTAGGTAAAATCCCTCCCATTGTGGAGGGGGCCGGGCCCAACAGTAGGACGTATGTGGGCTGCGATGATGCTGATATGTTTGTAAAGTTCCCCGTAACGCAAGGATTATTTCTTTAGTGCATGGTGTAATATTTAAAATAAAGGGCTGAAGCTTCCGATAATCGCCACTCTTGGCCAACGCATTGGTGATGACAGTTTAATAATACAAGATTCCCAGGCGACTACTGCTGTCCACAATATTGGCTATCCCTCAGCCGAGTTTTACGACACCAGAAAGTACGCTTTACTTTCTAGGTGACTATTATTCGTCACCGTACTGAGAATTTATTAACATGTGGTAACTAATATTGTTACCAGCGATGACTTATGGCACTGAAACGTGGTCTCTAAATGTCGGCCTCATAAAAGCTCAAAGTTACTCAACGAGCTATGGAGAGGGCTATGCTCGGTATTTCTCTACGTGATAAAATCCGTAGAAGAACGGGTGTAACCGACATAGCCCGCAGAATTAGCACGTTGAAATGGCAATGGGCAAGCCACATCGCTCGTAGAACCGACAACCGTTGGGGAAGAAAGGTTCTTGAGTGGCGACCACGAATCGGATGGCGCAGTGTAGGACGACCCCCCACTAGGTGGACTGACGACATTCTCAAAGTCGCAGGGAACCGTTGGATGCAAGTGGCGCAGGACCGTTCCGAGAGCATTCTCGTGGGGAGGTCTATGTCCAGCAGTGAACGTCTGTAGGCTGATGGATGGATGGATGTAATATTGTAATTAAATATGTAATAAACAGGATAGAGAATGTGGAGGAGCGAGAGATGCAGATGTGTCGTATAGTGACGAGCAGTCTCCGCGGACTGGAGTATTTCGTACCGGCGCTGCCCGCCGCACACCACGACTGGCTGTGGGGCGAGCTGACACCACTACTAGATTCGAACGCATATTGGAAATACGCATCGCATAATGCAGTACAAGTCAGGTAACAGTTGTCTCAATGCATACACGTCCCACTGCTGGGCTTAAGACCCCTCCCCAATAGAAGGGCACTTGACCTATTATAGCATGCTGCTCACGTTGGGCTTTATTTCTAGTGATCTTGTACCTTACATAGATGTTATACCCATATTATATCCCTTAGTCGTCTTTTACGACACCCACGGGTAAGATAGGGAGTGGTGAATTGTATTCTTACCCCGTCACCACACTGAAACATATTATCAAATAAATGTTTACCCTCAGGCAGCAATTGAACGTGGACAAGGTCAAGGGTTCAATACCAGTAGTCAGTTGTATGGTGATGGGCAGGCGCTGCAGTAGGTTATGGGGCTGCGTGACGTCTTTCCGTCGTCATCTTAGACGGATTTGGGCGAGGTGTGTCAAGCTTGTCACAAAAATAAATAGGAATTATACTTATCAACTTTTAGGTGTCTTATTAAGCATGTAAAAGTTAATAGTACAACATTATTTCCAATTTGCTAGGATCAACACACCATCAATTTACAAAATTATGTACTAATGAACGCCCGCCGTTCCACCAATTTTGTGCCTGATCCCATGGAACGATAAAATATAACCTATATTCCATTGGAGTACGAATACATTAAAATTGGCTTAGTGTAGTCTATGTGGTGACGGAGTAAGAATATAATTTTATTACTCTCATGTATGAAAAGGTTTTCTTTACAAGAATACAATTCACCCACCCCCTCTATTGCCCGTGGGTGTCGTAAAAGACGACTAAGGGGTATAATATGCATATAATATCTATACAAGAGAAGGTAAACTCGAAACAAAACCCTATACCAACACGTTTGACCAGCATGGTATAGTAGGTAGGGAAATTGTTCCCTACCATAGTGGAGGATGCCTAAACCCAACAGTGGGATGTGTGATGATGATGTGACATGAAAGGGTAACAAATTCACATTCGCATTTCTAATATTGATTTGAATAACCTTGCGGTATTTACATACTGACATATTTTTATTTTACCTTTAACTAATACAATAAATTACCGGCGAATCGACCTGCAACCGCTATTGAGATGATCCGGCAAGAAATGCACCAGATTTATCTACTTTTGTGACTATTTCCACAGTTCTTATTTAAAAACCATATATATATATATATATATATATATTTTCATTGAGCTAAATCAGAGTTAAGCACCATTTAATATTATCTCAGGGCGGCATGGTATGGTGCTATGGGACGCATCATCGAACGATTCAAAGAGCTGTTCGCTGAGAAGTACGGCTTGAAGTTCATGCGCATTTTGTTGAACGCGTCGCGTGAGACTAACGGATTAGTCGCTTCACAGATATGGACAGCGCTACTGCAGTTCATGCATCATATACAAGTGAGTTGGGTCGACATTCACACAGATATCTCATCACGCCTCATATGTCCCAATGCTGGGTTCAATCCTCCTTCATTATAGGAGGGATATTGACCTACTAATCCACGCTGATGGATTGGTGTAGCGTTTTATTTTGAGTGCCTTCTCTGTTTCTATTTTAAGAGCCTACTCTTGTATAGTTGTTATCTACGTATTAGAAGCCCTTAGTCGTCTTTTACGACAGGCAAGGAAGGGTGTGGTGAGTTTCATTCTTACTCCATCAGCACACGGAAAACATATTTATATACTTATATATAATTCTTCTGTGAGTCTTTATGTGACTAAACTTCCTAAACGGCTGCGCCGATTTGTATTAATTTTCCTTGTGTTCAACAATAATTTATAGATTAGCTTTTGGATTTTTTTTTTTTTACATTTTACAATATCGGCTGGAACGTGTATAAGATTTTAAATAAAACTACTTTACGGATTTTATCGCGTTTGTATTTGATTTTTGATTACCCGACGTTTCGAACACTTTACAGCGTTCATGGTCACGGGTGGACTAAGATGACTCACGTCCAACAAGTCATCGTTACTTCAGAAAATTTATAATTATCTACCCGATACAGAAATTAGTTATTAAATATTGAACCACATTTTGATACAATTTTATTGCCAGTGTAGTAAGAAATGATTCTATATGAAAAAATTATATTGTTTATTTAATAGTAATTATATTTAAAAAAACCTAACAATCTAGTATACTACCACTGGATCGGAACACGGCCACACTGAGAAAATCAAATACAAACGCGATAAAATCCGTAAAGTAGTTTTATTTAAAATGTGTAATACTCGCGTAAACATCAGAAATCATTTGTATAAGATTATATACACACAGATGAATATTGACTTCACAGACTAATGAACTTGTAAACTTTTTGTTGGGTTCGAGCCTCTCGCTAAGAGGGACTTTTACCTACTACACCATGCTGATCAGATAGGTTGATATATAATTTTATTTCAGTATTTCATTCTCTTGCATAAATATGTCCTTTAGTTCCTTACACTTTTACGACACCCTTGGGCAAAACATAGATTATTCTTACTCCGTCACCACATGGAAAAGTACGTTTGGATATATAAACATATGTATGTATGTTTTAGGAATGGTACAAATATTTGGACAAGAAGGAATTACTCGTGAAGCGAATCATTGATGTTTTAGAATCAGGTGTGTATAAATGACTTTATTATTGTAATTTAAAATTTATTATTGCTAACGGCAAACGAGCAAACAGCATACCAGGTAAGTGTTGCTGCCGCTCATGGACCTTTGCAAGGTCGCTGCCTACTGCAAAGAAAGTGAAGGGAGTGTAACACACACTCAAATGCTCCACACATACATAAATGCAACACGCATACTCACACTCATATACACGCACGCACACACACGCACACACACGCAGACACACACGCACACACACGTACACACACACACACGTACACACACACACACGTAGGTTTTTGTTTTTATTATGATTATTTCCATTGTATTCACCTACTGTAGTCATTAGTCTGTATTTATTTATTATAAAATGTGTCTTTTGTAATGGGGAGGACACTGGCTCCTGCAACACAGTATACAAGTAGCGTAGGAGCCAGAGATTCCCACATATCTACGTAATGTTTTTATGATAATAAATGAAATTAAATGAAGAGTATGAATACGTGCAATGAAGTTCGGTGATACCGAAGGCATTACTAAAACCCTCCACATGCAAACACCCTCAGAAAGTTGAGCTTTACTGCTCAGTGCGGTACTACCCCGGATGAACCGGTCCACCATAGACAGACTGGCAACAATGTGCTCCTACCACTAATAGGTCTAGTTTTAATCGTTTAACAAGATAAGGTGTACTATCAAATTACTTGTATTAGAATGCAGGCAACTACGTCAGTCAAGTCTCATCATCACAGCTCACATCCGTCCCACTGCTGGGCTTGAGCCTCATACACAAGAGAAGGGAATTTGATCTACCATATAATGGTGATCCAAAAGTTTAGCATAGTGTCGAGTTCTCCTCTTGTATATTTGTCATATGTATATTATATTCGTTAGTACTCTTACACGACACCCACGATAGATAGAGGGGGGAATTGTATTCTTACTCCGTCACCACATGGTACATAGTCTATACAAATAAATTAAATGTCTGTAATGTCAAAATAATACGTTAGAAACCAGTTTAGATGTTTTTTATCTGTCTGTTTGTTCCGGCTAATTTTCAAAACTTCTGGACCGATTTTGGTATTTTACTACCTGGTAGTATAAGGAGTAACTTAGGCTATATTTTATCCCGGTATTGCAACATGAGCTACGCGGATAAAACCGCTGAATTTTTTTAGTAATTAATAAAAATATATAGACTTCATGGTGCATGCAGACTGTAGGAGGTTATGACCAAAACACACTTATAGTTTCAATATAACGTATATTATCGATGTATTCACTTGGAAGCTAAAGCACGTCTTTACTGGTACAAGCACAGAACACGAATGAGGTGGGCAAATATTGTACTAACAAAGTAGACTATACAAACGTCATAACGAATCAAATTCAAATTAGTCAAATACAATACTATTAATTTTTGTACAATTAATTATATAAATTCAACACAGACTGCATGGTGCTTCTTGACAGTCCTTGAGATGGGACTACAAAATGATTTCTGATGTTTACGCGAGTATTACATTCTAAATAAAACTACTTTACGGATTTTGTCGTGTTTGTATTGGATTATAACGATGATGTATATTTTCTGTAATAACGATGACTTGTTGGACGTGTGTGGGACGATATCCTAGTCCGCCCGTGAACATGAATGCTGCAATGTGTTCGAAACGTCGGCCAATCAAAAATCAAATACAAACGCGACAAAATCCATAAAGTAGTTTTATTACAATGGGGCAATAAATTTGTACTAAAATGTGGGTCACAATTTAATAAATTTATAACAAATTTTCTGTATCGGGTAGATAATTATAAATGTCTGTAATAACGATTACTTGTAGGACGTGAGACACCTTAGTCCGCCCGTGACCATGTATGCTGCAAAGTAGTTTTATTTACAATGTGTAATGCTCGCGTAAACATCAGATATCATTATGGGACTACAAGTTTGACATATAGGTACTTAGTATTATCTAAACATTGAATGTTCTATTTAGGTGGATGGGGTGATGCCAGACATTTGTCGAGCATGCTGCTGCCGTTATTAGCACATTTACCAGATGACATATTAACCAAAGAATTTTATGAATTATTCTTCAGTGCCGTTTACAAAGGGTGAGTGTGCTAGGTAGCTTTGAGCTATTCTCTGGAGCTTCGCTCTACTTATTGTCATTTTATTTTAATAACTATTTGCTACACCTAGAATAAATAATATGTGTTCTTGATTCCTTTGAGTGCACAGATGGCAAAGTAGTTATGATACCAACCTACCGTACTGTGTCGCGGGTTCAATTCCCACGCAGGACAATATTTTATGCGATCCACAAATTGTTTTCCTAAATCTGAATGTATTTTGTTTTTGTTAAATTTCCGTGTGGTGACGGAGTAAGAATACAATTCATCAGTCCCTATCTTGCCCGTGGATGTCGTAAAAGACGACTAAGGAATTTAATATGTTCATAAGATCTGAGCACGAGAAGGAATACTCGTAAGTAAACCCTATACCAACATGTCTGATCAGCATGGTATAGCAGGTCAAATTCCCTCCAATTATGGGGGAGGCCCAAGCCCAACAGTGGGATGTATGTGGGCTGCGATGAAATTATGTGTTTATAAAGTCCCCAAATACGAGAACTATCAAAATATAGTCCATATATTTATTCTATGTCCAATTTTCATTACTTCTAGTTTTACATAGATTGCCTGCTAAAAATAGAAGTAATGAAAATTGAACCGTGATATTTTTTCAATAATGTACGTGTCTTTGAGCCTATTTTACTGATTGTAAAAGAAGTTTCACTGTACCAATATGCTAGATTAAACTTACACTTAACCACTATGTAAGTTTCAGTAAAATTTCAAATAAAAAAGGTATTTTCTTTTGCAGTCTCGATAAGAAAAGTATAATGAGCTCGAAGAGCGAACGACAATTTTGGATAACAAGTTTAGCGGATTGCCTACGATACTTATCTATACAAGATAATAATTTCGTAGTAGAAGTAGTCACAGGCGTACACAGAACCTGGTTAGAGAAAGCATTCTCACCGCTACACGACGAGCAAACCAGAAACAACCTAATCAAATGTTCAGCAACAAATATGTCATCCTTAGTCAAATATTGGCTCAAACAATCCAAAGAATTAAACAGCGACAAATATGAACAATTGCTAAGGAACTTTTGGCAAAATATTGGTGCAACTATTGCCATACAGATTGACAAATGTAGTGCCAACTTGGATGAAATAGATCGACTTATTGAAGGCCATATTCTGTTACTGCAGACGCTTAGAACAACTTTTGTACAAGACTCGAAGAAACAGCTAAGCATTAAATTTGATGGAGATGAACCCAGCGTTCCTATTAAAAGTACTGCAGCCACTGAACAATGCGATTCGTCTATTATTGAGAGATACAAACACAATTTAGATGACTTAGCTCATAAGATTTGCTCTCATTACTTCGAAATGGCGCAAAAGACACAAGTATCTAACGCCATTTTGACTCCATTAATGACTGTTCTCGTTGAATTTGATAGTAAGAATCTATTCGTCGCATTAGCCAGGCAATTCGATGTGAATAACCCCTATATGTTCTATGAGAAAGTGTTGAAGTCCTGGCTGGCTGGTGATACAATGAGGTGCAAGGTTATCGTGGATATCGTCTTCCAAATGATGAAATATTTGAGTGAAGATGAACAGGATGCTGTTTTCGATTCGTTTAAGCAGGTAACGCATTTATTAATTCTTGTGTTTTCTTCTCAAATCATTGAAAGTTCTGTCCCGCAATACGTTTTTTTTTTTTTTGGGCGGGTCACTGGTTCATGGTCGTCCGGAGTAACGAAAGGACGGTTTTTTGAGTGAACAAAAATGGAACGCATGTTATCTTTGAGTGAACATAAAGCGTGAACCTCATATAATCGTCACCGAACGTTTCCTATAAGCTAAATGTATGTGTACTTATAGAGTGAACAAAAAGCGTTAAATTCGCGTCATCGTCACCGCACCCCTTTATTCTTTTTTCGCTCTTCTGCCCGTCCTTTTTTTATTGATTGATGGATTGATTGAATTAATTAACTTACATTTTTTTATATGCATATCTTACAGAAATAATAGTCAGACAGCGTACAAATCAAAAACTTATCATGAATAGTAATTTTCATTCAAGATTCAAAATTTTAAGTTTTCTCTTCTGCCAGCAGTCTCTTTTTAGATTATATTGCGTTTGATTTTAGATTTCTCGATAATAATTATATCAATGTTGTTAATCTCTATGTGTTTAGGTTTAAAGAATTTATTCTCAAATAGACACAGGTCACTTACATTAGAACAATAATTATAAAAATTAATAACTAGTAAAATCAATCAAATTATAAAGCTTTCTTGAGCATTCATTTAATGTGTTTTTAATAATATTTAGAATATATCTTGTATACAATGTGTCTGTCTGTGTACAGTTGAATAGTATGTCGGTGGAGTGGTGCCTGTCAGTGAGTATGTCGCACGCTCACGTGGGGCGTGGCGGTACGAGGCGCTGGGCGCGCTCGCCACACGCGGCGGACGCGCTCGCCACACTGGCGACGCGCGCCTCGCACCGCGGTGATGGGGAGGCGGCCGCACTGCTACTGCTGTGTCTAGCGCACACGGGTAACACATTATAAACAATATACACTAACATACAGAGGCGTACCCAGGTTCTGGGCCAGGGGGGGGCAAGCCAGATTTTTTATACGCTAGGTGCTTATCTATACATATAAAAGGAGAAGCTGACTAACATATCAACGCAGAGCCTAAAATATAAGAGCTAGAACCTTGACGAAAATTCATCTCTTAATTTTATCTTCTAGGGGGGGGCAGCTGACCCCCCCCCCCCCCCCCCCCCCCCCCCGCCTGCCCCTACCTGGGTACGCCCATGCTAACATACATCATTCATTGCCCTCCACTGCTGAACCTAAGCCTATCTCATGTGCGGTCTAATCAATCTACAAAAACCATCGCCCTTAAAACATCGATGTTTTTTAAAGATCTATAAAGTATCAGATACTTTCCTTGCGTATGTTTTTTGTGAGCTTTTCTTTAATTAGAATCAGAGTAACTAATCTGTCAAGCAGACTGCTAAAAGTACCATACATTTTGAATCATGCAGACAAAACATCCGTATAAAATAACATCGATGTTTTACAATAGTGAACATCGATGACAAACGTCGATGTTTTTTTTTTTTGCATCACCGATGTTTCAAAAACATCGATGCATTGGTTGCATCCCTAATCCTATGCCGTGCCACATCTTCAGCTCATAAACTCACTATTGAGCTCAGAACGCCTCCAAAGTGATAGGAGAAATCTACACATACACTCCAGTCTGAAATAAAGCTAGTTTAAATTCCCAAGTATGTAACCCAGAAAAAAAACTTTAATTAATAAGATAAAAATAACGAATTTAATGTTTTTTTTTTTAATTATTATTAAAATTATTATCTCCCATTTCTTTTATCTTGGGCTATAAAATGGAGTTGATCCTTTGAAATTCTTATCACTGTCAAATGCTTTTAAGAATATATACCATCTTTCACGATCTATGCGTTGTCTATCATACTTTTGAAGTCACTAGGTTAGATGATAAAAATAGTTTCAATTTACAGAGTCATTGTTCAGTGACATGGCGGTATTACGTGTAGTGCAAACAGTGAGCGATGCGATAGCGCACCCAGGAGACACGTTGGAGCAAAGCGGCGCCCTGGCCGCTCGGCTGGTAACACTCCTGGCTGGAGAGCCGCTTGTCACCAACGACCCGGAGCACTTCGCCACGCTCGTTCTGAGACTGTTCCGACTTAATATACTTATACCGGTGAGTAACATAATATGCTAAAAGTATTATTTCATCTTCTTTTATATCTCTTCTGGTCTATTTATATGCTAATCCACTTGTAGTTGCACTAGTCTGCCAGAGAGCCTTGTCAATAGACCCAATATTATCAAGCCTTTATACATTCTAATATTTCCTTATGCTAGTGGTTTGTATGTAAATTTGAAATTTTATGAAACAAAAAACAAGTAAGGCGTGGAAATTCATAACACGCCTATGCCCCATGCAGCCGCCTCCAGCTATTATAGAATGTAAATTAAAACAATACAAATATTGAATAATTAGATTTAGAGTACGGTGTGCGAGCTATTGCCTTATATGTGTTTAGGAGCAAAGCTTGACTTTATGAGAACAGAACGACACGCTGACCGTTTCGTCTTCTTTCTTTTAATATTAGTGCCGAAAGTCGGGGAGGCATGAGAGAGCGTGGCCACAGCAAAGAGGCGTTTGGAAATTAGAACAAGGATTGTGTACTTTGTAATGTGTATGTGTTATTATTATGTCTCTTTGAAGGAGCCCACCGCCTGGCGCGTCGACGCCCGCCGAGACGTCATTGCCCGTTGGGCAGTCCGGCTGGAGAGGCCTCGGTTCGGGGTGCGGATCGTGGAGGCCTTCCGGCCGGTGCTGATGCAATGGTTGAAACGGAGGCACGGGGTGCTCTCCTTCCGACTGTTGCAAGTGTTGACGGGGCATGGATGATTCGGCAAATTCCTGCACAAGGAGGGAGAGTACACCGTCCTGCCACCACTGCGATTGCGACGAGGTCACGGCGTAGCATACGCTCGAGGTCTGTGCCGCTTGGGCAGAGCAGCGTCGTGAACTCGTCGCAATCATCGGTGCCGACCTGACGCTGCCGACCATCCAGGGCCAGGGCGATGGTCGGCAGCGTCAGGAACTGGGACGCGGTCGCAGCCTTCTGCGAGGCAGTGATCTCGCGGAAGGAGGCGGCGGATTGTTTGCGCGAGGAGCGCAGCCTCGATGAGGCGATCCGCCGCCGGCGACTGGGGCGGCGTAGCGCGGCGTATACCTGCGCCTCGTGCCGCCCTAGCTGAGGCCGCGGGTGAGGTGACCGGGGAATTAGTCCGTCACCCGCCGAGAGGCCGACCGCGTGTGGAAAGATCGACGTCCTCCCCGAGGGGGGATGTCGGTCGATGGGAGGGTAGCTCAAATAGGGGGTATTCCGTCGGGCCGACCACTGATGTCAAGTCACCCTGCTCCGGTGGTCGGCCCAACGACGAGGGCGACGTGCATCGCGGGTGCGTTGCGGGTGTGCGTGCTTGCGCCCCTCTGTCGTCCCGGACGGAGTGGTGCGAGGAGTGCGCCGACCGCAATCCACCCCAAAAAAAAATGTGTTATTATTATGTTTGCATTGTTTAGTGATCTCCTACAGCTAGGATTTGTAACACAACATATTTTTACTTAATTATGAAATACATATGTAGTGGTAACTGTTGTGTTTATTAGCGCGGCGATAACAGACTGTCGGTGGACACTTGGTGCGAGATCCGTTCCTCGTGGCAGGACGGAGTCGCCGTGCTGCCGGCATGTGCGCGCGACAACTTCCTGCGTGACGCTGGTGAACTTCTACGACAATACTTCTTCCAAGGGTAAGTACCATTACGTGGTCAGATCTACTATCAAACTGCCACCCAGTAGGGAAGTAATGAGAGTAGGGAAAAGGATGGTGGCTTATCTGAACCCCACCCTTCTACCGCACCATATCCAAGTAAAGATATGTGAAACACATTATGGTATGGTAACATGGCTTTAAACCATCTTTGACCATACGACTTTCTGACGAGTGCCTATTAATAGAACATTTCATCATCGCAGCTCAAATACGTCCAATTGGTGGCCTCGAGTCTCCTCCACAATGGGAGAGAAATTGACCCACTATACCATGTTGATCAGACTGGTTGATATAGGGTTATGTTTCGAGTTTTCTTATCTATAGATGTTATCTATGACAATGACAAATGACAATTCCTTAGTCGTCTTTTACGACACCCGCGCAAAGAAAGAGCGTGCTGATTTGTATTCTTACTTTATCACAACACTTGGCGCTTTTTCAGAATCTTAAACTAATATCAGAATTATTTATTTTCAGTTTAACAACACTAAATATTCAGAATATAGAACACATAGTCTCGCTCTGTCCACATCTCTTCAACCGGTCCCTCGGTGATGAATCAGACATACCAGACGAGGAGACAGTACTAGAGATCATCAAGTTCACACAACAGCTGTACGAGATGGATACAAAGGAATCAACAGACGTGGAGACGTTCGCATTACGTCACGAAATATTGACGTCACAACTCAATTGCCTCTACGATGACGACAACGATGCCGTCAGAAATGTCGTCACAAATTCAAACGACAATATCCCTGATGGGCTCTCGAAGATAGATCTGACGGTGTATCTGAACAAGTATTTGTTACGTGCCATATATCTCAGGACTATGCTGTTACATAAGATAGCTTTAGATGATGATGAGGAGACAGAACCGAGGACCTGGTGCGACACACTCCTCACTCACAAGTATCTACAGGTGGAATTGTGCAATATATTGTATAACTATGCTGTTCTTTATTCATTGAACGAAGGATACACGCACGTGAGTATTTGTATCAATGTATTTTTTTTTTATTGCTGGTGTTAAACGAGCAAACAACACACCTGATGGTAAGTGATAATGCCGTGGACCTTTGCTAAGGCGCCGCCTACCGTGAACAAATTAAAGGAGTGTAAATGCGCGCTTTAAGGTTCGGTGATACTAAAGGCATCACCGAAACCCAACACACGCGAACACCCACAGAAAATTAGGCTTCCCATTCTCTGGTTCACCGAACGAGGTTCAGTAGCAAATTGCTACTACTCAGACGTCCATTTTTGGTCAGTGTGTTACTACCTCAAACCCCATGTCCAAAATACCACATGATGATTCAAGTGTGATAATTAATTGTGTGTATATGTATATTTAATCTGCTATCATCATCATCTTGCTTTTATCCCAATTACTTGGGGTCGACGCAATATGTCATCTGTTTTGACATATTGCAAAAAGTTTCGGCAATGACTTTTATGACCGGCCGCCTGTCTGACGTCAACCCTCCTTGGGAATGTAATCGTTGACCCAAATGGTACCAGATGGAGTTAGTCCGGGTCAATCTAGTCGTCTTTTACGACACCCACGAGCAAAGCAAGGGTTGGTAGTATTCGAAGCCGCTACCACACAGCACAGTATATTTTATCTGCTATATACATCCTTTATCATTCACACACCAATACTATCCCCTAGAAAACGCTGCGACCAACTACACAACATCATAGATCTCGAAGGTCTTGCGGTCCTCCTTCCGTTCCTCCGGTCCTCCTTCTCCATAAGTTTGAAGACTAGATCGCAACCGCATTTTTTTATGCCGTGTGGGGATGGAGTAAGAATACAATTCACCACCCTCCTCTTGTCCGTGGGTGTCGTAAAAGACGACTAACGGATAAAATACACAAATAACATCGATGCGAGAGTAAAAAAACTCGAAATATAATTCAATCTGACCAACGTGGTATAGTAGGTCAAACTCTCTCCCACAATGGAGGAAGCCCGAGCCCAATAGGTTCGTTATGGGCTGAGATAATGACGATGACCACTATAAAATGGAAATAAATTGATCCACTCCAGCTCCAGATAAGCAAGTTACAAGTAATTGTATAGTACTATTACAATTTTGAATCTTATTCTGTTTGATAATAAAATTGATTATTGTTAATATTTCAAGTGGTTACACTACGGTATCATCGAGGAGTCAGAACAGAAGATGAACGCGCTGTTGTTTGATATAATAGGCGCCACGTCGCACTCAGTACGACAATCGATACTTAATTCCCTGTCAGAGCAAGCCGCCTCTAAGGGGTATTACTGGGTGTACGCGCACAGGTGGTACATAGTCAACGCAATGAACGGTAGCGATGGTGACAGGGATGATTTTGATGGTAACAGGCTAGAGGATATTATATCTGGCAATGGATTCTTCCACATGCTACAGGTGAGGTTTTATTACATATATATTACATGTAATACTAGATGATAAGTACTAAGACTAACAATACAATTCACCACTCCCTATCTTGCCCGTGGATGTTGCAAAAGACGATCAAGGGATATAATAAGTATATAACATCTGTGCAAGAGAAGGAAATCTCGAAAAGAAAGTCTATTCCAATACGTCTGACTAGCGTGAAATAGTAGGTTAATTCCCCTCCCATTAAGGAGGAAGTCTAAGCCCAACAGTGGGACATATGTAGGTTGAAATCGTCGACGTCATAACTGTCAATTCGAATCGGTTGGGTAGGGTCAGTAAAACAAGATATTTTTAAATATACTAGTAGTTTATTTACGAATCATGAACGAATATTTTTTATTAGAATTGAGGTCTTCACTTTCTATATCGATATTTGTTTAATATATCAATAACGGAGTTCGATATATCGAATAAAAAAATTGATATTTTTCTCCATAACCACTTTTTTTAACTTCGTTCCTTGCGGAGTTCCCGTGATGTGTTGGAGGTAGTATTTTTCAAATCAAATCATTTATTCTGCATAGGCCCCTTGAGGGCGCTTACATGTTGTCGAATTTATACATCGTTTGAATATAATACAATATCTTTTGAATATAATACAATATCTGTAGTGATAACTTATCATCAATTTCATGCCAGCATTTTTCCTAAAACAGCAAAGTTTGCAGGATTCCCGTGATGAGCTTTTTTTTTAGCCTACGCCATTTAATGTAAATAATGTACAGTAGATTAAGTTTACGGTGATTTTGTACTATCAATATATCGTCCAAAAAAGTATTCTCATTGACATTCCTATTCTTATTTAAATCGCATTATACTAACAATTTATTATCATGCACTGCTTTGTATATGAAGCAAGTTTAGTTCGGCTAAGACAAATGTTTATAGTTTAAAGACGAAAATTGGTTCTTTCTTGAACTGAATGGAGAAAGTATGTTGGATTTACAGAGGATAACATGAACAGCGTTTCACATAAGACTTGGTGGTAAATCTTTGGTGTTATCAACGGAAACTATATAAGATTCTAGTTTCATCATTTACATCATTATCCTTGCAGCTCATATACGTCCAACTGCTGGACTAGGGCGTCCTCCACAAAAGCAGAGAAATTGATTTTATTTTACCATGCTGGTCAGGGACGTTAGCACAGGATTTTATTTTAAGTTTTCCTACTCTTGCATAGATGTTATATGCATATTGCATCCCTTAGTCGTCTTGGACGACAGCCACGGGCAAGAATCAAGAATCTTACGGAAGCTGTGGAATGGTGGATTTTGTCACATTTATAGTTTTAACTGAAAAAATCATTTTATGCTTTTTTGGTCTTTGCATACTTCTTTTGCAAAGAATGTTTATGTTTACAGAGAGAGAGAGACAGAATTATATAACGTGATTGTTTTGTAGGCGAGTACGAAGTGGTGTGCTGACCGGGAGCTCGCGTACAAGGTGTCGTACCTGGTGATGCTTCGCAGCTGGAACGTGGCACACTCGAGGCTCATCACGTCGGAGTTCCTGCGCGACATGGCACGCTGTCGGCCCGAACACGACCTCGACGTGATCGTCAACGCGTACTACAATCATCAGGACACGATGCTCTACGACATGTCAGTATTTATACTAACTTGAAACTGAACAATTAGTACCTTCTGAAGTGACTTCCTACGGATATAATATGATGATTTCTGACGTTTACACGAGTATTACACATTGTAAATAAAACTACTTTACGGATTTTATCGCATTTGTATTAGATTATTACAGAGATTTAAATAAATCTTTGTAATAACTATAACTTGTCACACGTCCAGTGACATCTTAGTCCACCCGTGACCATGAACGCTGTAAAGTATTCGGAACGTCGGGCAATCAAAAATAAAATACAGACGCGATAAAATCTGTAGTTTTATTTACATCTCTGTTCGTATGTTTGTAATTGATCTCCTTCTCAACGGCTGGACCGATTTTGATGGTTTTTTTTTGTGGCTGTTGCGATAGATTTAAGAATGATTATGTTTAATAATTACAACCGGTAGGTGGTGCTGCGATTGATTACAAAGAGAATTCCCTTTTTTTAATTTAAAGAGAGCATCTGTTGTGTCAGCTAATATACATCTATGCAAGACAATGATTACTCAATTAGGAATACACCAACTTATCTGACCATTAGTACAGGTTATATACGTCCCATTGCTGGGCCGGCCTCCTCCACGATGGGAGGGAAATTAACCTACTATATCACGCTGGTCAGACGGATTGATACAGAGAGGTTTTGCCTTCCTTGCAACGATGTTATATGCATATTATAATCTCTTAGCGGTCTCTTACGACACCCACGGACAAGACAGGGGGTGGTGAATGGTATTCTTACTCCGTCACCACACAGATCTACGCGTGGCGCTGTGATTAACAGAAGCAGAGCAGTGCCTATAACTGTTTAGCAAATAGAGCGAAATTTAGCAAAACCGGCCGCTAAATGCATAGTCGCCGTTGTCATAACAACTGCTGAAATAACGAGCATTAATTAATGTATTGTAAATATTGTTAATGTCGATCTTAGAATAATAACGTATAGAAGGTAAGTTCGCGCACAAAAAATGAAGCATTTCAATTGGAGCCTAATGGAGCTTACGCCGGAACCGTTCCGTAATGTACAAGTCATTGTACTGCACGTACGTACGCAACTCTTAATAAATAAATAGGTAATTATGACGGTTTGTGCATTCAAATAGTGTCATAAGACATTTGAAAAACTTAAAAAGATTTTTAACATTACTCTTAAAAGTATTTCGACGATTTATGTTAATAAAAACAAAATTTGATTTCATAATTTGTATAGTGGTGTGCGTGTGTACGTGTGTAATCATCTGCGCGCCATTAGCATTTTTAGATTCATATTTCAAAAGTTCGAAGTATTGACACTATCCTTCTATACGTTATTATTCTAAGATGTCGATATTATTATTACTGCCAAGAGCCGAAGCGAGACGAAAATAATAGGATTATATAGGTAATTAATGTACTAAAGTGAAGCTAGTGGCGCAACTAGGTTATTTGTAATTGCAATATTACATTTTATAAATAATATGTTTGAAACTAAAGTTAATATGTTTTGTCATTTTTATGCAATCAATAGTGTGAATGATAATGTGAGGTAAGTACTCACACACACACTTTCATGTCTAGTTGTGTAATAAATGATCAGTAATGTTACATAGTTTGTCCACACAGTGCTTAGTTACACATAGGGGCACGATATCGAACAGAAAGTATCGAAACTGTTCTCATAGTAGATAGACATAAAGTAGTATCGAAGAAAAAGTATCGTACTCAATAAAGTATCGATACTTCAAACTATTGAGTACTGAGTACTTTGCCTGGCATCTGTCGTGGTGAACTATTTTTTTAGGAATTTTGACCGTCTGTGAACGGATTAAAATATTGCGAGCCACATTTTAGAAAGTTCATTACGTTTGAACTAGACGGCGTTACCATAAATATAAACTGTAAAGTCAAGTTCAACATGGATACTCACTACTCTTTATTCGATACGATACCTGCCAAAAAGTACTCATTGAGTAAAAGTATCGAAAGCAAATTATCGAGTACAAAAGTATCAGTATCGAAAGAAAAGTACTCGATACCTAAAAGTATCGATACTTTTTTCGTGTCCCTAGTTACACATTTTATATATTTGAATTTAAATCGTGATGATTCAGCCTTCAGTTATGTTTCCAAATACAGCCCTTCGAACCTTTATCTCCAATGGTATTGAGATTAGCTTTCCTAATTATTTCTGTGGTTTGCGGAAGTGTTACACATTGTAAATAAAACTTTTTAACGGATTTTATCGCGTTTGTATTTGATATTGAATTGCCCAACGTTTCGCACACTTCACAGCATTCATGGTCACGGGTGGACTAAGATGTCCTAGCCTATCTAGTTTCGATAAAATATCATTTCTGCTTTGAGTGTTTGACCTCCATTATTGAAATACAATATAATTAATGATCGCACTAAATGTTAAGATGTTTCAAAGTGCGGCAACTAGTCAATAATCTGATACGAGTACTTGAAGCCCACGGCTTAACCGTCTCTTCGAGGCACAGCTTTACGCACCATGTTTTCCTTCATTGTTAGAACAAGTGATCATTAATCTATACTTCTTGTAATATGCTATGGTAATACTTGACAACATCTGACCTGATGGCTCGTGGTTATTACACGTATGATCATATTAACTTTATGGTCTTATTTGGATGATCAGTATACGAAATTTGCTCGTCAAATAATATTGTAAATTTTTTTCTTCGTCTTTAGTTATAAAAGTAGAGATAGTCCACCTGATTGTGAAATGTAACTGGTACTCTTGGAATGCTTCAATAGCAAGGGCGTAGTCATGTGTGCTCCCGGTAACGTGAGATTCGGGATTTCAAGTCTCTTGTTCACAGTAAAAAGGACAGTAGCAAATTGTTACTGGTCAGACGTAGATTTTCTATGAGAATGTGATACTATCATGGGCGAGCCGGCCCATTTATGAGTGCAGCGTAACTCTACCACAATAGTACCTTATTAACAGAAGTTATGTTTCTAGGGACATTTCTAACGCGCCATGGAGCCAACTAGTCAGTAATGTGGCAGTGGTGGAGTTCCTCGCGCTGATGGTGGAGAGGAACGGCTGGAACGAGACCGCACACCACTGGGACTTCACCACAATAACGCTCTGCTCGCTGCTCACCTCTATACACAAGTCGCAACACAACTGGGGCACCACCAGGGTACGTTCAACATTATATATAAATTTTAAATAAAACTACTTTACGGATTTTATCGCGTTTGTATTTGATTTTTGATTACCCGACGTTTCGAACACTTTACAGCGTTCATGATCACGGGTGGACTAAGATGTCTCACGTCCAACAAATCAAAATGTGGGTCAATATTTAATAACTAATTTCTGTATCGGGTAGATAATTATAAATTTTCTGCAGTAACGATGACTTGTTGGACGTGAGTCATCTTAGTCCACCCGTGATCATGAACGCTGTAAAGTGTTCGAAACGTCGGGTAATCAAAAATCAAATACAAACGCGATAAAATCCGTAAAGTAGTTTTGTTTAAAATGTATAATACTCGCGTAAACATCAGATATCATTATTATATATAAATGTTCCCAAGGGTGCCAATTCGTCTTTATAAGTTTCCCAGGAGCAATCTCCTGGTAGGAGGTATCACTAAGAAAGAACGAGCAATAGCAATCTATTGCTCGTTCTTTCTTAGTGATACCTCGCCTCATTTATATGACCCTCTCAGTAAAATAATGGGTGGTGACAGATTGTACTCTTAACTCTTCACCATCCAGGAATATTTTTAGGGTTACCTTTGATCACCAAGGACAAGGACTCGGTACCTGCGGCCCGCCCAAACGAGCGGCAGAGAGGTAGTACACGTCGGATGGTTTGAGCCTGCTATGGACAAACTATAGTCTGTATCCTAAAAGAAAAGGGTTACACCTATAGGGAAAGGGAATTGTCCAGCTACACGACACTAGTCAGACATGTTGGTATATTTATTTCTAGTTTTCCATCTGTTGCATAAATGTTATGTGCATATGAAATGTAGTAAGTTAAGAGGTATTCTTTTAAGTAATTATATATTTTGTTCAGATAACTTTTAAGCATATTGTACATTTTTTAATTATAATTTATCTATTACGGATTTTTTTTATTCATTGTAAGCTCTATGTCAAAACTTGTAATTGGCCTTTGTTATCTATACCAACAAATAAAATTGGATTGTCTGTTTGTAATGTCAAAATAATAGACTTTTTTCATGCTCACACGGTTATTTGGACGATACCTATGTCTAAAAATCACTTTATATTTTTTTTGTCTGTCTGTCTGTTTGTTCCGAGTAATCTTCAAAACGGCTGGACCGATTTAAAAAATTCTTTCACCAATGGAAAGCTATAATATCAGGGAGTAAACTAGGCTATATTTTATCCCGGTATTCCCACGGGATCGGGAACTACGCGGGTAAGGCGACAGAAACCGAAGCGAAGTGAGGACGGGTTGCTAGTTTAGTATATATTGTTAAGCATGTATTAGCTGTAAGTTTGCCGAATAAATAAAATATTATATCCCTTACGTCAGCCACGGGCAAGATAGGGAGTGGTGAATTGTATTCTTACTCCGTCACCACTCGGAATAATAAATCTGTAATGTGTAGATAAAAACCTCTGTAATAAAAAACCTTAGTCTTTCCATGACCATAAACGCAGAAAACTATTCACAACATTGAAAAATTAATAATTAAATGCGAACACTATAATTATTATTATCTCAGCCAACATAAGTCGCATTTTTGGGCTTGGGTCTCCTCCACAATGGTAGCGACATTGACCTACTACACTACGCTGGTCAGACGTAATGGTATAGGGTTTTATGTCGCGCTTCCCTTCTCTTGCATAGATGTTATCTGTATATCATATCCCTTAGTCAGCTTTTACGACACCCACCGGTAAGAGATGGTGAACTGTATTCTTACTCCATCAACGCTACAAAATAATAGTTTTATTTCATACTAGCAATCCGCCCTCGCTTCGCTTCGGTTATAGGTTATAGTCGTTTTACCCACGTAGTTCCCGTTCCCGTGGGAATACCGGGATAAAATATAGCCTAGTTTACGCCCTGATATTATAGCTTTCCATTGGTGAAAGAATTTTTGAAATCGGTCCAGCCGTTTTGAAGATTACCCGGAACAAACAGACAGACAGACAAAAATTTTTAATTGCTATTTTAGGCATAGGTGTCGTGCAAATAACTGTGTGAGCATGAAAAACTATTATTTTGACATTACAAACAGACACTCCAATTTTATTTATTGGTATAGATGTGCGATAACCGCATACAATCATCATCATCATCGCAGCCCACATATGGCCCACTGTTGGGCTCGTGCCACCTCCACAATGGGAGGGAACGACCTAGTGTACCATGCCGGTCAGACATGTTGGTATAGGGTTTCATTTCGTGTTTTCCTTATCTTGTACGGATGTTAAGTGCACATTATATCCCATAGTCGTCTTTTACGACATCCACGAGCAAGATAGGGAGTGGTGAATTGTATTCTTAGTCCGTCACCACACGGACAGCACAATATCACATCTGTTTTTTTTTTCTTTGTTTATAACATTAGGTGGCAATGTTGACACGTTCAGTGTTGAACCTGTATCGCGTCGTGTCCGAGTTCATATCTAACATACGCGGTGAGAGCGAGCGACGAGAGCCACTGCCGCATGTCTTCGACCTGATCAAGGAGTGGAAGGACATCTTCGCGCCGGACACACACGACACTATATACACAATGATCGTACACGTGTTGGGTATGTACACAACAATACACGTATATATGTATATCTGTCTGTCTATTTGTTATTTTTCAACGACTGAAATATTTTCTACAGGATCTAAGTAAATTTAATTTAGGAAAAGTCTCTACAATTTTTTGCCTAACACTAACCCTTCTCGAGATATCGAATTAAACGCGTTTTCATCGAAATGATCTTGAGCTGACCTTCGGCGAAGCCCTCAAATTAGAATTTATGCTCAGAATACACTCCCCCGTCGATCCTTAATAATCCCCAAACGTATTTTCATGTTTATTCATTTCGTAATTTGACTGGACTAAACAGTAGAACGTATATGAGCTGAAATGATGATCAATGTTATTCCACAGGTACATGCGACAGCACGCGTATCACGGCACCTCAGGCGGTGGTACTGTCATCCCTGGTGTCTACATTGCCGCATCTGTCATGGTATTCGCTGGCGCCGAGCCGCTCCGCTGGCGAGCTGGCGCTGTCCGCTCTGGCGAGGCACGCAGCGACAGCGCTACGCCTTCCAGCGCACCCCGCACACAAGTACCTCGCCTACCATCTGCTACTCAACTTGGCCGAGGGACTTGTGTTTGATGATTGTAAGACTTTCATGTTATTTTACCACGTTTCAATTACTATATCCACTATCAAAATACTCCAATTCTATTTTTTACCATATATTTGATATACACATATGCTACAGCAATTAGATAAGAATTTATATCTAAATGCATTTAGGACAATCAATTAATCTGGACTGAAATAAAATAATCATTGAATATTGTTATCATACTTTGCAGCTCAAAAGTTAACATTGTGGAGTGAAGAGAACTCAACTGAAGGTGATGAAGAGAAGGCACCTCCTGAATTTTTATTTGATTACTTCCAAGACACGTTCACTCATTTACATGAGATCGTCGATGCGGCACTCAACAATGTTGTGTAAGTTAAATATTCAAAACATACTTTAATCGAAGTATTGTACTAGATAAAATATTTTAATGCTGAAGTATCACGAGGGTAGATAAGCATACAACGAATTTTAAACTGTAAAATCGTTACTGAGCAATCAGATGAAGATTACATGGTCAATTATATTGAAAAACAACAGTACCTAATATAGTACCCTGAGGTAAACCTATCACATAGTTAATAAAGTATAATTTTATTACCACGTAATTCATTTTGTGTAGACAATTCACATTGAATTTCTCAATAAAACACTAAAATATACATATGTAAGTGTTAATTGTACATGTTTATTTAACTGGATCATTTATAATTTATGCTCAACACAATAAAAAGCTTTATGTAAAACCAACTTGCAAAATGTTAAACGTGAACTATTTCTATACTTTTAAAAATGTTATTATATTGTCTTAATAAATAGTGTATGTTGTATTTAATAGGTTAGGTGAGGAGATCTGCGAGCTGGTACCCCTGTCAGACAGTCACAGCATGACGCTTGGCTGGTTGTTACTGGCGGATGCTCTGGCGGCAATGTGTAAACTTGCGAGGGGCGACCTTGAACAATTCTATATACAGATATATAGGTGAGAATTTTTCAAAACCTATTGCATACATGTATTGTCATCATCATCATCATCTCAGCCCATATACGTCCCACTGTTGGGCTCGGGCCTCCTCCATAATGGAAGGGTAATTGACCTACTATACCACGCTGGTCAGACGTGTTGGTATAGGGTTTTATTTCGAGTTTTCCTTCTCTTGCATAGATGTTATATGCGTTTTATATCCCTTAGTCGTCTCGTACGATCACCCACGGGTAAGATAGGGGGTGGTGAATTGTATTCTTACTCCGTCACCACACGGATTAACATGTATTGTATTAAATTTTAATTTCAGTATGGTGACGGAGGAAGAATCACATTTACCACCCCTTGTTTTGCCCGTGAGTGTTGGAAAACACAACTAAGAACGAATAGTTGTTAGTTGTGTTTTCCAACACATACTCCGACACTTAATAATGTGTATATAACATTTCATCATTTCGGCTTATATGCAACTCACTGTTGTGCTTGAAGCTCCTCCACATCCATAGCAGGGAGTTTGACTACCAGATCGCGCTGGTTAAATGGATGAGTATAACATTTTATTTCGAGTTGCCCTTCTTTTTTATGGATGTTATATGCATATGAAGTCCATTAATCTTCTTGACGACACCCAAGGACAAGGTAGAGAGTGATGAATGATATTTTTACTTCGTCATCCCATTGCAAACAACATCTATGTATAGAAACCCGCCTGATCGGTGTGACATAGTAGGTTTATTACTTGCCTAAAGTGGAGGATACTCGAAGACCAGTAGTGGAACGTATATCAGCTGTATCTTGAAATGTAGTAAAGTAAGACATAATACGAATAGTAGCGGTATGTCGACTACAAGGTTATGCACAGATGGCACTAGTGGTTAAGATACCGACCTACTGTACCAGCGGCGGGGGCTCAAATCCCACACAGGACGATACTTTGTATGATCCACAAATTGTTGTTCAGAGTGTAGATGTATTTTATATTTGTTATATGTTTGTAAACTCCCCTGTGACACAAGGAAATTTCCTTCGTGGACATTTTTTTTAAATACACTATTGTTTAGGGAACGTAAGTACGCGCCGGCGCTACTCTCGTGCTCTCTGCGTCTGCTGCCCTCTGAGGTGTTTGCGTACGCGGACGACAGCAGTGGCACCGCCCCCCTACCCACACAGTACAGCGACGCCTTCCTACAAGTGAATGCATTCACCATGTACGGTCAGTATACACACACACATACATATGTATAACCAGTAACCCGCATAGTTCCCGTTTCCGTGGGGAAACCGAGACAATACATAGCCTAAATTACTCCTTATATTATTACTTATATCGACAGCTACTTAGTAGTAAAATATTATCATAATCTGGCCAGCCGTTTTGAAGATTACTCCAAACAAACAGACAGACAAAATTTTTTTAAGTCGCGCAAATGGCATTGGTGGTTCCGGGAGCATTTCCGCAGACTCGCTTCACGGCTCGTCGGCGCGGCGTCCGCTCTATCGTGGCTTATGCCGAACGTGGGCGGACCGAGCACTACGTGTCGACGACTGTACGCGGGGGTTATCCGGTCGATGGCCCTGTACGGCGCACCGGTGTGGGCGGGGTCCCTGACGGTCCGACTCAGGGCTCTACTGTGGTGACCACAGAGGGCCATGGCGGTCAGGACCATACGCGGATACCGCACGGTGTCGACGGAGGCAGTGTGTCTATTGGCCGGGACTCCCCCGTGGGACCTGGAGGCGGAAATGCTCGCCGGTTTGTATCGGCGGGTGACGAGGACACGGCGCAGCATACGCTCGAGTTTGTGCCACCTGGGCAGAGCAGCGTCTTGAACTCGTCGCAATCATCGGTGCCGACCTGACGCTGTAGCAGCCTTCTGCGAGGCATTAGTCTCGCGAAAGGAGGCGGTGCAGCGCGTACGCGAGGAACGTCTCCTCGACGATGCGAACCGCCGCGGCGACTGGGGCGGCGTAGGCGCGATTACCTGCGCCTCATGCCGCCCTAGCCGAAGCCGCGGATGACGTGACCGGGGAACTAGTCCGTCACCCGCCGAGAGGCCGACCGCGTGAGGAAAGACCGACGTCCTCCCCGAGGGGGAGACGTCCGTCGATGGGAGGGTACCCCTCAATCGGGGGTATTCTGTCGGGCCGACCACAGACGTCGAGTCACCCTGCTCCGGTGGTCGGTCCAATGACGAAGGCGACGTGTCACGGGTGGGTTACGGGTGTGCGTGCTTACGCCCCTCTGTCGCCCCGGAGGGAATAGTGCGAGGAGTGCGCAGACCGTAATCCACACCCAAAAAAAAAGGGGACGTGCAAATAACCATATCAGCATGAAAAAAGTTGTTTTCACATTGCAAACAGACACTTCAATTTTATTTATTGTATAGATAATTAAGTGTAATGATATTTGTAGGCAAGTAACGCAATTTCTTTGTTTAATATTTTTCTTTATTAATATGTAGATGCGAGTAAAGGCAGTGATGTCAGTCTGTTGGCGTGTCGCTGTGTGCTGAGCGCTGTCTGCGGGGCGGGCTGCGGCTCAGCTCGAGGCTGGTGGGGTGCTGCAGTACCGCGAGTGTCGCGTCAGCTCGAGCGAGTTGTCACCGCGTACGTGGCGCCGCACGCCATCAAAGAACAACTCAATAATCTACACAACAGGGCCGCTGAGATCGACGACACTGAGGTACACTTCTTTTGACAGCTTAAGAAAAATTATGAGAGTAAATTTTTAGGATACGTGCGCACACCGTCACAAATGTCAACTAGGTCATGATTTATAATAAAACTTTCAATGTATTAAATATTTTTTTTTTATTATCAGTGTCTTTTTTGTATAAATGTATGTAGGATACTGCAAATGATAACATTTTTAGAAAGTATAAACTATAATTTCTTACCAGCGTACATAACGTACACACATACTTTTTTTTTTCTAAAGACAACCCTATGCCAACACGTCTGATCAGAGTAGTATAGTAGGTCGATTTCCTTCCTACTGTGGTGGAGGCTCGAGCCCAACAGTGGGACGGATATGAGCCGAAATGAACTCGTTTCGAGATTGTTCCAAATGAATGGAAATTAACCTATTTTATCACAGTCCGTCGTTACATATGTATTTAATAATATGTATATATAACAGATACGTATAGCGTGGTCGTCATATGAGGTGGTGTGTCTGCTCGCCGTGGAGGAGTGTCACGTGGAGCTGCGCGCGTGGCTCTCACGAGCACACCCCCTGGTGCCGCCCCGACTAGCCGTGCCGGACACAGCCGGGCCCGGCGGGAACACCCAGTGGCTCGCACTATACCTCGCATACCAGGTACACCGGGGAACATATTACTGTACTCGTACAGATTAACATTTTTAATTAGCATCCAAACATCTCATCAATTTCTTAAGTCTTACTGTAAAAATAAATACGGAACCCAAATAAATGAAATTATTTTATATGACAATACGCCGCTTTGAGAAATGTTTGTTTTTGGCAGACCTCTAAAACACATTTAACAGATTTAAATAAAAAATAAACTTAAAATAACAAATTGTTAATTGCACATGGAATTTGAGCCCGAGACATTCATTTAGACAACCACGCCATTAATACTGTTCTTATTTAAGAGCAAACATTTCTCAGATTTTGTCGATTATCAAAATTCATAATTTTTTGTTCACATTATTTATATATTTCACTATATAGACAGAGAGAGAGAGAGAGTGAGAAAGAAAACAAGCTGGATCACGTATTCTCACGCCGCCCACCCGTTAAATATCCGAGTCCGTGACTAAAAATAATGTTGTGTTGTATAGAACGGTACACTGCTGAACGCGTTGAAGATGTGGACGCAGGCGGTGAACGCTCGCGTGGAGCGCTCACCGCAGTGTTACATATGCTACTGCCGCCTGCACGCAGCGACCGGCCGATTGCCGCGCGTACCCTGCCACCAGTGCAAGAGCCGCTTCCACAACCAGTGCCTCGTGAGTAATACTCGCTAAACATGTGTCCGCTATAACAAAACGTACCTGAAAACGGTTGACATGCTCTAACGTATCGTATCGGTATTGATATAATTAATAACGGCTATCAGTTATCTAGGTGCAAACAACTGACGATGACGCTACGACGCTATCTAACAATATCACAACAATCACTTGTCACGCGCCATGAATCTTGTTTCGGTAGTTGGTAATCGAACGATCACTAAATAGCTTAGCCTATGAAAGGTTATAACGGGTAAACCGTGCTTTAATAGAAATAAGTTCGCGATTGCTTTTCTGATATTTTATCGATATTCGGCAACGGTTATCGATATCTGTATAGACACCAAACAAACGATTAGTAGCTGTTGCCAAAAATAGCTGGCAACGCCAATAATACATGCATAATTTGCAAAAAGACTGTCCATCTTTTAGACGACATATGCAGATAAGATCAATAGATGAAAATCACAAAACCCTTAATAACTCATCTAGTCAGTCATTGAGCTCCTCTATTCCTAAAAAACTAACCGTGTGGTGACGGAGTAAGAATACCGTTCCCCTATCTTACCCGTGGATGTCGTAGAAACGACTAAGGGATACAATATTCAAATAACATATATGCAAAAAGAAGGGAAACTCATAAAACCTTATGGCAACACGTCTGACCGGCATGGTATAGTAAGGTCAAGTTCCCTCTAATTTGGAGGAGGCTCGAGCCCAGCACTGGGACGTGTAGGAATTAAGATGATTCCTAATAAAATGGGTTTTATCTGCATTTCTCAGTGTACAAATACAATATGTGTTTGAAATTGAATACATTGCGAAAATGTTTAAAAAATATATTTTTGCAGTCAAAGATGTGTTATTTTAATGATTAAATATTGTTATGTTTCAGCGCAAATGGTTCCTAACGAGCAACAAGTCGAACTGTCCGCTGTGCAGGACTGCCTTCTGATATCACGCCTCGGGCGGCTCCCTGCGTTCGCTCGACACACGTTAACAAACAACACATTGCAATACAATGCAACTACAATATAACTAGCAACAGTTCATCGGCAGACACAGACTATTGGACAACACCCCATTTGCCTTAAATATTAATGACGGAACGATATAAATATTAGATCCCGTCCCATTGTTATTGTCGCGTTGTTTTATAACAACATTCAATTTATTACTACCTCATATACAATTGTATTTAGTAATAATTAATTATTCGACAAATGTTCGTGCTTTGTATAGTCTGTGTACATTTATATAATCGAAATTATTATTACTTAGAAATGCGGCAAGTGGCTTAAATAATGTTTAAAATAATACAAAATTTGAGGCTATTATTAAACTTGATTTACATTTTGTAAATATTATCATTTAGATATCATCAGAACAGATACAAGTTTACTTATTAGGGTACAGACTAATGTGATTGATATAAAAATATCTTTCAGAAGACAATTATTATTTCGGCAATAGGGAATATGCATGAATTTTTTTTTTTTTTTTAAACGTTTCTACTAGTTATTATATTACTAGAAATTAATATAATACGTCCAAAATATAAACCATTACGCTAAAAAAAAATTTAAAAATCGCTGTCATTTATGGGCGATGTAAACGCGGCTACTTCGGCGCGCATATTCTGTGACGTCAGAGTACTCGACACTCGTAAATTTGCTAGGGCTGTTGATATTTTTATGAATATCGTTTTTCGACATACCCATATTTTATAATATATCAATATCGGGGTTTGATATATCGAAAAATATATCGGTTTTTATTATTATTATCGTAATCGTATTAGTATCGTATTAAATATATTATATCCTATTTACCTTGCAGCTTTTATTCCTCCGAGTTTAACAGACGTTAAATCTGATTTAGACGCGAAATACGTTCTCATCATATACACTTCTATTTTAGGAAGTTTATCTGACTGTACTTTGACGAAACCGGTTTCAGTCATTGTAATAAGTCTTTTATTCACAAAGATTAATACTTGAACACAGAAAACTAATAACTTATTATGAAATAACTGGGTAACAATACAAAATATTCACTAGAAACATACAAACAACTTGATATCAGAAGGAGGGCTGTTGATAAAATATCGATATGTCAAAATATCGATATTATTATTTAAAAATATCGATACTTAATACTGAACTTTTTTTTGGACGATATATCCATAATAAAAACTAAGCATCGAGGGTCGATATTTATATTTGAATAAATTTGTTGTTCTATCTTTTCTTGTAAAGTATTTATTCTACAAAATCGCCGTAAACTTTATCTACTGTAAAAGCATTGGCATGAAATTAATGATCAATTATCACTTACTCCTAGAATTTCATAAAAAAAGCTCGGCACGGCAACCCCGCAATGAACGAAGTTAAAGAGTGAACATGGGGAAAATATCGAAATGTCGATATTTTATTTCGTTATATCGAACTCAGATATTGATATATTTAAAAATATCCCTATATCGAACAACCATATTTTTTTAAAATATCGACAGCCCTAATCAGAAGACGGGAGGACTATGAGTTCACGTTTTGAACAACCAATGTGTTGCGTTTTAGAAATTTTGCGCGCGAATCTCAAAAAAGGCACTATTTGATAATTAAATTTAATTATTAAATAATCATAAAATTAAAAATAATTGTATAGGTACGTTTTCTAAGCAATAAAGATTACAAATAAAAATAATTTGTTAATTTTGGAGTTTCGTGCATATTCCCTATTTACAAGATACATATTGATATTCAACATGTAGAATGCGTGTTTAAATTGTCTTAGGAATTAACCTGAGATTTAGGTGTCGTTGGAGAAACCGGAATTGGTCTCATATAAAGCTTTTGAGTGGTGACGGAGTAAGAATACAATTCACTACTTTTGTGATGGCGAAAGAATACAATTCACCTTCTTGCCCGTGGACGTCGTATAACGCAACTAAGGGTTATCTTATGTATACAACAATATGCAAGAGAAGGAAAACTCGAAATAAAACTATAACTTACCAAACCGTCTGACCAGCGTAATATAATAATTAAATATACCTCCTAATAAGGGAGGCTCTAGCCCAGTAGTAGGACGTATACGAGCTGTGGTGATGATGAAAATTGAGTATTAAGGTACTTATTTTATTTGAACTGTGTACTAAACACATTTGACTAGTAACACTTGCCAGCGTTACTTATGTGTAATGATAATTAAAAAAAATATATTTAAAAGCAATAATTGATAAAATTAAATATAAATTGTTTGTGTAACGTGTTTAGCGAACGTAGACTTCAGATGTACAAGATGTAAATAAATATATTTTATTAATAAAGAAGTTTTATTTTAGTATTACAATATACATATAGATAAGTACCTACTAAATAGAAAGTACTATTTTTTTTTTATATAAAAATAAGCCTCTAACAGCTGTATTTTAATTTTTTTTTTGCTTACATATATTTATCATTAATAAATGTTTTAAATAATTATCATTATAATTCTACGTTGAGTATAAAGACTAGACACAATATCCATTAAGGTGTTTTCGAAGACTAGAAATTCCATCAATCAGTCCAATTTCAATGTTATAAAGCTCTGTGCGTAAGTGAAGAGAGATCCATCTAATGATTTTGTAGTTGTTGATTGATCCAGTCTATGTCCTCGTAGAAGCGTGGGTCGCTCACTCGCAGGGCTGCACGCTTGTAGAAGAAATAGTACCACGGAGACACTAACAGAAATATGTTATCCATATTAATAATTGAAAAAATGCAACATATTCAAAAATACTGAATTTTATCTTTCAAACATAATTGTGTATACATGTTTAAATAGAGACCGCACAGATGAAGTACTAGTGTAAGATACTGATGTACCATGCCAGTGTTGTGTGTTAGATTCCTACGCAGGACAATACTTTGTGTGATGCACAAATTTGTTTCCGTTAAATATGTTTGTAAAGTCCCCTGTTATATGAGAATTATTACTTTAGTACAGGGTGTTGTCTTGCTATTCTAAATATCTATAAATCTTACATGTAATATATTTAATAAACAAATCAAAAAGAGTTACTAAATACAATTACATCTCATGGTAATACAATCATACATAGTAAACAATTGTAACACTAGTATGTTAAGCATATTATTATCTACATGGTATCTAGAAGAGCTAGATACCATGTAGATAATAATATTGAAAACCTTTCTTTTGAGTCACTGTACATTACCAACAATCAGAAGTGACACGGTAATGCAGTGCTACTCCATCATAGCATATAGGAAGCAATTTAAAGTATAAAATTAAAAAACAACCAAACTTACAACATCTCTGTAAGGTGAACAAGAATATAAGCATAGGAGTAGACACAGTGTTAGGATTGCCCCACTTCTCCAGCAACCACACTGCATGTAGTGTGACACTTGCGATAATATAGGCTGCACACACAGCACCCGCCACTCGGAACTTACGCACTAGCACCTCCACCAGCCCTGCCTGGAAATAGAACACAAAGTATTCTAACACTCAACTTTTATACCACTAATGTTCATAATGATGCATTAAACATTTTAATTTGATTTAACTACAGTTATATTTATTTACATAGCTCCAAACAACTCTCCTGACGCCCTCTGCCTAACAAATATACTCCCAAGGAAGATTGCCAGTACATTTGGCAATATGTATAATTGCAGAGTTCATATTCCATCGACCACAAATCATTTGCACAATAGCAGTGTGATGATGAGTTAGGAAGATTTTAAACAACAAAATTGTCATTAGACTTAATAATGGCATAGTGCAAGAACATTATTTAAATAAATAAAATATATGTAGCCACGAAATATTGAAATTAACTAGTTAGGTTGTATACCTAACAACTTACTTGAAACAAATATGTAGAAAAAAATGTCATCAACATTATTGTAACTGAAAGCACCAAGAACAAGTCCTGAAATCTAAAAATAAAAATATTAGTGGACACGCAATCCTTCTTAAACATTCGCATATTCCTATAAGGATATTGTTTGATGGCCCTATTGATAGTCTTAATTGGTTAGTAAAAAAACAAAAATACTCTTTACATATTTAACTATTTCAATAATATTAGACCTATTAGATTTAAAAGGCTCTTACATGAATAATACGAGTAATCCATCTCGACTTCGCGGAAATAAGCTTACACAATTAAATATTAAATCGCAAAAGATGAATGTAAGCTGAAAAAATATGCAACAAGTATATCTCGGTGTAGATAGCTTCATTTTTCTAATTAATCTGATATTTAGGTCTTAAAATCTTATTTTTCAGTTTTATGCAAACAGACAAACAGCTGCGCGTTTAAAATGAAAGACACTCCTTTACACTTTTTTGAAGTACTACTTTGTGATTTGTATTGTCTTACATTAATTATTATTATAAATATTTCAACCTTTTAATGCTTAAAAATAATTTGTTAAGAAAAAAGTAAGATAAGCAATGAGAGTTGTGAATTCAGGTAAATAATGGACGTATAGATCTCATATAATGAAGAATTATTGTTGTAATGCTAAAGTTAACTGAGTGTAAAGGAATGGGGAAAATATAGATTTTTCACAAGATGACGCATTTTTGAATTTTGGCGCCAACGTGAATATATCGTATGACACTCTTGTACGAAATTAAATATTTTAACATTTTAGTGTATTATATATATTAAGTACGTTTTTTACCATACCATAACTTGCAGACGGAAAAGCTGATTATTAGAAAGTAACGCAATATGATAAAACTAAAATACTTTCTTATAATTTAAACTTATTTGCGACTTGACTGTATAAGCTTTATTCCCTCTGTCTATCTGATCCAAAACAAATAGGTCATTCTTTTTTTCTCGTACTGGCAAATACGTCCTCTGTTGCCATTGTCGACTTATTTTTATTATATTAGATCCTTAAATATAGAGATGGGTGTTATATACTGGTACGGTGAAAAAGTCACAGCGACACGCCGTCTAAAAGTATCACTGTGACATGCCACGAAGGAACAACGTTACAAAGTCACTTCGATTCCCGGAACGTTGGTCCTTTACGTCACGTTGTAATCGTGAGTGGCGAACGTAGTTCGGTTAACATCGGCACTAATTGGGTTGATTCGGGTACGGCTCGCTCGGCCGCGGCAGCGGTATAGAGCATTTAGTTGCTAGAAAGGGCATAATTATTATTGTTTGTATCACTACATTAACTACTAGTAATAACTAATTACATATTATTTAATTAGCAGATATTTTATATATGATCAATGACAAAGATAGGCAGACATTCTTGTTAGTCAATTACGTAAAAATATTATATATTTGATACACAACAGGTATATATATATATAAATACATAGGCACCCTATGTATTTTAAGTTTTCATTGTTTACAGGATTATGAAACATCGCCAAATATTCATAATTATCTTATTCAAATATGTTTATAATTATTTTCTTTTTCAATAAATAATCACAATATGAAGTACATAATTGTATTATACCTAACACCTTTTATTTTTCCACAACTGTCTATTCTCATAATCGTTCTATGGATCGATTTAACCTTGAACTTCACATTAGAATTTTGAGTCACTGTGACAAGTGCTCGCTAATTTGAAAGTTATTGCACATTGTATTACTTCTAGTATTCTTAATACCAAATCCATAAAAGTAGATTTATTAGCCAAACCTACAATATAAATATGTATAGGGTTCATCATTGCATTGTAAAAAATTGTGCGACAGTCCTAAGCCTGTAAAAGTGTGAAGGTTATTTTAGATCAACTACCTAATTATCATCGAGTAAGTAAATCACCACATACGTTATTCAATAACATTCGTTGTAAATTAAAAACGTCTACTGGAATAACACCGATTACCGAATACTACATTCTGATGTAAGTGACTGTCGTGACAAAGTCACGTTGATTTGTCGCTGTGACTTTTTTGTAACTGGAACATCAGTCACGGCTACTGAAAAGTAACGATTTTCCTCACGTCTACTTAAATATGAAATTAGCGTTTTGTCGTACTGACCACTTTGATCTGAAATATCTCCTCTTTGGTTAAGAATTCCAAATTCAAATTTATAAATTCATTTAGCTGGTACATTTGAGTTCTGAAACCAGTCGTCCATTTGTCATTTTTTTTTTTTTTTTGGCGTCGTTTATTATTGTACAATGGAAAACATGTAATATCGGTATATTCACGAGTACGAGTTTTACCGTGGCACCAGTGCTGCAGAAACAGTGAGAAACAGCTCGAAGGATTAATTATGTGTACGGCACTGGTGCCGCAAAAGAAAGCACGGTATGTTTTTGATTTCAACGTTTTCGTTCTGGAAATTTCAACCTTCAGAACCAACCGACGGCCGGATACCAAAGTGGCAAATTAAGAATTAAAGGTTATTGTGGAAGCGGATCCATCACAAAGCACTTCAAAAATAGCTGTAGGCTTTGGGCTAAGTGATAAAACTGTATTAATCCACTTGAAGCAAATCGGAAAAGTAAAAAAGCTTGAACGATGTGTACCTCATGAATTGAATGAAACGAACTTGCAAACACGCGTCGACTGCTGTGTTACTTTGCTCAACCGACACAATGATGAAGGGATTTTAAATCGAATCATTACTTGTGATGAAAAGTGAATACTGTACGATAATCGGAAGCGCTCGTCGCAATGGCTGAGCCCTGGAGACCCAGCCAAATCCAGAGTTCTCTTATGACGACCACAGAAAGCCATGGTGGTGAGGGCTATTCGCGGTTATCGTGTGGTAGCGACGTAGGCATTGTGATCGGAACTCCCCCGTGGGACAAGCAGACGGTGATGCTTACTGGGTTTTACCGATGGGTGCAGGGGAAGCTTGCAGGTAGTGGCTATGTCCCCCATTAGTTGGCTGACCGGCGGGGCGTTGCCCACTGGGATGTTATTGTTCATTGGATAGTCCGGCTGGAAAGGCCTCGATTCGATGTTTGTACCGTGCCGACCTTCGCTAGAATGCCGAGCAAATAGCCGAGGTCCCGGGTGGAGGGACCGGGGTTTAGAGCGCCACCCGCAAAGAGGCCGACAGTGGTCAGCCCAATGCCTATGAGGAAGGAATACGGTAGGTTACTATTATACGGTAGGGTCCGCAAAAAAGGCTGAACTAAAATATTATGATTTTATAAAAAATCATAATGTTATAATTCAGCTTTCTTTGCTTACTTTATTTGACCGATACATCAATCCTTTTCCTCAAATCAATATCGACGTTGATATTGATATTTTAATTAATATCGACACATCCAGTCTCACTCCAAGTCCCACGCGGGAGTGCCAACCGACAGGCATGCTGTCTTCATCGCCACCGTACGATATCTGCGTATGGCTCTGACTGGCATGACCTTCTGTGGTAGTCATAAGAGCCTTGAGTCGGACGGACAAGAACGCCACCGACATGAGTATTTAGTTCAACTTAGATGATTAATGGAAATTGTATTTTTTTTTGCACAAAAATTTTAATAAAACATATGCTTATAACATCTATGTATCCGTCTGACCAATGTGGTCAACTTCCCTTATATTATGGAAGCGGCTCGAGCCCAACAGTGAGACGTACTTGGGCTGAGATGATGAAAATAAGCCATCTTTTAGCTAATACGTTTACACATATTTAATTTTAAATGTGAGTTATGATATGTCATTTGTTAAGTGACTCATGATTAGGAGTCACTTAATTAGATATAAACTATTTTTTGTTGATAATTATTTTAAAACAGCTGTTGTCCGCAGATGGCCTTGACAGCTTGACTCGGACTATGGGTGAGCGCTGAGGGCCCTCAACCCGGTGAAAGTATACTTAGCGACATTGCCCAAGGGCTCCCCCTATGCGGAACGCACCTCGGCTTGGGGCGTCGCTGGAGGCAAAGTGGGCGTGCCCACGTTTTAATTAATGATCTTTGCGTGGTGCGGTTTCACACCTCGACGGCGGGGACAGAACAGCTAGTATTTACGTGTGAAGGCCTCGTGGGCCGTGTAGGCTCTACGTTGAGCGAATGTGATATTGTCGTCCTCTTCGTCGAGGACTGTTGTCGTCGAATGGAAGCTATAGACTAATTAAAACCGACATCACTTTTATATAGAAAAACTATAAGCGAGCAACAAAAACCCATTCGAATAACGAATTGTCATTTGGCACCAAGCGACAAATCATTTTTATAATTCAATTATCATTTCCAACAATAATTGCCTTTGCTAAAAGTAACAGACATATAAACGCAGTGCAATCAAAAGATGCCAATCACAGACATACAGTTACTGTTTTCCTTTGCTCTCTATTATAGTCATGGAAGTAATAAGTACTACGTACGTAGTACTTATTACTTCCATGATTATAGTTTCGTATTTTAGCGATATGACATAAAAAAAATTCTGTTTCGTTAAGAAATTGAATGTTATGTGTCAAAATATCGGACCAAATTATATCGGCTAAAATATCGATACATCGATTTTAAAACATCAAAATATCGATATATTGTTACTTCCAACTTAATACTAATTTGACATTTTGTTTTACAATATATTAAGAAAAAAAGGCGCGGGAATCTTGAAAGAGAAAGGCGCAATTTTATAAACAAATTTTCACATAATTATTTTATTGGGTGTAAATATTGTATAAAGTTTGTAATATAGTTTATTAATCATCGTTCACGTACATAATTATTATTAATTCTCCAATATGGGGAAAAAACGTCGACGGAAGGAGGATGGTCCTCTGCCTGAGCAACCGTTGACTTCGTCCTCGGATTTCTCCGATGCAGAGTCCGTAATTTCGCACAAAGTCGTCAATAAAGGGAAGTATGACATCTATAAAGTTCCAGGCTACACAAGATGTTATCCAGAAGATTCGAACAAGTCTGAATTTATTGTCCTACTATCACACACAGCTGATAACACCATTTTCAGCGATAGAGATTGTATGTCTTTGTCAAAGAAACTAAGAGAGCACGGCGTTTCTGGTGTCATGCACCTTAAAACAATAAATAAGTACAAAGTAGGCATTACATTTGATCTTCCAAATAATGCTAACATGTTTTTAAAAAATAAGAAGCTGCTTGAAGAGCTCCTTTTAAAAGCCACCATACCAGCTCGTGACACTGAGATTACAGGCGTACTCAGATCTGTTCCTGTGGGTATGTCCAATAAAGATATATTCTCATTAATAGGGAGCTCTAAGAATGTTATCCAGGTAAGAAGATTCATGCGTAGGGTAAGGGATGAAGTTGGTACAACTTTTGTTCCCACCCAAACCGTTGCAGTGACTTTTGCCTCAACCAATCTGCCAGAATATATTTATCTAGACTCTTGGAGACATGAGGTGAACATTTATATACCACCCATAAAACAATGCCTTAAGTGTATGCGGTATAACCATATAGCAAAATTCTGTCGCAATAATGTAGTGTGCTCAATATGCTCAGAAAATCAGTTTTAAAGACTGTAAAGTAGATAGTAAAAACGCTAAATGTGTTAACTGTAAGGGTAACCATATTGCCATTGCATCAGTCTGTCCACTAAAAAAGCAAAAGATTGAAGAAAATAAAATTAAATCTAACTCTGTTAGGTATTCTGAATTATTTGATGCAAAGTCATTCCCTGTTTTAAACACCCGTACCCTTGACACACAAGTTAAAAATCTGATGAAGTCTGACACTTTTATGAATATTCTTATTGAAACTATAGTAAAAATTGTTGCAAACAAAGAGGTTCCCATCAATAGTCAATCTATTCGTGAGACCCTTAATAAAACCCTTAGTAATAAATTTCTATCTACTTCCTAATGGATTTTTTAAACATAATGCAATGGAACTCACAAAGTTTAAATAGTAACAAACATTTATTAATTAACTACCTATATTCTCACAAAATTCACATCGCTATTATATCAGAAACATGGTTACAAAATATTCATAACTTTAAAATCAAACATTACAATGTAGAACGTAATGACTGTGGTAACAAACATAACGGTGTAGCTATAATTATTCATAACAGCATCAATTATAATAAGATTAATACATATTTTGACAATACATTGCAAAATATTTGCATTAAACTCACAATAAATAATAAAGATCTATATATCTTTAGTGTTTATTGTCCTCCATCATTAAAGTGCTTTAGATTTGACTTTTGTTTCCCCATTAATAGCACTTCAATGTGAATGGTCAGTCTTGGATAGTCCTCTTGGTACTAGCTATCACCTGCCAGTAATGATAAAAATAACAATTAATAGTTATAAAAATAATAGTAATAAAGTAGGCTTTTGTAATGGCAGTCATTTACCAACCTACCCTAATTACAAACAAATAGATTGGGCAGAGTTCAGAAACTTTACAGATACTTTGTTAGAAGATTTTGAATTTGATTTCTCCAACCCCATAAATTCATACGATCTTTTTTATAATATTTTGCTAATATCAGCCACTAAATCTAGTAAAAATAAAACAAAAATTGGTAATAACCCGTCATGTCCCATCAACTTGAATAAAAGACCTTCCCTTCCATGGTGGAATGAGAAATGTAATGAGGCAATTTCAAGTGCTAGGAAAGCATATTTAAAATTTAAAAGCATTCCAACAGAAGTGAATTATTTAGAGTTTAAAAGACTTCGAGCTCTTAAAAAATTTACGTTAAAAAAAGAAAGGGTTAATAGTTGGCAATCTCTTTGTGAAACTTTTAACCGTTGCACTCCCATATCTAGTATGTGGAAATTTATGCGTAAATTCAATAAGACGTTTAGTAATAATACTAATGAGTCTGATACATGGATTTCATTATTTCTTAAGAAATATACCCCAGACTAGGAGTGAGGCGTATTTATCATAACATATATAAATCACAAGTATTTGAAGATAACAGATAACAGTTGTTCTTGCAAGGTCATTATATCTGTTAAAAAATAACATTTATAATACATTGATAACAGCCGGTCTAGTCCGGCTGTTATGTTAGTACCTACATAGCTTGAAATAACAGAACTGTTCTGTTCTGTCAAACAGTCAATAAAAAACAAAACAACTATTCTTGTCTTTGTCTTTTGTATAATATTGTCATAAGCTAAAACGGGACACGTAGTATTTATTTGAATTAAACCAAAATTATAGTATGTCGTTTCATAAGAAGAAATCCTCTTTGAAAAGCGAATTCTTAATTAGCTCGTGTTATCTGTTATTTCATTGATTAGTCTATCTCGCTCACGCCTATTTGAAAGACTATTTGCTACAACGAGAAGCATCTAGTGCTATAACCCGAAAAATAGAAATTGCAATCTAACAAGAAGATATCATTGTTAAATCGTGACTCTTTAATTAGATCATGTTATCTGTTATTTGGTTGATTAATCTATCTCGCTTACATCTACTTGATAGACTGTTTGCTAAAACGAGAAACATCTAGTGTTATTATAACCCGGAAAATTGAAATTACAATCTATCAAGAACATATCATTGTTGACTTGTGACTTTTTAATTAGATCGTATTATCTGTTATTTGATTGATTAATCTATCTCGCTCACATCTACTTGATAGACTGTTGCTAAAACGAGAAGCATTAAGTGTAATAACCGGCAAAATAGAAATTGTACTCTTTCTAGCACATATCATCCTTAAAAAGTGACAAGTATTTCTTCTCGTATTATGAGTTATCTGTTTACATATTTTGTGTTCGGAAACACTGCAGGACTAATGTTGGCATGATTATTTTATTGTATTATATTATTTTGTTGTCAAGCGTTGCTTCCTTAAGTAGGTATGTAATATCTGGTTGATCGAGCATTGCTCGATATAATTTTTATATTTTTTTGTAAATGGTATTTTAGCGAACATATTTAAATATTTATTAACAAATAAATAAAAATGATGAAAGAATGAAAAAAATATCAAAAATTAAAGAACAGGATAATAACACCGAGATTCGATCTCAGGCTGTTTGAATGCAACTTAATAATGATTGGCGATGGCTAACTTTACAATCCTATTCTAATGACATTTTATGTCATTTTATGAATTAGCTAAAAACACCGACAAAACAATACTTTCTATAAATAAGACCTAGCTAGATCGATTTTTTGGCCCCGAAACCTCTAGTAGGCTAAATTTCATGAAAATCGTTGGAGCCGTTACCGAGATTCAGATTATATATATATATATAAACAAGAATTGCTCGTTTAAAGATACAAGATTTAATATAAATGGGTCAAACAATTTGCATATTTTTTATAAAAGTTAACCCTAGCTACGTTTCACTAGGAGGCGGCACGCCTGGCAACTCTCGGCACCGAGGAGATTGTCAGGCGGATCGAAGCGCTGGGGCTGAGAGTAGCCCTGGAAAAGACGGAGGCCCTTTTGTTCCATGGCCTCCGTACCGCCGGGCCTCCCGCCGGCGCTTCGATCATCGTGAAGTCAGTCACCATCAGCATCGAGGCCCACATGAAGTACTTGGGCCTGGTGCTCGACGGGCAATTTTGGTTCCGGGAGCATCTCCATCGACTTGTTCCCCGGCTTGTCGGCGCGGCGTCCGCCCTTTCGCGGCTGATGCCGAATGTGGGCGGACCCAGTGCTACGTGCCGACAGCTGTACGTGGGGGTGATCCGGTCGATGGCCCTGTATGGAGCACCGGTGTGGGCGGGGTCCCTGACCGTCCGTCTTAGGGCCCTCCTGTGGCGACCACAGAGGGTCATGGCGATCAGGGCCATACAGGGTTACCGCACGGTGGCGACAGAGGCAGCGTGCCTCCTGGCCGGAACTCCCCCGTGGGATCTGGAGGCGGAGATGCTCGCCGACATTTATCGGCGGGTGTCGGAGACGCGCGCCCGCGGTGGCATGGTCTCCATCAAAGAGATCACCGCCTGGCGGGTCGACGCCCGCCGAGAAGTCATTGCCCGTTGGGCAGTCCGGCTGGAGAGTCCTCGGTACGGTGTCAGGACCGTCGAGGCTCTCCGGCCGGTGCTGATGGAGTGGTTGGAGCGGACGCACGGGGTGCTTTCCTTCCGACTGGTGCAGGTGCTGACGGGGCACGGTTGCTTCGGGAAGTACCTGCACAAGATTGTTAGGAGGGAGAGCACACCGTCCTGCCACCACTGCAGTTGCGACGAGGACACGGCGCAGCACACGCTCGAGGAGTGTGCCGCATGGGAGGGGGATCGCCGTGAACTCGTCGCAATTATCGGTGCCGACCATCGCCAGGGAGATGCTCGTCAGCGTCAGGAACTGGGACGCGGTCGCCGCCTTCTGTGAGGCCGTTATCTCACGGAAGGAGGCGGCGGATCGTGTGCGAGTAGAGCTCCTATTCGGTGACACGTTCCGCCGCCGGTGACTCGGGCGGCGCAGGCGCGAATATCTGCGCCTAATGCCGCCCTAGCTGAGGCCGCGGGTGATCGGACCGGGGAATTGTCCGTCACCCGCAGAGAGGCTGACCGCGCGATGGCGACCGACGTCCCATTACGTCGAGAGGTGAGAGGTTACCCGAAAGGGTATTCCGTCGGGCCGACCACTGATGACAAGTCACATCTGCTCCGGTGGTCGGCCCAACAACGAGGTGACGTGGGTACGGGTGGGTTATGGGCCCGCGCGCCGTCCTTTCATCGCCCCGGAAGGACAGGACCGCGCGTGCGCTTACCATAGCCTACCCATAAAAAAAAAAAAAAAACTACGTTTCACTAACTTTTAACTTACATACATACATATTGTGAGTATTAGTATTTACTTGCTCGTAACCCTATAGTATAAGGCACAGCTCCAGAGGGCTTCTAAAATAAAAAAATTAACATGTTCCCCGCAGAAACTTCGGGATAATAGTTAATAAAATCCGTCAGATGCCCAAAAAAAAAAGAACTCATCAACGACAGAGTCCAGGCAAAGTACATAGTACTCGATACTTTAGAGTATCGATACTTTATTGAATACGATACTTTTTCTTCGATACTACTCATGAGTACAGTATTGATACTTTCCGTTCGATATCGTGTCTCTACTAATGGGCCATGATTGAAAAATAACACTTGTTATTTAATAACAGAAATTGGTACCTGTTATTATTGCGTAACAGTAACAGAAATAACAGATATTACGTTTGTCCTGTTATAACCCATGTCTACCCCAGACTTTGTGTCAAGTAATCACGAAATGCCTAGCGATGTCAATGTCAATTCCAGTAATGGCTTCCTTACCAGTGCATTCACAATTAATGAATTAATTACTGCTATTGCAACTAGAAAAGATACAGTGTTTGGTCTCGATGGAATGCCATATACTCTTTTTAAAAAACTAAGTAATAAATGTTTGGAAATTTTCCTTAAGATACTTAATCTACTTTGGGAGAATAATACTATACCAAAAGATTGGAAAAAGGACTGCCTGATCCCTATTTTGAAACCAGACAAAATTAAGTATTCTCCTGATTCTTATCGACCTATTGCTCTAACTTCATGTGTTGGTAAATTATTCGAACAATTGCTTAAACAGCGCTTAGAGTTTTATGTTGAACAAAATCATTTGTTGCCATCCAACCAATATGGATTTCGTAAAAATCATTCAGCAAGAGAAAGTATTTGCCAATTACAGCTGGATATTCACAAATCCTTAGCCACAAATAACAATACGATTGCAGTTTTCTTTGATATCGTAGTTGCTTTTAATAGTGTAAATATTGATATTCTTTGCCAGGAACTTTCATTAATTGGTATTCCGAATAAATTTACCTTTTGGTTAAAAACATTTTTGAGCTGCAGGGAAGTGTTTGTTAAGTATAATAAACATCTTTACGGACCTCGTCTTTCATCTAAAGGCGTGAGTCAAGGGGGAATTCTGTCTCCTTTACTGTTCATATTATATATAAGACAACTTAATATCGTGTTAGGTAGCTCTGTTAAAAATTTACAATTTGCTGACGATTTAGTAGTTTATACATCGGGAAATAATTTAGCCCACTTAGTTCATGTTATCAATAAATCCTTAGAAAAACTTTGCAACTATTTCGCGTATCTCAATCTTGATGTCAACCCATCTAAGACTAAAGTAATTGTCTTTGGCAAACAAAATATTAATAATAGGCCTATTATGTATTATAATAGATGTCCTCTAACTTCTGTGCGTGAAGTTAGGTTCTTGGGAGTATTATTCTCTCATAACTTAAATTGGAATAGTTATGTTAAACATATAGTCAATAAGGCAAATAAAGCATTCAACATCTTGAAATCTTTATCAGGTACATACTGGGGGGCAGACCCAAAAATATTATTAACTTTATATAAATCTTTGGTACGTAGTCATTTTGAATATGGCTTTTTTGTTTTGCTTCAGATAAAAAAAATGTAAATAAATTAAATTTGATTCAGAACAAATGTTTGAGATTAATAACTGGGGCATTCAGAAGTACTCCCATAAATGTGCTACAGGTTGAATGCTGCCTTCCACCAATGGAAATTCGCTTCGCATTTTTAAAAGAAAGATTTATTTTGAAATTGTATAGTATTCACAACAATAGTCTCTTAGTTAGTTTATCTAGTACACATGTATACTTTAATTCTAAATTTTTCTATATGTTACAGGGATTCCACAATTTTTTAGATTTTCTTAAAACTCTAAATATCTATCGATCTAATTTTCATTTACCCTGTTATGAGGGATGCTTCTTTAGTAAATTTCCAGCGATCAATATTATTGTTAATCCTTCACTATCAACCAAGGAGGAAGTTACTATGATACTATCAGAGTGGATTGATCATAAATTAATTTATACTGATGGCTCCAAGAACGATAATGCTGTGTCGTTCGCCATTTTTGACCCCGCCCTGAATACTGGTGTTGGTCATAAAATTAATAGGAATTCTAGTATCTTTACTGCTGAAGCTATTGCTGTTTTAAGTGCCCTGAAACATATAAAAAATCGTAACTTAGGTCATAAAAATGGCTTGTAGTTAGTGATAGTATGAGTGTTTTATATAGTTTAGCAAATAATAATTTACATGCTAACACTAACTACATTATATATCACATTAAGCAATTGTGGGTTGAACTCCATAACTCTAACATAAGTATCACTTTTATGTGGGTCCCTGCGCACAAAGGTGTTACTGGTAATGAAAATGCGGATTATTTAGCCAATTCAATAACAAAATTCGCAGATGTTATTCCCAATAATGCGGATGGTGTGAATTTTCAAGTGCCATTCACCGATATAATAAGCTTGTTAAAAATGCGTATGTGCGAATCCTGGAGTAAACATTCACATCATTGTACACATGTAGAAAACAAGGGATCTTGGTATGCAGCTCTAGATGTGCGGATTAATAATAAACCATGGTTCTGCAAGATAAATCGATTTTTTGGTAGAAAGTTCTACTCAACGATTTGTCGCATTCGCTTTGGCCACTGCCGATTAAATTACCATTTACATCGTCTCAATATTGTTGATTCACCATATTGTCAATACTGCCAAACCAACATAGTTCAATCCTTAGATCATATCTTTTTTGAATGTTCATCTTTCAGCATTCAGCGCCTTGTGCTGATAGATGAACTCTTAGCAAATTATAGTGAGTCGGCACTGGTCCCGCGTGACATTAAGAAGTTGCTTACTAATCCCTCAATTTTCTTTTACTTATATATGTTTATTGTAAATACTGTTAATGAATTATAACGCATTACCGCTACAACGTAATGTATGTCCTTGTACTATTTGTGTAAGCATTTATTAATTGTTATTGTTCGATGGCTCAATAGGGGTTTCTGCTCTTGTCGCATGATATTTGTAATGTCTTGGGACGGGTAGAGGTCGCGTTGGACTATCAATAGGTCGCATAGTTTTGTATAGTCTTGTTTGACAAGTGTTTTGTAGAAATTACGAAAACCTTTCGATTGTTACTACGCCATAATAAAGAATTTAACATAAATTCATAGTTATAAGCTACGTAAGACAAGGCAGTATGGTCGACCAACTATAGCCTGCCCATAAGGGCGAATAAAATAAAAAAAAAAAAACAATATATTAATCTGTGTAGATGTAGAATATTTCTGTGTTATTTATATTTCGCAATTGCCACTCGGAAGTTTATTATATACTAATAAAGCGTGCAGAAATACAGTTAGTCACTAAATAGCTTTATATAAGCTAAACACTATTATTGAGTGGAATAGTTAACAGAAACCACCCATTGTATTTACACATTATCATAACCTTCAGTGTTTACAAATAATTGTTGCAATGGGTGGCGATAGTGGTCGTAATCGTCACCGTAGTCGGAGTAGGGACCGTCACAGGAGTCGCGAGAGACGGGAACGTACACCTGATCGCAGCCGAGAGAAGAGCAGGGACCGTAGCCGTGATCGCGGTGGCAGGGACGAACGAGCACGAACTAGACTCCGCGAAGACAGTGACCGAGACAGAACAAATTGGAATCGAGACAGAGGACGTAGCACTTTCAAGGATGGAATGCATAACGGAGGTGGCCTTGGAGGAGGTAACACTGACTGTCTTTTAACTTTTATTATACGGTTGGTAATAATATTTAACATATTACACTAATTATATATAGAAACATATAATGATGATGGTTTTCAATTTTATATTAAAGTATTAGATAATAGCTCAATTAACTAACTCAATTATTATTGTGACATTAATTAGTTTATATTAAATTTTATTTTATTAATGTTAAATAATAGATTTTTTTAAAATAATACCTATTTATTATGTACTAGCAACCCGCCCTCGCTTAGCTTCGGTTTCTGTCGCCTTATCCCCGTTCCTGTGGGAAAACCGGGATAAAATATAGCTTAGTTTACTCCTTGATATTATAGCTTTCCACTGGTGAAAGAATTTTTTAAATCGTTTCAGCCGTTTTGAAGATTACCCGGAACAGACAGACAAAAAAATATAAAGTGATTTTTAGGCATATATATAGTGCAAATAACTGTGTGAGCATGAAAAAAGGCCTATTATTTTGACATTACAAACAGACACTCCAATTTTATTTATTGGTATAGATTATAGTTAGATTAATACTTTATTTTAAAGTATGTCACTTCCATTTGAAAACTGTTACTTCCTTCCAAACAAAGATTTGAGTTACTCCTAAAGTCGATTATTTATTAGGTCTTGGTAGTGGTGGTGGTCCATCAGCTCGGGGTCGTTACAAACCCCAAGAAGAAGAGTTTTTGGATGCCAGACGGGAAGAGCGCGAGAGAATTGGGCAGATAGGTGTGTCATCAATTTGGGGCAAATCACCATTAAGGCTAGAGTGAGTGATCATTTAATGTTAACTGAAGTAATTAAAACATCTACTACATGTTAATTTCTCAATAATTCTTTCTTAGGTCTGAAGAAGAAGCCGAACCTGAAAGTGCCAATCATAAGAAGGATAAGAAGAAGAATAAAAAATCAAAAGATAAAGATACTAAAGAGAAACTGAAGAGGTTGAAAAAGAAGTTAAAGAAGGTTAAAAAGGCACGTAAGAAAGCAAAGAAGAAAAAGGCTAAGGGTTCCAGTAGTGAGTCTGGTTCTAGTAGTGAGAATGAGGAAGTGTGGGTGGAGAAAGGAAGTAAGTTCATTATTAACAAGATATACAATATAAATAGAATAGATACAATATGCCATCATAATCATAGTAGTCAATATTCATTTTGATAGTATTTCTTAACATTCGGGGTGAAGCTGAGTTTTAACATTAACTGCCTTCTCTTTCCCCACTTGTTCTACACTTAGTATAAGAAGATATAACTGCACCAATTCATAATATTAGCCTATCGCTCTTTACTGCTGCACTTAGGTCCCCGTTCTTATGTTGTCTCGCTACAAAGTGCAGTCCTGTGACACCTGCAACGTTAAGCAGGTCGTCAGTCCTACACTCATAGCGTCCACCGTTATGTGGTCGCTGTTCGAGAACCTTTCTCTCCCAGCAGTTGTCGAGTGATATGGTCTGCTCATTGCTGCTTCAGCTTGCTAATTCTATGTGCTGTGTCAGTTCACCCGTTCTTCTACAGATTTCTGTATTTCGGATTCTATTTCTCAAGGAAATCCCAATAAACACAAAACACCAACTCATTTATTATATATTCTGTGAATGCCCCCATGCATGCAAATTCTACCTAAATTTGTACATAGTTAAGGTATTGAAGCTCTATTCAACATATAAATATATTTACAGAGGAACATGAAATAGAAGCTTTGAATATAAAAGCAAAATCAAGCAGGAAAGAAGGAGATTCTGGTGAATTAGCAACTGAAGCATTTGGACCGGTCCCTCGGGTGGGTCCAGCACTTGGACACAAGGACTTTGGGCGAGCTCTGCTGCCTGGTGAGGGTGCTGCCATGGCTGCTTATGTTGCTGAAGGCAAGAGGATACCTAGAAGAGGAGAAATCGGATTAACATCTGATGAGATTGCTGCGTATGAGTCTGTTGGATATGTTATGAGTGGTAGTAGGTATGTAAACTTTTATTGTGTGAAATATATGACAAAATAAATTCCTTTGAAAATACTATCAGAATCTAAATTCTGTTCTGTGAGATATATAATTGACACTAATTGAGGTTCCTTTCAATTATAACTTTTTTTTGTATTTGATGTGGGCACACGTCTTTTCTGCAATCGAGTCCATAGAAGGATTGACATTCTAAAAATCGACATCCTCTCTAATGCCTTTAAGCAGCTTTGTACCTTGTTAAAACCTTGTTGTTTCTATGGGTCCTACAGGACACTAGTTGCCTCTTATTAACATTTTCTGACATATCTATCAAATACTTCACACAGGATTACAATTGCATTGTGTCCATCTGTCAATCTATCAACATCCATTGTTGGGTATAATCCTATCCACAAAAGAGGGAAAACCCATTGCTACCCTGGCAGGTTGTGATGATTTTGGCAGGTAAATGTTACTGTCAACAGGTTATTACAACTTCTACAGGAAAGTTAAGAGCAGCAACACGCATTCTTAACCCTCTTTCACTAGCAGTTGAATATTTCTATAATTATAATAACTATATTTATGAAATATTTCAGACATCGTCGTATGGAAGCTGTGCGTATACGTAAAGAGAACCAGATCTACTCGGCTGACGAGAAGAGAGCGCTAGCTGCCTTTAGTAAGGAGGAACGATCCAAGCGAGAGAATGCAATACTGTCGCAGTTCAGGGATGTGCTACAAGCTCGCACACAGAGGCGAGACAACACCTAGCAGTCAGCTGTGACCTGTGCGACATAACACACTTCAGTAGCAAGTTAGGGTGCTATTTATAAGTTCCACTATGCACATAATATTAGTTATACCTATGGAACAAACTTCCTGTATGAATAATAGCTTATAAATTGTATATTTATATTGTTGTTCTCAATTATATATGTTATCATCCCTTATTTTACCGGGTTGAGAGCCATCAGCGCTCACCCATAGTCTGGGCTAAGCTGTGAAAGCCATCTGAGGCTAACAGCTATGCACACACAAAAAAAAACCTCTTACTTCGTCATGAAAACCAGATGAGGAAGCTCTAAAGTAGCAGCATTTGTGTAACCTACTGCAAACAGGGACCAGCCTCTCAAGTGTGGCGACTATGAGGTTATCCTCCCTTTTTTACTTGGCTCCACACTCCCCTTCCTTTTTTCTTTAACACCTATGGAAGTACAGTAAATAAGCCACAGAATTATAGTTAAATTTTACTAGCGGCCGCTTTGTTGATGTCAAATTTTCTTGACAGTGCTGTCAGCATAGGCCTCTTAGTTTGATTTTCACGATACCCACAAAGAAAGCAACAGTTTATTAATATTTTGAGGAATACCACATTACGTCACACAAACTCGCATAGAAATTAATTCTAGACCTTTTATGTTTGGTTTTTAATTTTAGCATGATAATGTTTATGTGTGGTGATGGAGTAAGAATACAATTCACCACCCCTATCTTACCCGTGGGTGATCGTACGAGACGACTAAGGGATATAAAACGCATATAACATCTATGCGAGAGAAGAAAAACTCGAAATAAAACCCTATACCAACACGTCTGACCACCATGGTATAGTAGGTCAATTACCCTTCCATTACGGAGGAGGCCCGAGCCCCAGTGGGACATATATGGGATGAGATGATGAATGTTCATGTTACAAGTCTCCCATGAAGAGCTAGCTTAATTGATAAAATGGATATGTGGGGTTTCAAGGCTTACCAGCCCTTATTAAATTGTAATTTTACAAATTACATTTTGTAAATGCCAAATGATAAAAAAAGCTAATTATATAATGTACACAGTTAAAAACGTGAATTGTATTCCTGATAATGAAAACACTATGACAATGGCAGAGAAATGATCAAGTATTTGTTGACAGGTACTTATTTTACATTAACAAGGGGAGGCAGAGGGCAACCTTGGCAATTCATTTTGAGGAGATTCCATTTAATAGTCGGAACTCACTTGGGTGAAATTGACGTTTGTTGTCTCCTCCCAAAATAAATGGTTAACCTCATTGTAAGTTACATATTTTATTATATGTAGAAGGGATTCTAAATAAATGTTAAATAGCAAAATTTAAACGTTTATTATCTTAAATCATACACTATTTACAATAATGGCTAATATCACACACCAACTCCTTGCTTGATCAAATTCCAGCGGCATATATCAAAACATTTTAGTACAGCTTAGTTTACCACATCAAGATATAAATGTCGCTTTGAACAATTTTTTTACAACAGAAATATCGTAAATAATTTGATATATATCATATTATCCATATTATGAAGGATTGAACACATATACATACTATGTGAATTATAAAAATGAAAGACTCGTACGAACACTTCGCATGGTAATGGGATTTATTACGTATATAACTGTAACCCAGCAACGGTAAGTTTATATACTGTAATAAACATATGTTCTTAAGGTTGATACAGCTTGAATTAATGAATTTGGAACTATAATAATTATATATTTTGAGATATTTGTTTATTTTTGATTCTTTAAGGGGCAATCTATTTTCTAAATCTGTGATCAAATATTTCATACTATAGTAATCACAAAATAAAAGGCCCGTTTTGACAGTTCACGCCTAAGAAGTTTTCTATTTTTACCGATCAAACTGTTTTGAAGGTAATTACATAATAAAAGGCCCGTTTTGACAGTTCACGCCTAAGAAGTTTTCTATTTTTACCGATCAAACTGTTTTGAAGGTAATTACATAATAAAAGGCCCGTTTTGACAGTTCACGCCTAAGAAGTTTTCTATCTTTACCGATCAAACTGTTTTGAAGGTAATTACATTTTTCATTGACGGGTACCGCCCACTGGGCTAAGTGCTGTGGCAGAACGATTTTTTTCATATCGTCCACAGACTATTAATAATCGGTTAAGGAAAAATAAATCGATCAAGATATATTTTTTAAGGCGGACTCGTACTTGCCTTACTTATTAATTTGAATACTAGTATTTAGACCAATCATTTACAGAATTTCACCAGCTGTGTAGTGATTTTTACTGAAAATTCGACAATATGAAAATGAAATAATATATATATGGGTAACGATAACTCAACTGACAATTTTGGCTCATCATCTTAAGAAAATGATTGATTGAAAATCCACTTTTTCTCGATATTTTTATGATTGAGTGAATGTTACTGTATCCAAAAAATATTATATGATAGAAAAATGACCATTCGTAACATTGTATCATTTCAGAATATCTACAATATCACAGTTTAAGTAAAATTTTCAAATCAGAACTTCAATCCAATGCACTTTACAATACATATTCAAATTGATTATATACTCATATAAACTTGATTCGATTTATCGTAAGTATCGAGTACTGAATCGTATGGTTCATCACTAAATACATCGGTCAGACCAAGTGTCAAAACGGGCCTCTTATTTTGTGGCAACTATAGCAATAAACACCTTTGAGATAATAATAATCTGATGTTAGTGTTAGCAACACTTAATTTTAAATGACAAAGTTCAGAGTTGCCAGAACTTATATTTAGGAGATAATGCAAATCCCATTGAAAATATTTCAAACAGTTATATATTGAAATCAATCCTTAAATATATTTAATACAAATTATATGAACATTAATTACTGTCATAAATGTATTAAGCGTTGAACATGAGATTACTATAAGTTCTATCTTTTAATAAATGAACATTTTCAGCATAAAACTTGTAAAATAGAAAAAGATCGCTGCTCACTTAAAAGTATAATACTTTCTTTATAATACTTTTTTTTATTTAATTTCAAAAGTTTGTGTATTGGAAATTAAATTCTCTTAGTTGTGACAACTTTAATAATGAAATTAGTATGTATTCAACAAAGTAACCAATACTTCATTCAATTTATAATGTTCATAATTTATGCACATTTATGGTAGTGTTTTTGATGTGAAATATCTATAGGCGAGGGTGAACCTGACCGCTGGCGTGGCGTTAACGCCACGCTTGGGTATGCACATTTGTGTAACGAAACCATAACCTGTTTTAGAATTTTGTACAATGCCATCTAGTGAGCTCAAAATAAATTACTAACCTAATGACATACCTATAGTGTATATTAATGACAATAAATGTTTATTGAATAAAAATCGTCATTTTCTGGAAAAAGAAATCATAATATTTTATTAATACTTTATGCCATATTAGTTCCTGTCGTAGTGTTCTTTTATGCATATATAAATAATATAGATGTTTCACATCTGACAGGCATCCTGAGCGACAGTTCCTTTTCTTTTACACAACATTTTTCTTTTTTCTATTTTACAAGTTTGTTGTGATAAAAAGATCTGTATTTGTATATTTATATATGTTATTATATATATATATATATATAATTATGCGTAACTATATATTGTCATCAATGAATATTTGTAAAGTTTATAACTGCAGTATATTTATTTAAAATATAAACTAATCAATATATTTACATATTATTTCAGTGCATACAAACTTAATATGCTAATATAAACAAACATATTATCATTAACATTGTGTTTATATAAAAGTAAAAAAAAAAAGTATATTCTATTTTAAACCATAGTGGATCAGTTGTTCGTGTGTAATTAATAATCATTGTATTATTCCGAGTTTGACAGAATAAGAATATAATTCACCTCCCTCTTTTTTACGTTTTGGTATCGCATAAGACGATTAAAGGATTATCGCAGATAACAACAATTCAAGAGAAGAACAATCTAAAAAGTAACTATACCAACCCGTCTAACCAGCATGGTATATTAGGTCAACTGCCCTCCCATTGTAGAGGAGGCTTGAGCCCAGCAGTGGGACACATATGAGCTGTAATTAATCATTGTATATTATACAACACTGTAACATCCTACCATTATATCAGAAGACACTATTATCACTTGTGAATGTGGTGTACATTCATTGTAAATTTCTACAAACAATGATTTTATTGCAAATTATGAACTCATGTTTATCGGATAAGGAACATACCAGCTGATTTTTTTTTTCAATTTTAACCCCTTTCCCTCATCGGTACCCATCCATATGCAGACAAGAGACACTTTTAATCAAGTTTAGTATTATTGAAAATCCCTTTCTCTATAAATAAATCACGTGGTATAAATATAGCCATTTACAAGTTAACTTTGCGGATCATATGTTTAGATACTGATACATATACAAACATAGGGAGTGGCTCGCACACTGATTCTATACTAGGTGGATGTTTCAATTAAATATTGTATATATAGCTGCTGCACGATCATGTATAATTTCAGTCTTAATTAATCAATTCCAAAAAATATTATATTTATGTACTAGGGCGATACTATGAACAATTTTTATATTATTACTGTTCATATATATTTTAAATTTCTGAGATTTAGCATTTGCCATGCCATATATAAAAAAAAATATTTTTAATTAAAAGTAATTACTAAACATGAGACTTGGACTCGCTTCTGTAGGAAATTCATTCCAACGGCTTTAGTAATCAGATAACTGTGGGTGGGAACATGATAACTATAATAAATTGTGAGGTTACACATGACACCTATCAGATAATGTTTACATATTGTTCCGATTTACTACTCAAAATACTTGAACTGAAATATTACTTGTGGTAATCATTTTTCGTTCGCAAATAAGTCTTTATATCGTACTATACAGGTTGCCTCAGGATATGAAGCAACTGCTCAAACGGGAGTTAGGCAATGGTGGTAGGAACCCATAAAAATTTGAAGTAAAAATATCGATTCGTTAAAGAATTAGAGACATGTAAAGTTTTCAATTTTGTCATCCATTTTTCGCGTAATTGAAATGTATAACGTAAGTGCTACTTTAATCGGCAACATATTTGTATTTGGTTAAATGTTCATTAGAAATTAATTAAAAAAAATTAAGGAGGATTTTGTAAGCAGGACAAACTTCGCCTTAATATCAGTTAATCGGTCAACGACTTGACGGGGCGCCTTCGTACCTATTTATATCATCGATACGTTTGCACGTTTCGTACCTACTTATTCTGCCAACGCGTCTAACACTTATATTTAAGCATTTAAGTCATATACTCGAACAGTGGTTCCATGACCTGAGACACCTTGTATATTGTACTATAGTGAAAGTTAAGATATGTTGTATGTACACAGTCGGTAGGTACTGGTCAGTGCACGTGTCTCAGGTGGCGTGCACGTCCTCGTACTTGGCGAGGCGCGCTCGTGTGGCGCGTAACTCTCTCTGCAGTGCGGCGAGCGCACGCCGGGAGGCAGCCAGCGCCGCGCGCAGACTCTGAGCTGAACCATCGCTCTCACCTTCCATCACATCATCGGTGTCCGGTGGTTCCGCGCTCTGCACACATACAGACATTGCATTACTTATCGATTTGAATACATACATATTTAAATTTACTAAAATTTCCAGAAATTTGACTATAAGAAAGTTAGAGATTACGATTTGGCGTTACAGAGAACTTTACAAATGTTATATTTGCACTAGTCAAGGGGTGAAGGTTCAAAGAAATGATTTTTTTTAATGATTGCGTCGAATTCACGGCGCTGCCCAGCCCACGCCCACGTGGCACCACACACCTCGAGCGTGTGCTGCTGTCCTCGTTGTAATCGCAGTGGTGGCAGGCCGGTGTGTTCTCCCTCCTCACGATCGTGTGCATGTAATTAGCTAAGCAACCGTGCCCCGTCAAAAATTAAAATACGCTAGTGTGTAATCGCAGCACTCGCGTGAGTCAACGAAAACACAGCGTATGTGTTTTCAGCAGGGAATGTGTTAAGAGGATTCTCAAAAGTAATCTAATGATACCCATAAAACTCTACCTATATTAAATAAGAGTAAAAAGCGATACTGTGAATGTAAAAGAGGACCTGTGTAGGCCAATAGTAGCGACGGCACATCTGCAGGGGAGGCTCTCTAGGGGACTATGCAAGGGGTGATACAAATAATTGTATCCGTGTGTATTGTTAAGATAACCGATTATGAATACAAGCAGGTGAGGTATACGAGGCGTAATTATTCCTCAAATAGTTACTATACACTATGTATTAGATAATCACCTGTTGTGTTTGTTCAGCACGACTCGCGTTGGCCATTAGTTTAGTGAAGTTGGACTTGTTCATGATGATCTTGACGGCGGGGCGTTGCCGCCCGGCGGGCGTTACAGCGGTGGGCGTGGCACGCGATGTTACCGCCCCGCCGCGCCTCACCACCTCGTTAGGCAGCTGCAGCAACTTCATTTGCTGGTGAGCGTTCATTTAATGATAAATGCACAGTAAATTGTAACAGTAAATTTGAAGCTTTATGATCTAACATGTACATTTACGAACTTCTACCTAAGGCAGCGACTTCAAAAGGTATTATTTTGTCTTTTTAGTTCCTTGGTGTTTTTGAAAGCATTTTTAAACTTATAAATTTTTATAAAAATTAAAAAAAAATCCCTCGATGATGATGAAGATCTGATCATCAGATCTAATGAACATGGGACCACTTGCAAAGTATACTGTATCGAACAAAATAAGAATTTACCAAATATCTTTAAGAGTCTTTGAGTAATAGATAAACGTAAAAAAGATTCTGCCAAATTGAGAATCGCCTCCTTTGAAGTCGGTCAAAACGCAATAACCGGTCCATTAATTTGAGTGCTGTGCCACAGATAGATGAACACCTCAAATGTTACCTCGCTCTATTTACGTCGGGGGTTAATCTTTAGACTGTAAGAGGTGATAATTAACGGAGTTAAACAGGGATATATAAAATATGGTGTAGTTGTATGAAATACCTGTACATCTTGAGGGTGAATGATCTTCTTGACGGGCACTCTGGTGCCGCCCTTGGGTACCGCGAGCAACTTGTTGTTGAGCGTGAAGATCTTCATGCCCGGCTTGGGTGGTGACTTGACGGGCGTGGCCGTCAGCACCATACTCTTGTTCGCGCCCGCCGCCACCTTGTTCACCGCAGAGGGAGTAGACTCGCTTTCTTTAAGCATCAACTTGCCAGCGTCTGAAACATATAGTTGATGATTTATTTCTTTTTTAATATTTATGCATCTAGTTGATGGATGTGGAGTAGATTATCCGCATGGAGAAAGAATAAGAAAACAATTCACCAGCAATCTCTTCATTACCTCCTCTTTTGCTTGTGGATATCGTAAAACACCACTAAGGAATATTATATGCAGTTAATACCTTAGAGAAGGAAAACTCATAATAAAACCCTATCTCAACACGCCGGATTAGCGTGGTATCGTGGTATATCAAGTACCCTTCCATTGTGGAACAGGCCCGAGCCTAATAGTGGAACTTATTTGGGCTGAGATGATGATAGATGTGAGGTAGCCTATGTGTCTTTATGTCTCGCTTTGCCTCTTGTTTTCGTATTATTTAAGAAAATTGCTGTGAAAAGTTGACTCGTTATGATTATATCTATTAAAAAAAGAGTGTGTGTACAAAGTACGTAGATCAGTGGGCTTACCCTTGAAATCAATTCTAATTTTGAATGCGATTCAAGTCCAATCTCACCAAACTTATATTTGGTACTCTTAAAACAAAATCGAGAATGAATTCTTCGCATTTGCCGTTGTTATTTTCACCAAATGTGCCGTATTTTAGGACTTTAAATTAAGAACGTTACCGAACTCGATCACCACAAAGACGCTTTCTTGAAATTGTACAACATTAACGATTTTAAGTTATGTCAAAATCACGTTGGGAATAGCAAATATTTGACTTAATCGACGTGAATCGAATTTATTTAGTTTAAAAGAAATCCACCGAATTTGATTCCAATCGTGCGCTAGTGTCGCTTTTAAGAGTACCAAATTGTTCAAATTCGAGCTGCGATTGGATTTAATATTAGAATCGAGATTCAAGAGTAGGCACACAGAAATGAAATTTCTTTATCCTTCGCGCTAGCCTGTAACAGGAATACTACGCGCATGCGTTCGAGTGCCACGCATTCACTCTCGCTCTGTCTCTTTTTATTCCCGTAGCGTTGAACGTTTAACGCAACCTTGTTGGAAGGTGCATTAGAAGTTTCACTTCAAAAAAGGTCACTTTATTCTCGACTCAGTATGACATCGTGTTTAATGTAGATAACATTGTAAATAAGACTTATAATTCATGCGTAAGTGTACGTGTGCATGCGTGCGTGCGTGTGTCTGTTTGTGTGTGAGTATATATGTACGTACCGGATAGTACGACTGTTCGTCCGTTCTGTAGCGCGCTGAGTACGGTGCTCGTGTCGTCTGCGGGCAGTAGTGTGATACCATGGGCACGTAATAGCTGCGCAGCGGCACCCTCACCGCCCACTGTCACCGGCGGACTCTATCAAATAACACACGTATATATAGATAAATGATATTATTAAAACTATCAACAGTCCTAATTGGCATGCCAGAGCAGTGCAATCAGTTGTGACTGCTATATAAAACGTTCGAGATGTACGTCAAATTATTATATTTGTATGCATTATTTTCTATTAGAATTATTTTACGTTTTAACGCTATATTACAGTGAATGACGCCAGGAATAACATTTAAAGTGCACAACCTACAATATCTATACAGGGTGTATCAGGTTATGGGGCAACTGGTCAAAGGGGGGCTAGGCTTGGGTGGTAGGAACCCATAAAAAAAATTTGAACGAAAAATATTGATTCGTTTAGAAATTAGAGACGTGTAAAGTTTTCAATTTTGTCATCACTTTTTCGTGTAAATCTGATTAAAATGTATAAAGTCAATGATACTTAATACGCAAGATATTCATACTTTGTTAAATATTCATTAGAAATTGAAGAAGTCAATGATTACGTTCACATAAGCAAAACAAACTTCGCTTTAAAACAGCTGATCGGCCTATGAGCGTTGACCGCTTGCCGTTGTACCTACATGTCATTAAAGCGTTTGCGCAATTCTAGGTATAAATGAATGAAATTATACTGTTGAAGCTTTACATGCCTACATGTATTCTGTCTGTACACGCCTACATAATACGTAACATTTAAGGCATAGACTCTTAGACACATTTTTTTGAAATCACTATAACTTTTATGTTATATTGTTTTTTGTGTAATGTACATTCTAATTATGATCTATGACCGTTAAACTACAACATGCTCGAACACTTGTCCCATAACCTGATACACCCTATATATTTTAATGATCTTAGAAAAATTAAATCGCTGCCTACACTGATAGAATAGCTTTAATTTTTCTTAAAAATACACATGTCGATATTTTAGCATTAATTTTGATGTAATAATGTCTTATAAATCGATAAACGCCGGCTGAATACACAAAAATGACTCATAGTCACGTTCCGCCCGAGCCGAGCGTGCAAGCGAGAACGTAGGACAAGCGATAGAGAGGCACGATCGACCTAAGCGTTCGGCGAACGTGACGCATTTATCTCAAACAATAAGTAAAACAATATTTGAATTAACGAGTGCAAATAAATATTAATTTATAGAAAAATATGACTTTCAATTAACTCCTTCTTTGTATTATACAAAACAATGATTAATTTAGTGATAATAATTCAATTCATAAAAGTAAGTATGCAATATTTCATAAATATTTTCTTATGTAAAATTATCGTCGGTAAACCGATTTAACAGAGAAACAATCTTTTTTTATACAAAAAAGTCAATCACCTTGCATTTTGTATCTGTTTTTATAACTCTCTCCGTGTCTTGCTTTGTTTTATTAGTTTTTGTAGTCTGGGCTCCTGTAAACAAACACACAAGTGTTATTCGTAATAAATATTAATAAAACACATAATTTGTTATCTCTGTGTGGTAACGGAGTAAGAATACAATTCACCACTCCTCTTTCTTGGCCATGGGTGTCGTAAAAGACAACTAAGGGATTGAATATGTGAGTATCATCTATGCAAGTGAGAAGGAAAACTCGAAGCAAAAGCAAATACCCTATGCCAACATGTCTGACGAGCGTGGTATAGTAGGTCAATTGCCCTTCTATTATGGAGGAGGCCCGAGTTCAACAGTGGGACTTATGTGGGCCGAGATGGTGATGATGATTCGGATTGAGAGTCCTCAGCGCTCACCCAACAGTCCGGGTAAAGTTGTCACAGCCATCTGCGGCTACCAACTACAGAAATAAAGAAAAAAGATAAAAACAGATAATTTGTTTATCTTACTTGGTACTGCATCATATAATGGTAGCTGAGGCTCCTGTGGTGCCGCCTCCGACATTTGTTCTGTAAGTCAATAATACATTTTGTATGATAAACATCATAAGATATACTCAACAAATCTTACTTGTAATATAATAATAATAAAGCTTGGTAATACCAAGCTATTATAAAATGGAAAGAAGGCAGTAAAACCCATGTCTTTCCCACAGCTAATAAATTTCGGGTACCATTCCTCCCCAACGCCCCCACGCAGCTGCTCAGCTCTTGGTGACGCAATATTACCCGGTGCAGGCACCTGTGGTGTCGGCTAGGGCAGCATCAGGTGCAGATACTACGTCTGCGCCACCTAAATCGCCAGTTCCTTCCGCGCACGTCCCGCTACCACCTTCCGCGTGACAACTACCTCGCAGAAAGCGGCGTAGGTGTCCTAGATCCTGACGCTGTCGAACCATCATCCTAGCGAAATTCGGTAGCGACAATCGTTTCAGAAGCAAAACACATGTCCAATCTATATACAGAATTCTACGGAAAAATATAGTTCTGGAGACAAGGTCATTCCACCTTGATCCTAATTGATAGGACTCAGTACCTACTTTATTGTTTTAATGAAAATATGTGCAAAATATAATGTTAATTAATGTTAATAATTATCGCAAAATTGTCGTACAAAATTGTCTTGCAAGATTTTGTTTTATATTGTCGCAAAATTGTCTTACAAGATTTTGTTTTATATTGTCGCAAAATTGTCTTGCAAGATTTTGTTTTATATTGTCGCAAAATTGTCTTACAAGATTTTGTTTTATATTGTCGCAAAATTGTCTTGCAAGATTTTGTTTTATATTGTCGCAAAATTGTCTTACAAGATTTTGTTTTATATTGTCGCAAAATTGTCTTACAAGACTTTGTTTTATATTGTCGCAAAATTGTCGTAATAAATAAATCAATGGTACGATGCACGGTTTGTAATTAAAAAGAATTATTGATCATGTAACTACAGTTAATATAATTGTAGGACATTTAATAAGTATCGTTTGATAATATTATTTACGTGCGATACATCTGTTTGATTTATTACGATCATGATAAATATATAGGTCGCACTAGAGGGTACCATACCTGTTACTAAATGATGTACGGACTTGGCGGCCTCCCTCTCCCTCACAGCGTCATCGATCAGTCGCACTAAGTCCTCTCGTCTTAGTTCCTGCGCTATAGAGCGCGGTGTCTTATTGAACTTGGACACAACGTTCGCGTCGGCGCCTCGCGCCAATAGTTCCACCACTGTGGCGGTGTGACCGCGCTGCAATTAGGTAAACGCGGCAAATAATAAGTAGATCACTTTAAATGATATTAAATTTATTTTTCGTGTGGTGACGGAGTAAGAATACAATTCACCGCTCCCTATCTTGCCCGTGGATGTCGTACAAGACGACTATGGGATATAATATGCACATAACATCTGTGCAAGAGAAGGAAATCTCGAAATGAAACCCTATAGCAACATGTCTGACCAGCATGGTATAGTAGGTCAATTACCCTTCCATTATGGAGGAGGCCCGAGCCCAACAGTGGGACGAGTGTGGGCTGCGATGATGATGATACATACATACATATAATCACGCCTCTTTCCCATAGGGGTAGGCAGAGACCACTTCCTTCCACTTGCTACGATCTTGACATACCACTTTCGCCTCGTCCACATTCATTAATCTCCTCATACATGTTCTTCGGTTCAGGGTACTCCTAACCTGGCCTTTCTTAAGAACGTCCCCGATTTGATTGTGGAACGTCCGCCTCGGTCTTCCCCTTCCAACACTTCCGTTCACATTCGCCTTATAAATTCTCCTTGTTAGTCTCCTTTCATTCATTCTCTCTACATGGCCGAACCAACTTAACATACCTTTCTCAATCCTTGTCACTACATCTACATTCATTTCACAACGTTCCCTAATTACTCTGTTTTTAATTCTATCACTCAATTTCACACCAATCATGCTCCTCAGCGCTCTCATTTCCACAGCATTTATTCTACTTTCGTGCTTCTTCTGCCATACCCAGCTCTCACTTCCATACATTAGAGTTGGTACAAGCACTCCCCTAAGCACAGCCAAGCGAGCCTTCTTAGACAGGCTTTGGCTGCCCATAAAGGTGCGCAAAGCACCATTCACCATATTTCCCTTACACACTCTTCTTTCAATATCACTTTCACATTTACCATCTCTCGCAAATGTAGATCCCAGATATACAAACTCTTGCACTTGTTCTAATATTTCCTCTTCTATACGTATCTTGCAGTCCGTCATAACTTCTTCCCTTTCAAATACCATAACTTTCGTCTTCTTTACATTAATTTTCATTCCTTTTCTTTCAAAAGCCTCATGTACTGCTGTTACCATCTCTTGCAACTCATTCACCGACGAAGCAAGTAGAACTTGATCGTCAGCGTAGAGAAGACATTTGATAAGTAATCCATTCATTCTCAGTCCATATTCACTCTCTTTTAAATCAGTCAAGCAGTTGTCCATGAATAGGTTGAACAGCCATGGTGACGCTACACATCCTTGTCTAACACCCTTTTGGATGCTAAACCATTCAGTGTATGCTCCCTCTATTCTGACACAGGCACTGGAGTTCTCATAGAGAGACTGCAGTGCCCGTATCAGGTTGTCGTTCACCCCATGCAAAGACAATGCTGACCACAATTCATTCCTAACCACTCTATCATAGGCCTTTTCCAAATCCACGAAAGCGCAATAGACCTTCTGGTTTTTAGCCAAGAATTTTTCGGCTATGCAACGTAAGGAAAAGACCTGGTCCGTGCATCCCATTCCCTTTCTGAATCCTGCTTGCACATCCCAGACTCTTTCATAACTCTCCCTATCAGTACCTTAGCATACAGTTTGTCGACGACGCTGAGAAGGCTTATGCCGCGGTAATTGGCGCAGTCTTGTTGCGACCCTTTTCCCTTGTATAAGGGCACGATTACAGCCTTGCACCAGTCTTCTGGTACTCGATCCAACACAAGTTGAAAAGGTGGTGCAACTGACTCACCACTATCCCGTCGCCAGCCCTCAGCATTTCGACCGACACCCTATCATATCCCGCAGCTTTACCTAACTTCATATACTTCATTGCAGTCATGATCTCATCTGTACCTATCTCGCAATCACAGTCATAATCACTCTGCTCCTGTTCTAGCATCTGAATCAGTTCCTCGTCCTTATCAAATAAACTTTCAAAATATTCCTTCCACCTTTTCAACACGCAATCTGGTCCTTTCATAAAACTTCCATTCTGACTTCTGATTTTAGTAAGCTCCGAGTTTGTAGAACTCCCTCGAGCAATCCTTATGGATTTCCAGAATAGCTTTATGTTAGACCGGAAATCCCCAGCAAGCCTCCTGTCAAGCTCATCTTTTCGCTCATCTTTCTTTTTATTTACTGCTTTCTTTACCATCTCTTTCAAACATTTATACTTCTCTTTTGCTTCGTCTACATGCTCGTTTGTCGCCTTTTGCATTCTTAAGTTAGCTTTTGTTGCTAACCAGTCCATCCATGCTTTCTTTTTCTTACCTATAACCACTTGTACGTCTTTATCCATACAGACCTTATACTGCTTCCTTCCCTTTTTCCTTTTCGAAACACCACATACCTCAACAGCAACATTCACAACTCCTTCCTTAAAAGTCTTCCACACTTCCTCTATCTCACTGAACTTGTCGACATCTTTAAGTCTCTCATTCAACCTTTCGCAAAAGACTTCCTTTACAATCGTATCTTGTAAACTTTCCACTTTTATCCTTTCTAAATAATTCGCAAAATTCTTTACCCGATGTCGCCAGCGTTTAAAGAGACCACTTATTCGGGATATCACCAGGAAGTGGTCTGTGTCAATACTGACTCCGCGGTACGCTCGGGTATCTAAGACATTCTTCCTCAATCTTTCGTCAACAATTACAAAGTCAATCATACTTCTTGCCCCACATTCTTCTCTCGTAAAAGTGTGGATCCTCTTGTGAGCAAACATGGTATTTGTCACAAGAAGATCATTATCCCTACATTTCATCAGAATATCTCTCATACTATCCCAAAACTCCACGTTTTGCTGCTTGGCTTCCGTGGAGCCCCCCGAGCCCAAGTCTGTCGGTGCATAGACACCTAGGACAAAGAGGCGGGTGAGACCAATTTTCAGCCTCAACCATAAGAGCCTGGGATTCACACATTCATACTAAGACATACATTCAACCATTCTCGCAGAAAGGATTAAACCGACTCCTTGTTTACCTCGGCTGGTGTTAGGTACCCCGGACCAGTACGCCACATAGAGTCCATGACTCGTGGTATTACATCCTTTCCGCTTTGTTTCATTCACACACATAACATCAATCCCTCTTTCGTCCATCACCTGGCATACTTCATCTATTTTCTCATTTATTCCTCCTCTTACATTCAGCGTAGCAAAGCGGCTCTCTGTGGGCCACTTTTCGCCCCCGATGGAAACGAGACGTGACGTGTCGCGAACCACATCGCCGCCCTTCCTACAGTTTTTATTTTTATCGAAACTCATAGCGTTCCCACGAGAAGCAAGGGAATTACTCTGTCCATCCCAGTAGAGCCCCGCTTACTAGGATAAGGTTAGCCATATTCTGGGGTCACCCGGTCCCAGGGCAATCGGCACGCTAAAGACTAGGCTCGCCCCTAGCCACGCATCTATCGGCACGGCAGACCTTAGATTAGCGGAGGAGGAAGGAATTAAAGGAAGTGGGATAGAACTGGGCGTTATAGATTACGTTAAGAAAGGATGGGATAATAGGGATTAGGGACACCACTGCCTCGGAAGATAGGGTTTAGTACAGTGGTAGCTCGGGAAGCCGGGGACGCATACCCCGAATTATCCTACCACAATCGCCGGACAGGCATATCATGGAAGAGTAACCCCTGGCTTGATGATGATGATGATGAAATTTATTTAGAAAAAACAATAATATCCCAATATTAACATTGAAACATAATTTGAAAACGGACGCCCCGTTCAATATTATATTTATGGTGTGGTAATCAACTTGACCGACAAAAGACTTGAGATATAAATGGGTGCCAAGTTCTGTAGGTTATCCTGAATTGTATATATTAGAAGAACGAATAATATTCTAGTTTACTAGTTTTATATGCTACATTGGAGATCATCTCAGCCCATATACGTCCCACTGTTGGGCTCGGGCCTCCTCCATAATGGAAGGGTAATTGACCTACTATACCACGCTGGTCAGACGTGTTGGTATAAGGTTTTATTTCGAGTTTTCCTTCACTCGCATAGATGTTATATGCGTTTTATATCCCTTAGTCGTCTCGTACGAACACTCACGGGTAAGATAGGGAGCGGTGAATTGTATTCTTACTCCGTCACCACACGGAACATTGGAGATACAATAAATGTATTTCAATTAGTGTGTGCATGTCAGATACATATTGTATTTATTATTATAGACGTAGACCTAGCCATACAATATAGTCCGATCATTCTTTAAAAGGATATTGCTATAACTGTTATTCTTGGTAATCAGATGGGCGGCATCACAGGCGAGTAAAGCTCTCCTTGTTCTGGTTATTCCTCAGCCAATTTTTACAACTTCCACAGGTAAGTATGTACTGTAGGTGTATTATTTAGTCTTGAGTAGTTCGTGAACGACTTGGGTCGCAAGAGCGCTCAATTAGGTGAACTATACGAACTAGTTCATCGACGATCTCGCTCTTAGTTATTTTTATATATTTTTATGGCGTCCGCATTACTAACCACAGCACCACTGTGCTACGTGACTAATCGAATTATTTACTTCTACAATGCGAGCCTTGATATTTTGATATCGATTATTTATAGTAACCAACTTTACATTTATTATAATTTAGTATTATATCATAATTTAATTATAAATAAATGGAACTTGCATTAATTATATTTTTTCCTTTATTTATTATTTTACTAAATTATATATAAAAAAACGAATAAACTAAAAGAGCGAATTAGTTCGCCATTGGATGTGAACTAAATTGAGCGCTCTCATTGGTGACCGACTAGGTTCATGACTAGCAATTGTTGTCCCGTCGGTACACGGTGAGTTCTGTACAGAAGTGTTATGTGAGTACCTGTACGGCCCAGTGTAGCGGTGTCATACGCAGCATGTCGCGACAGTCTAGCGCGGCGCCCGCGTCCAGCAGTAGTCGCGTCACCTCGGCGTGTCCGCCGTACGCGGCCAGGTGCAGCGGCGTCCGCTCCACCTTGGTGCGTGCGTCACGCGACACGCCGGCGCGTAACAGTACCGCGCACGTGCCCGCGTGAGCGTTACCAGCCGCCAGGTGCAACGGAGACGTACCCAACTGACAACAGAAACACATGCTGTAACTAAACAACTCATACCAGTTCTTTAACTGATGACAACACGGATGGTCCGTGTTATGGATATTATCATTCATCTCGGCTCACGTACATCCCATTGTTGGGCTTGAGACTCCTCCACAATGGGAGGGAAATTGACTTATACCTATGTTTCGACAGGTTAATATAACGTTTCATTTCTAATTTTCCTTCTCTTCCGCAGTTATTACATGCCATATCACATCCAAATCGTCTTTCACGATAATCACGTCACTGACATAATAAAAAAACATCCTTGAGATGTTGGGACTTGGTCTTTCTTCAGACCATATACTCCTCCGCAATGGGATGAAAGTTAAGGAGTCAACAGAGACAGCTTGAGTTACCATTATCTTGGGCTGATGCTATTTTCCTACATCAAATTAGTCTTTTTTTATACTAGTCGAAAAAAAGTAATGGGGTGATGTCCTTATTAATCATCATTTGCCTGCCCGCACGCTAAGTGTGGTCGATACAACATGTTCACCTTCCATAGCCAACTATTAGCCATCATATTTGCACTCATTGCTTTCATACGCCTCATTCAATAATCCATTCATCTATTTTTGGGTCTCCCACGCTTCTTACGTCCAGGTTCTAATGTCCTTATTAATATTAAATGAAACTGAAGAAGAACAGGAGCCGTGTGTAGTGTGTCTGCGTGATAGAGTGATACCCAGTCTGTGGTGAAGGGCGCCCCCTTAGCCATGAGGTCGAGTACGAGCGCGGTGTCTCCCGCACGCGCCGCCAGCAGTAGATGCCGGCCCAGCTCCACGGAGGCCGAGGTGGCGGCCACGCGCGACGAGCTCGCTGTCGCCGGCACTATCGTCTCCGACTGAAGAGAGATACAACTCTTAACATCTCTGTATAACTCACCAATAGAGTTTTTAGTGGAAACTTTGAGCGATAATGTACTCGCCAGATATTTTTACAAACTGCTTAAGACGTAAAATTTCTCCAGAATGGAAGAGCAATTGAATTATTAAGTATACCACGTTGGGCAAGAGTTTAGTGTTACTCTTAGAGTGATGTTATCTGCTTCCATTTTTTAAGTCGGCTTTTACTGTCACCCATGGACAAAGAAGAGGTGGAGACACTTTGTCACAACACAGGAATCTCATTATTTAAAAGAATATTCTTTAAGACACCCTGCACTAAGGAAATAATCATCGTTTTGCGGGAGACTACAGATTTACCCTCAACGCAAATTATATCCATAAACTCGGAACAATAATATAACTGCGTGAGATCGAACCCACTGCATTTGATATGGTAGGTCTGTTCAATCATTATCTGTGCAGTCAATGGGTCCATCCATATTCATACAGGGTGCATAAAGCAGACAATAATGAAAATTAATTCAGTTCGAGACTACTAGTCTTTGATCTATTAACTGCTTGCAATGTAATTTTACAAAGAGTTCAGGAAGCTTCAGCAAGACTTGACACACACACAGCTACAAAATGAATTTCAAATACAAATTTATTCAATAATGGCAACAATGGTATAAGTTAAAAATTGCTAAAATACATCATTAGACGCTAGGACATTTTAGAAAAATAAAACGGACACAAATTATAGACAGACATTTTTTCAAACATTTACATTTTTTGTACGGTACTGTGCAGTGCTTTCAAATTAAAAGAAATTAACATAAATAATAATATTTAATTTTAAAAGTGTCATTTATAATATTATTCATTTAAATAAAAAAAAAATAATTATGCAGTACTTACAGATATAATCTGTGGTGCTGTGATGTGTACCACCACATCCTCGGAGCACAGATCTGATGTCATTTCGCTTCATCTTAAAACAACAAGGTTTTATTTATTTATATGCTCACATCGTTTGAGAAGGGGTTGTTAGTAGTCATTTGAACCCACTGTCTACCGGTCATAGTTCTGGACTCCATATGTATTTTTATATGAAACAAACAAAATTTTTGTGTCCACGTTTCAAAATCATAAATTATTTATCAGCGGTTGTACTCTAATTAGTCATAACACAGAACCAACAAGACATGATTCATAAATAAAAAAAATCTAATGTTACTTGTTTTTATATTTTCAAAAATATTATTATAAAGAATGTATGTACTACAGCAACAAATCAGATTTTTATTATTATTTACAATAACAATATTACTATAAAATTACAATAACTTATAATAAAAAAAAAATGTTATTATGAGTTATTATTTATTACAACTTATAACAGCATTAGTTGTCAACTGCTTAAGGTACTTAATCTATTAAGTACCTCAGTTGGCAACTATAAGCAGATACTGTAATATAATAAATACATAGTACTTATATTAATTTTAGTATATGATATTTAACTAAACAACAATAATTTAAATAAATAATATTACTTCAACATAACATGATCAAAAATATTTATGTAACATGAACATATGCTTAAAATCAGGTAAAAAATAACACCCAGACTGGTATTGGAGGTAAAAATTGTTATATTCAAAACAAATAAAAGAATTAGTAGAATCTAGAATAGTATCTCCTAATTTCAGTAAACTGAATAATATAGGTAGGTGTCTACTTAATAAGTATAAATATATTTTCTGTACAAACAATACAAAACTAACAGTGTTTATTAAAAAGCTTTGTACAATTAACTGTTTAAAATAAAGTAATCGACAATGAAACCTTTGCCTGGCTCCGTTATAGAGTTGCATTAAAACATTTCAATTCGCGGTCTTGTCTCAATTTATTGATCGAATTCTAACAGGATAAGGATGTTATGCATATTGATGAAACCATGCCTTCGACCGCCATCATACACACTTCCTTTTCCTGTCTCTGCTCAACGGAAGTAATTATCTAAACCCTTCACCCACTTTTATTATTAATAAATAACTATTAACACTCACCTAAGTTAAATCTTTATGAAAATGCACAGTAACTTTATTTTACAGACCATGTAGAATTCCATATAAAATGTAAACGTCAACAGAATTCCGTAAAATAACACGTCTAGCGCGAAACTAAACGTCAAAAGTAAACTAGATATTTACTGAAATAATTATCATTGGCTATTTTATAGATTCCTAAATAATTATGACGGCGTATTAATTTTTAGGCTAGTTATTTTATTCAAAAGCATATTTTCATAGCGCTATTTACTCTTAAAAATATTTATTTTATAGTTTATAGGTTAGAAATTATTTTATTGAATGTTGGCAGCATTGCCATAATAGCTTTCATAAATATATAGTCTATGTCTGTGCTTTTTAATATGCAAAACTCATGGAAGTAACAAGTATTACGTGTACGTAGTACTTATTACTTCCATGGCAAAACTATATGAGTAGAGAAATTACTTAAAAAGTAAATTAAGATTTTTTTCGTAAATAACCTGAATATGATATTTGATACAATTAATAACATTTTTGAAATATTGGTTAGCTTTATTGTGGTAAGACCGATGACCTAAAACAATTTAAAATCTCCCCAAAATACAAGAAAGGCAAGTGAAATTGATTGATTGAATGAAAATTGATACAGTTTTTCTATTTAGTAAATTTTATAATAATAAATCCAACAGTACAATAATAAATTTAAAATTGTACATTGTATACTTATTACACTTTTTCTTAAATGTTACTATATAAAATATTATATTTGTCACATTTATATTATTGTTCATTAGAAAAGTATTATTTTAAGTTAACAAACAGCTGTTTATCTCCTTAATTATTAATAATCACGTATTTACGTTCTGTATTACCCTATACCGTTACTAGCACGGCGTTGACAGCTAGAACATTTTTTAATAATTTAGAAGTTTGGGTTACAATAATAAAATGACACTAGGGGCGCTGGCGAATTGATAGAATGACAACCGAATGACAGCGTCTGCCGCTGCCATATTGCCAGTGTTTCCACAATGAAGGGAAATTCCTCTTTTGAGGGGAAATTAGGTCCAGAGGGAAGGAAAAGGGGAAATTGCGGTAAATCATGGGTAAAGCCTAGGCTAAAGTATTGCGGCAAATTCTAGGCTAGGCTTTACCCCTACGTTTTACTGTATAAAAAAAAAACAGTGGTGACACGTGCAAGTTATATATATTTCTAGTCGGTATACACGACAATGATATGTCGTAGCGACTTGACTGCACAGACCGTTTGTGCAGTTTTATCGATAGTATGTACGAAAATCGTCTCAAAATTTTCTGGTTGGTGCAAACGATCGGAGCAGTGTCAAAAACTATTCGAAAAATTGTTGTCGATCATGTTTGCACAGTTTTGTCGTAGGATGTGGATTGAAGTCGTAGTGATCCTTTAGTTCGTTCACGACGCTTGCTGTAGATGCAATTCAACATGTAGCAAGATGATAATAATAATAGCAACAACCAGAAATTATTGGAAGAGTTAATACAGAGTTATAATTTGCTTCTGGAGTAAGAAAAGCAAAGACTATCACCTCCCTCCAGAGGCCTCGGCGTGTATGTTTTACGTGTGTGTCTCTCTCAATAAATTCACATGAGAGATACTTTCAGTCGTCAAGTCATACGATTTCCTTATAAGAATCCAATTTCTACACCACATACGTGATTTTCTTTGCTTTTTACATAAAATGAGCGACACCAGTACTTTATCATTTTCCATCAAGGATGACATGATTCTCGCCTGAATTTCTGCTGCAAATGGACGATCGTCGCAAATATCATAAACGTGTACACAATTTATGGACGTTCGATTAAATGCGCAAACTGTCTGCGCAGTCAAATCACTGCGATATATTGTTGTCGTGTATACCGACCATTAGAAGGAAGTCGAAGTTTTTTTTTAGTTATTACACTAGTGCCAAAGCTAAGAACTATAGTTGTCACAAAATAAGAGGCTCGTTTTGACATTTGGACTTACCGATGTAATTAGTAATTAACCATACGACTCGGTACTCGATACTCACAATAAATCGATTCAAGTTTGTATGAGTATATAATCGATTTGAATATGTATTGTAAAGTGCATTGGATTAAAGTTCTGATTTGAAAATTTTACTTAAACTGTGATATCGTAGGTATTTTGAAATGATACAATGCTACGAATGGTCATTTTTCTATCATTTAATATTTTTATTACAATAACATTCACTCAATCACCAAAATATCGAGAAAAAGTGAATCTTCAGTCAATCATTTTCTTAAGATGATGAGCCCAAATTGTCAATTGAGGTATCGTAACCCGTATATATATTATTTCATTTTCATATTGTCAATATTGACGTCTCGAATTTTCAATAAAAATCACTAAATAGCTGGTGAAATTCTGTAATTAGTCTAAATACTAGTATTAAAATTAATAACACCGGCCAAGTACGAGTCCGCATTAAAAAAATGTCTTGATCGATTTATTTTTTTATTAATAGTCTGTGGACAATATGAAAATATCGTTATGCCACAGCGCTTAATCCAGTGGGCGATACCCGTCAATGAAAAATGTAATTACATTCAAAACATTTCGATGGGTAAAAAATAGCAAACTTCTTGGCCGTGAACTGTCAAAACGAGCTTTTTATCTTGTGACAACTATACAGCAGAATAACTTATGAAGGGGAATAAGTCCCAAAAAGGGTAAATCTGAATTGAATCGTGGGGAAAGGCAATCTTTAAAGTGGAAACACTGCATATTGCGTTTACATGGTTTATAGATGGCTGCTTGTTCGTAAGACTCCTGCGCATTTTGTTTTAATCACAAGTATTACTGCTCGTTACTGATTTGCATAATCACGTATAACTTATACAGGAAATATATATATAAAGATACAAATAAAAAATCTCTCCATTTTAATTTCAAGTCTTATATCAATAGTCAATCTATACGTATATAGATAACAAAGAATATAGATATAAATATAGCTACCTAGGTAATGCTAACAAGCTCACAAGCGCCGCCAAGTGGATAAAGATGATTGTATTCCAAACTTACTATAGTGACGTACTGTCCTATCTGTACTACTTTATAATTTGTGGTTACTAGTGCTACTCTGCATTCAAAGCGTTGAAACTTTTAATTTTATTCTAGATGCACAGACTAAATACACACAAATTGACATCTGTAAAATATAACATTTAACCGTGCGCAAATTTGAACATGACAGCATACACATATACTATGAATTTCTACATTTTTTCGTTCCTTGTATTTGTCCAGGAAAAATGTTTGCACATTTATTTATTTAAGTTAAAATAATAGTTACGATTTGAGTTTTTTTTAAGACGTATTATTTAAATAGTACTCCAAGGTAGTGGTGGTCGTTGAATAAACGAACAGTTTTTTTCGACTGTTTCTTTGCCGTGAACTAATAAACCAGTTTATAGTTGACTGATAAACATGTTTATGTATGAACGGCTTCGCAAATCGGTCGTCGCATCAACCATTGACACGAACGCGACGAGTCGACGACGACTTGCGAGTATTCGAAAGCGCCCGAATCGGCCCGAACTTGGACGACGTGATGCGCGCGCGCTCGCACGGCCCGCTATGCTCTATACCCGCCCCGCAAACCTCACCGCCCGTAGGCGCAAATCGAGTCGAAATCATAACGCATAGATAGATTGATTGCAATTCATTGAACTCTGCTACAATGTATATTGTACAATGAAACTGTTGTCTAATAAAATTCGTTGAAGTTTCGTTGTCCTTTACCAATGGACGATCAACGTACGTCATACATAATATAAATTAAACGTTTCGTCTTGTCTAAGCGTCTACGACGTAAACTAGTCGAAAATTAGACTGTTTTTTCAACTAGTTTATCATCGACGATAAACGGTCTCGTTGCGTCGACTGTAAAATCGTCGACGACTCACTACTACTCCAAGGTAATACAGTACTTTAGTATTTAAAAAAATCGATGATAATAGTTACACATTGTGGTGTAAATAGAAATCCAAGAAATGTGATTTAGTAGTTCTGAATTTTCTTATACCAGTGCGTTGTATTAAAGTACCGAGTACTTACCATTCCCACGAGAAATGCTGTACATTATTTGGCTCTGTTAGATTTACTAGATGGCGCTGTTATATAACGCGTGTAATCGTGCTCATCTTTTTAGTTCAGGAAATAGTCTACAGATTGCGCTAAGTATATTGCTAGAAAAATGGACATGAAAACAATCTGTTGGTGATGGTTGAATCCTTTGAAATGCTTACAAGGAGACTTTTGCAATGAAGTATATTTATTACATTATTTGTTTGAGGAATTAGATTTAATATCCAAGAAGCATTCCAAAAGAGTTCATTTCTTTAAGCTTATGAAGTCAATTAAATAAAAAAAAACTGATGACAAGAAACCTGAAAAGTGTGTGTTACCAGCAGTGTGACCAGATTTAAATTGAAAATTGCGCTAGCTACTCATTTGAATTCTGCTAATTTTTTTTTGGAATAAATGCTAAAATTCTGCTAATAGATGAAGTTTTAATGTGCACAAATATTAAAGGAAAACGCAACTTAATATTTTCAAATGTTTATCAACAAAAAGTTTTTAACTTCTATTCACATTTGTATGTAGAGTGTATCAGGTTATGGGGTAATTGGTCAAACGGGAGTTAGGCAATGGTGGTAGGAACCCATAAATAAAAATAAAGGAAAAATATCGATTCGTTAATGAATTAGTGACATGTAAAATTTTCAATTTAGTCATCGCTTTTTCGTGTAGATCTGATTGAAATGTATATAGTTAGTGATACTTAATCTGCAACGTATTCGAACTAGTGTTGCCCAAATGCAAGACCAAGACGAGACTTGGACCGGTCTTGGTCTTGGTCTTGCAACATCACACCTGGTCTCGTCTTGGTCTTGGTCTTGCGCACCCGGGTCTTGGTCTTGGTCTTGGTCTTGCGCACCCGAGTCTTGGTATTGCAGCAAGAGTCTCGCAAAGTTTTGCAGTTAGAATAACGTAACAGTAATTTATCATGGCAATGAAAAATCCAACTAAATTAATCAAATATCCTATCCTATCTATCCATCTGTTAGCCTATAGTTCACTATTGAATACAATACTTACCACTGGAGAAAATTACTCTTCTATTCCCCTGGTGTTCCATTAGACAGCGTTACTACTCTTATGACAGGACTTTCGACCCTATTTTCTTAAGACGTCACCACACGAGGCAGTTGATACAATAAATTTTATGTCATTTTATAATCAATGCGATATTTTACAATTAATGCGATTGTTTATATTCCCCTTCAAGTTAAGTGGTATGTATCTATTGTATTTCCAGTTTAGTTACTGATACTCTGGATACTTGAAAAAACCTGTTGCTCTATTGCCTATATAAATACTTTGGCCGCTGGATCCATGTAGCTCTTAATATACTATTTATTCAAGAACATATAAAACTGATTTAAAATTTTATGGTTTAATACTTGTAAAATGTATGATATTCGTCGTCATCGTCACAGCTCATAAAAGTGCCACTGCTGGGCTTAAGCTTCCTTCCAGTAAGAGGAAAATTGATCTACTATACCACGCTGGTCAGACATGTTGGTACAGGGTTTTCTTTCTAGTTTCACTTCTCTTGCACATATGTTATATACACAGGGTGTATCAGGTTATGGGACAACTGTTCATGTATGTTGTAGTTCAACAGTCATAGATCATAATTAGAATGTATATTACACAAAAATAATATAACGTAAAAGTTATAGTGATTACAAAAATGTGTGTCTAAGAGTTTATGCCTTAAATTTTATGCATTATGTAGGTATGTACAGACAGGATATATGTAAGCATGTAAAATTTCGACAGTATAAATAGGTATTAGATTTGCGCGAACCTTTCAATGGTTACGTAGGTACAAAGGCGACTCATCAACGGTCATCGGCCGATCAGCTGATTTATGTTAAAGCGAAGTTTATCTTGCTTATGCAAACGTAATCATTGATTTATTCAAATTCTAATGAACATTTAACAAAATACGAATATGTTGTAGATTAAGTATCATTTCTTTATACATTTTAATCAATTTCCACAAAAAAACGATGACAAAATTGAGAACTTACATGTCTCTCAATTCATTAACGAATCGATAATTTTATTGCAATTTTTTTTCATGGGTTCCTAACACCATTGCCCGATCCGATTTGATACGACATCCACGGGTAAGAGAGTGGTGAATTATATTCGTACTCTGTCTTTTTTTTTGTGTGTGTGTAGCTGTTGGTCGCAGATGACCTTGACAGCTTAACGCTGTCAATGGGTGAGCGCTGATGGCTCTCAACCCGGTAAGTAAGTTAAGCGAACATCGCCCGAGGGCTCCCGCCTGTGGGGAACGGACCTCGGCTCGGGGCGTCGCTGAGAGCAAAGTGGGCGTGGCCAAGTTTAGGTTAATGACTTTTACGCGGCGCGGTTTTCGACCTCGACCGCGAGGCCGATACCGCGGAGTTTTATCTATTATCGCTGCGCGAGCTGTATAGGTCCTTTCTTGGGCGATCATAATAGCGTCATCTTCTTCTTCAAGAAGATGACGAGGACGTCGGACCACGGATATTTTTGAGGGGACGTAGTTTACCGCCCCAACCACTAGTGGATTGGGGTGAGTCGTGGCAGAGGCAAAATAGCGCTGGGAGCAACGCTTCATGTACTGCCTGATGGTGATCGTACTCTGTCCCTACATGGACATTTATATAGATTAATTGTAGGCATATTTCTATGTCCAACAGTGAACGTCGTTGGGCTAATGAATAAACGGATATATAAATATGTATAATGGGCAAGAGCACTCTCGTGATTACGGTGTATTTGTCCTTAAGCCTTTCCGAAGAGTAATTCTGAAAAGCCAACACCAACATTGGGAATCGATTGGCCAATAGATGGATATCTCAAGACTGATTTGACTTGCCGTGTAGTGACGGAGTAAGAATATAATTCATCACCCCCTATTTTACTCGTGACTGCGAACCCACGACTAAGGGCTATAATATATAACATCGGTGTAAGAGAAGGAAAACTTGACATGTATGACCTGTAACAACACGGCCGATCACCGTGGCGATTCCCCTCCGGCCACGGCCGATTCTCCTCCTGTTATGTAGAAGACACGAGCTCAACCGTATATAAGCTGAAATGGTGATTTGAATTAAATGCAAGACCGCGAGACTCTTGCAGGCCCAGTCTTGGTCTTGCTCAAGTCTTGCAGGGCCAGTCTTGGTCTTGGTCTTGCAAAAATTAAGCGGTCTTGGTCTTGGTCTCGCATTTCTCGCAAGACCAAGACCAAGACCGCAAGACCAAGACTTTTTTGGGCAACACTAATTCGAACTTTGTTAAATGTTCATTAGAATTTGAATAAATCAATGATTACATTCGCATAAACAGACAAACTTCGCAAATCAGATGATCGGCCGATGACCTTTGACGAGGTGCCTTTGTAACTACGCTATCATTGAAGCAATTGCACAATTCAGACCTATTTAAACGGTCGAAAATTTACATGCCTACATGTATCGTGTCGGTACATGCCTACATAATATGTAACATTTAAGGCATTAACTCTTAGACACACATTTTTGAAATCACTCTTTGAATTTTTGAAAACACACTACAACATACTCGAACAGTTGCCCCATAACCTGATACACCTGTATAGAGTGTTAAGCTAGCTCGTAAAATTTACGCATTCACCCTGTTCTTTAACTGCCTGTTTGACATGTAGAATTGCAGCAACATGTTCATTTTTAAACTTGTTTCGCACGTCATTTTTTATATTGTTCAATTGAGAAAATATGCGCTCACAAGATGTATTAAACATAGGTAAAATCACATCAGAAATTCCACCAGCTTATAACAGATCGGCCACTATTTTGTTTAATTTGGGCTCCCTATGAAATATAAGTGACAGACGATGGTCTTCGACCGCGCATTAAAATGTACATTACATACACCTTCAAAACAAAATATATATTTAAAGGGTAATTCTATAAGAATGTATATGAGAATTGCCAGTTGCCTGCACACATGCACATGAATTGACTGCGCGGATGGCGTAATGGTTAAGATACCGATTTACCGTGCCAGTGTCGCGGGTTCAAATCCCATGCAGGACAACACTTTGTGCGAATTGTTGTTCTGAGTCTGGATCTAATTAGTGTCCGTTAATTATATGTTTGTGAAGTCCCCAGCAGTACAAGAACTATTTCCTTAGTGCGTTGCCTTTAAAAAAAAGAAAGAAAAAGTTCAGAAGAAAAAAAACTTATATTATTTAAGAAAGATAGATTTTTTTAAATATGTTTAGCGCAACTACCCTAGTGAAACACAGGTATTTAGTCAATGTCTAATTCTGGTAGTTTCCTGCAAGGCTTTTTTTAATATTATGCTAAAATCTGCCAAATTTTCGAAATCTGCGACATAATCTGCTAAGCCCTAAATTAGGGATTGAATTCTGCTAAAATCGCAGAATTCTGCTAAAACTGGTCACACTTTACCAGTTACCAGTGATAATTTATGGCACGAAAACGTGGTCCCTAAATGTAGGCGTCATAACCAAAGTCTAAGTCGCTCAGCGTGCTATGGAGCGGGCTACGCTCGGGATTTTTCTCCAAAATAGGACCCGCAACAATAAATCCGTAGAAGAACGGATTTTAAAGACGTAGCACGAAGAATCAGCACTCTAAAGTGGCAATGGGCAGGCTGCATCGCTCGATGAGTCGACAACCGCTAGGAAAGAAAGTTTCTCGAGTGGCGGCCACGTATCGGATGACACGATGTGGGATGCCCACCCAATAGGACCGACGACTTGGTAAATGTTGCACTAGATGCGGTCGACAAAGGACCACTATTTATGGAGAACACGGGGGAGGTCTACGTTTAGCATTGGGCGATGATAGGGTGGATGAAAATTTTTAATTGGTGACTCGGGAATGCTGTTAAACAAGTTTATCGTTCTTAAACGATTTATTACGAATACCTATTAAATAAATTCAAGCACTTGAATCAAATTACTAGATGGCACTAGTGCCGTAAATTATTGTTGCATATGCAATCGCCTAGAGCGATCCGGCCAGCTAGCAGAGTAGACTCATTGGGTAATGCACTTTTTAGATCATCGTATTGATTTGTTGGCGTATTTGGGACACTATGTTATGTTTTATAACTAACATAACCATATGTCCAATTTTTGACGGGTCATTCGTGATTTCTATCTGTTTTGTCCCTAGCTAAAAGGATTAATAAGGGATATAATATGCATATAATATCTATGCAAGAAAAGGAATACTCTAAATGGAAGCCTATGCACGTAACACGTCTGATCTACGTAGTATAGTAGGTTCATTTCTCTCCTATTGTGGTGGGGTTTGTAGCTTGAACCCACATGAGCCGAGCTAATTAAGGCTCTCAGTGCGATTAGCAGTTATATAACAAATGTTATGAACATTACATTTTTGTATAATTGAGCCACTTATCATTTTCTTTTTTTCATAAGCTGGCTTATCTTTGTTTTTTGGTGGCACTTTTTTGTCAAAGTTGAGATATCGGTATCATTGTATATGTACATAAATGAGAATTAATGTAATCGTACTTATAATAGGAAATACGAAAAATAATGTCAGCATTAATTACTTATAGAGACACACAGTTTTAAAAAGTAGGGATTCCGATCTTTCTCAATCACTGAACAAACTTCAGTGACAAATTGTTACTACTTAGACGTCAATTTTCTGCTCAGTGTGGTACCGCCCCGGACGGAACGACCCCCGGCTATAGAAAGACGACTATATGCTACTACCATATAAGTATATTCATTTATTATTCACGATATTTTTGCAAAAATTCTGTTAGTTATATCACTTTATGCAAAATTGTTACGGAAACTATACTTTGACATCAGCATCCGGGCCCATATGAGGTACTTGGGCCTGGTGCTCGACGGGCAATGGTGGTTCCGGGAGCATTTCCGCAGGCTCGCTCCGCGGCTCGTCGGCGCGGCGTCCGCCCTATCGTGGCTAATGCCGAACGTGGGCGGACCGAGCGCTACGTGCCGACGGCTGTACACGGGGGTCATCCGGTCGATGGCCCTGTACGGCGCACCGGTGTGGGCGGGGTCCTTGACCGTCCGACTTAGGGCCCTTCTGTGGCGACCACAGAGGGTCATGGCGGTCAGGGCCATCCGCGGATACCGCACGGTGGCGACGGAGGCAGCGTGCCTATTGGTCGGGACTCCCCCGTGGGACCTGGAGGCGGAAATGCTCGCCGAGTTGTATCGGCGGGTGTCGGGGGTGCGCGGGGAGGGCGGTGTGATCTCGTTAAGGGATCTCACCGCCTGGCGCGTCGACGCCCGCCGAGACGTCATTGCCCGTTGGGCAGTCCGGCTGGAGAGGCCTCGGTTCGGGGTGCGAACCGTGGAGGCCTTCCGGCCGGTGCTGATGCAGTGGTTGGAAAGGCGGCACGGGGTGCTCTCCTTCCGACTAGTGCAGGTGTTGACGGGGCACGGGAGCTTCGCCAAATACCTGCACAGGGTCGTAAGGAGGGAGAGTACACCGTCCTGCCACCACTGCGATTGCGACGAGGACACGGCGCGCCACACGCTCGAGGCCTGCGCGGCTTGGGCAGTGCAGCGCCGTGAACTTGTCGCAATCATCGGTGCCGACCTGACGCTGCCGGCCATCGCTAGGGCGATGGTCGACAGCGTCAGGAACTGGGACGCGGTCGCAGCCTTCTGCGAGACAGTGATCTCGCAGAAGGAGGCGGCGGATCGTCTGCGCGTGGAGCGCAGCCTCGATGAGGAGATCCGCCGACGGCGACTGGGGCGGCGCAGGCGCAACGAGAGGGAGGTGGCGCTAGTCGCAATGTCAACAAGTGTCTCTGTAATATTCCTTATTTAAAAATAGTAAACAAAACTTAACAAGTTATTTACATTCCCAAACGAAACTTAAGTGCCTCTGTGATAAGTGATATCAAAATCTTGTAAAAATATAAAAACTTTATAGTATTAAATGTGTTATGAAAACTTTGTGTAACGGAAATAAGAATTACTTTCATAATTAAGTACCCGAAAATTATTTTCATGAGGTATGAACACTATAGTGCTTACAAATGAATATAAACTACTAATATTGCGTAATAACACGAAAATGATACAGTAATAGTAATACAAATTATAAAAATAATCTTATTGCTAATTTATAATTGATACAAAATAGTAGTGACACCTACTGGACTTTATGCTAACTAACTGACAACATATATGAGTTAATATATTGTAATAAGAAGAACCTTACATATTTCATTGACGTGACATCTATTGACAAATACAGATATTAACTAATCTAAAAGGAAGTATTCGATTAGTGTTACATTATAGTACATTAAGTAAACAAAAGAGGGCACTACGAGTATCAACAAAAATGGCCCAAATCGATAATGTAACTATAAGACGGCGTCAAATATTTAAAGCGAAATCTTGCGAAACAATTAATAGAAGCAACTCCTACGATACTATGGCTTCGGAAGATTATTTAGGAAAGAGTCTGGATATATCAACACATAATAATGGCATGGAGGACTTAAAAAGTGAAATTAATAGTCTGAAAATTAATCTAGAAATAACTCAAAATGAACTTGAGAACATAATATTAGAAAATGGTGACCTGAAAAAGCACGTTAAACAACTTAACCAAGAAATTAATATATTAAAACAATTATGCAACAGTCCTGTAACATCTATAAAAAATAAATCTCTTAGGCGTTACAGTAGCAAACGTCGTCTTACTAGGGATTACGAGAACAATTTTGTGAACGAGATCGAATTACAAGGGAATGAAGAATCCACGGATGAATATTTAAATAATGAAAATAATTTTATTGATATGTTGAATAAAGATCCAGCGAACAATAATCACTCTATCTTACTAGATGGCGCCACTAGTGTGATGCAACAAAATTATTTAGTAAATAATCGCCCTTCCTGTGATGAATCTTCGCAGTTTCCAACCTCGTCTAAAAAACACAAAATGTACATATTTGGGGATCAACAGGCTAAAGGCTTAGCACAAAAAATTATCACCACACGAAAAAACAAATGGAATGATGTCTATACCGTTGAATCGCTTCTCATGCCAAACGCAACAAGCTTAGACATTTTACGCAGTTGCAACAATGAATTCTTAAATAAACTCACGGCGAATGATATTGTAGTACTAGTTATAGGCTGTAATGACAAGCATCCTTATACATTTATATCAGAGTTATGTAATGTACTATATAAATTACGTAGGCAAATTGTTTATGTAAGTAATGTTTTATTTAATCCTTATTTAAGTGAAGTAATGATAAACAGTAAAATAGAATTGATAATAAAACAATATAAGAACTCTAACTATATAAAAATACCCAATATGATAGCTTACTCTGGTACAAGTTATAATTATCGAAGAGATGCTCACAAATATTTTTTGGAAAGCTTTTCTACTAAATTAAATATTGAAATCGATCATAGCTACTATCAGAGTATGATACTTAGCGAAATAAAAGCAAACCTAGCTAAATGTAATAACCGTACCAAAATCACTAAAACACATATTAATACATACAAAAATACTATACAACGCAAAATCACACACTATTTCACGCCTATAAGCCAACAACATGCACAGTCAAATAAACGTCCTGAAAGCAATTTTTTTCGAGTTACAATGTAAATATAAAAAAATTACGTTATTACACCAGAATATTGCTGGGTTGTTATCTAAACAAGACCAACTAAAAATCGCAGTAATGGATCTTAACTATACAGATCCTATTGATATTATTTGTTTAAGTGAAACCTTTCTCAAACAGGGCACTGAGCATAATGTTAGGATAAATAATTATAAACTAGCTGCACATTATTCTCGTATAAATCAACGCAGAGGTGGCACATGTATCCTACTTAATAACTGTTTAGAATATTCAAGAATTGAGCTTATACCTTCAACGCCCTACCACTTTGAATGCTGTGCTACTGAAATAATTGGATATAATCTACTAATAGTGTGTATTTATAGAACGCCTACATCAAATCCAAGCATATTCCTAAAAAACTTTGAACTTCTTACCAGGACATTGACGAGAAAAAAAAAATAAAAAAGTAATATTATGTGGGGATTGGAACATTGACTTGTTAAAAAAAAACAAACTGACGACAGAACTAACATCTATACTAGACAATAACAAACTTACTAATCATATCTTAATACCTACACGAAAAAGCGCCTGTTTAGATTTAATAGTGAGCAACATAGACGACGTAACGCCAAACATTCATTACTTAGCTCTTTCGGATCACGAAACGGCCCAATCTATTAATATACAATTAGAACCATCCCATTTAGTAAAAAAAAGTAACAGTATCTGGTACAAAACCATCCGAGAACTTTCTGAAGAAAATATTAACCGATACAAGAAATACCTGTCATGTCTATCATTTTCTGAAATTTATGAGAAACAATGCACAGAGTCTGCATTTAATAGCTTTCACGATACCATTAAACTCTTATATAATTTATGCTTCCCTTTCGTTAGAATTAAACATACAGAGAAACAATGTAAAAATAGATGGCTAACAAAAAGTATAAAACGGTGTTGTGTAAAAAAAAGAATATTGTACTTAAAATATCATTTACAAAAACATAACAAAAACATCAATCATAAAGTATATAAAAATTATTCTAATATACTAAAAAAGTGTATACAAAAAGCTCAACAGATTAACAATGCTCGCTATATAAACTCGTCCAAAAATATATGTAAAGCGACTTGGAAATTAATTAAAGAAAATAATAGCAATGTATTGAAATCACCTGAAATTGATAGTATTAATATTGACAATAATAATTATGATGACCCTAATTTGATTTGCGAATTTTTCAATAAATTTTATATTACACAGAATAACAATACTGACACAATAAATAAACAAAATTATGCGACGCCCATTACACATAATAGTAAAAGTATTTTTCTGACTCCAGTTAATTACATTGACGTATATAATATAATAAAAACTTTGAAAAACACACATTCTACTGGTTATGATGACTTGTGCACAAACGTTATAAAACAGTGTGCCCTATATTTAGTTAATCCACTTACACACATTATTAACCTGTCCTTGACAGAAGGTATTTTCCCTACTCGGTTAAAGACATCGATAATTAAACCCCTGTTTAAAAAGGGGGATAAAACAAATATGAACAATTATAGGCCTATAGTCTTAATTCCTATAATAGCAAAAATTTTTGAAAAAGTGATGCATGTGAAAATAAACAATTTCATAACATCATGTGATATTTTACAGAGAGAACAGTATGGCTTTAGGAAAAACAGTTCTACCACTCTTGCATGTTTCTCTTTAGTAGATCAAATTACGAGAAGTTTAAATGAAAAAACTAGTATAGCTTGTGTGTTTCTAGATATGACAAAAGCTTTCGATTTCGTCTGTCAGGAAAAGCTTATAGATAAACTTCATAGCTACGGAATACGTGGCATAGCTAATGATTGGCTAAGAAGTTATTTGAACGAAAGAGTGCAATGTGTGGAGATAACTAAAACCATTGGACGTCACCAAAAACAATATAGATCGTCATATCTCCACAGCAACTTGGGCATACCACAGGGCAGCATTCTTTCTCCCCTCCTTTTTCTACTCTATATTAATGATCTTCCCAAAGCGGTCAATAATGATTGCATTTTATTTGCCGACGACTCTACTCTAATTGTAAAACATAAAAATAAATACAATTTAGAATCGCACATTAATGTAGCCATCGATAAGGCAATAAATTGGTTAGAACAAAATAATCTTAAAATAAACATGACAAAAACAAATATTATACATTTTCAAACACATAAAGCTGACAAAACAAACCTAAATATTAATTATAAAAACGAAACATTGAATACGGTTAACGATTGTATATTCTTGGGTATAACTGTGGATAGGTTTTGTAATTGGAAACTACATATCGAAAAAATAACACACAAAATAGATTGTTTTGTCTACGCATTAAAAAGAATTAGGCAAATTGTAAATGTGCAAACTGCAATAATGGCGTATCAAGCATATGTAGCGTCAATTATAAGGTACGGCATTATTATATGGGGTAACTCAGTGGATGTGGAAAGAGTCTTCAGAGCGCAAAAAAAATGTTTGCGGGCAATTGGTGGTCTGGAATATCTAGAAAGCTGTAAACCCTTATTCAGGCGATATAGAGTACTTCCATTGCCATCTATTTATATACAGGAAGTTTGCTTATTTGTTAAGAAACATCCACACTTATTTAAAAAACTTGGAGACTTCGAAACTAGTCGTACTAGACATGGATCTAGACTTCAAATTCCGAAAATAAAATTAGAATTATTTAAGAAAAATGCCTACTGTATGTCTGTAAAAATCTTCAACCATTTACCAGAGTATCTTAAAACTCTACCATACACACTATTTCGTAGAAAACTACAAACAATGCTGCATGATAAAAATTACTATGATATTAATGAATACTTTAATGATAAATTGTGACATCTAAAATTTAAATACTAATAATACTGACATCTAAATTGAATATATTTATATTTACATATTGAACACTATCTACTGTTGAAGATTTTTACATATAACTTTACATATAATTTGAATTTTTTATACATTTATTGACATGCTATGAGTAATTGCGTTTCTAATATTTTAATGATTGTAACGAATAAAATTTATTTAAATAATTAATTACAACGACTAGATATAGCTAATAAGCTGTATCAATAAAAAAGACACTGTTTTAAACATTTCCACGCCATACATATATGGTAGAATATGCTGGATCATGTTATATAATTAAGACCTACTATAACCATATTTTTGGAAATAAAGATTATTATTATTATTATTATTATTATTATTATTATAACTATCTGCGCCTCATGCCGCCCTAGCCGAGGCCGCGGGTGACGTGACCGGGGATTAGTCCGTCACCCGCCGAGAGGCCGACCGCGTGAGGAAAGACCGACGCCCTCCCCGAGGGGGGGACGTCGGTCGATGGGAGGGTACCCCGCGTAGGGGGTATTCCGTCGGGCCGACCACTGACGACAAGTAAACCTGCTCCGGTGGTCGGCCCAATGACGTAGGCGAGGTGGTTTTCGGGTGGGTTGCGGGAGTTGCGTGCTTAAGCCCCTCTGTCGCCCCGGACGGAGTGGTGCGGAGGCGCGCCGACCGCGACCCACCCAAAAAAAAAAAAAAAAAAAAACGGAAACTATACTTGTATAAAAAAAATATTATAAGTACTATAGATTACAAAAAGAAAACAAAATTTCTATGTAATAATCTCAAAGTGGGTACAATTCGACTTAAATCACTCAACACAGTAGGAACACACATCCTGGCACACTTTACATAGATATTAATAAACCCATACTACATAGTTTTGTTCCAACATAAATATTTTTTGATGCTCATTCAGTTCGTTCAGTTTTTGCAAATAATACTTTTAGTATGCCATATTTTAAAGACCTCTTTTTTTAAAATTTATATCCTATGTTACTTCCTGATAATTTAGTCTCCAATTGATGAGAAATGTTTAAAATCAGTCCAGTAGTTTCATAGCCTATTAATTACAAACAGAAAGAATAAAAATTTCGTTTCTTTACATAAAACAGTTCTGATATCAAAAATAATGGTTACACTCTCAATAAGTAAACACTGTATGTTCCTCTTCTGCTCCACTACATACGTCATAATATTATTATCCATCGCTCCATCGGCTTTCTACGCAATGGACGGAAAATATATATTAATAGGTGAAATAATATAGCGTTAATTTGACAGCATATTGCATGGTGATAAATGCACATGTCTTGGCATAGGGTTTTATTTCAAGTTTTCCTTTTTTTGTATCGATATCAGGTATCTGAATTTGGTCGTCTTTTGCGACACCCACATGGGGGGTAGTGAGTTGTCTTACTCCGTCACCACACGTAAAGTAATAAAACTAAAAATATTTATTACTGTTACTTCAACAACAAATAGGCTTACCACTTGTAACGACAATAACAACTACATAAAACTCTAACCGACCCCTTTCCCGGATAAAAGAATCGTGCCCTTAATGAATAAATGATTCTTTGAAAACACAAGAACACTATATGAAATAAAACCGTATACATACTTATAAGTACGTATTTAATATAATAAGTCGTTTCCCCGACAGCATAAATGGAAATCGCGAGATATGAAGTTCGTACTAGAGTGCTGTTCGTGACGTCACGTAACCATTCCGAGGGTTGCGGACGTGATAATACCACAACCGACCTAAATAGTCGGCAATGCGCAGATTATAGCATACAATACCGCTTAACTAAAGTGCTCTTATATTTTACTACAAATCAAGGCGGTAATGTATTTACTATGCGGTGGCGTGTTCTACAGATAACTAGTTGCGAGGTGCCGGCGAAGGTACATCAAGTTATTTGTCTAGATCGCGTGGAATGCAAGTACCGGCAAGCGCGAGCCACACACAAATGCGCTGCCATCGCCCCCCACCGACATTACTCTGTAAGTAAGCTCACGATAACGGATAATCTAATACAGAGTTTCTCAAACTTACCTCGGTCAATATCGGTGTGAATATTTTATATAAAGCAATGTACAACACTTCAAAATACTAAAATATATTCATAAATAGTGAAAAGAAAATAGGGGATCCTAATATTATTCTTTTCAAATAAGTTATTAGATGTTATAATTACAAACACATTCCGTGTGGTAATGGATTAAGAATACAATTCACCACCCCCATCTTGCCCATGGGGGTCGGTAAAGGAACTACTAAGTAATAATATGCATTTAACATCTATGCAATAGAAAGAACACTCCACATAAAACCCTATACCAACACATCTCAGGTCACGTCACCAGCGTGGTATAGTAGGGTCGAGTCCAACAGACGTATATGAGCTGACATAAATCACAAAAAGCTGCGCTATGTTCAACTAATTCAAAAAACGTACAAAAATATTTATTACATTTATTACTTTTTTGACGTTTAAAACCCTTCAGCGTTTATAGTAACGGGAGTACAATATATGGTATATATTGTAGCTGAATTAAACGCCACTGCCTTTGCCAAGATGCAATGGAACTTGTTTGGCTAAGTGTAATCGAAGATCTTACCGTATTTATTATTACACTAATACTGTGTGTAAATAACCAGGTGCTACTTCACTAATTCTGTTACCTATATTCCTTTTATTTTGGCAGACTATGGTGTGGACGCACACATCGTCGCCAGCTTGGCGGGCTATCCTTTCGGGTGCCAATTCCCCTTCTACTTCGGGGCGGTAACCTCGCGTGGTCAGCCTTTTTGCGGGTGAAGGACTATTTGCCGGTCTAGTCACCCACGGCCTCGGTTAAGGCGGTATCAGGCGTAGGTATTCCCGTCTGTGCTGCCCCAGGCGCCAACAGCGGATTATGTCAGGATGATCCTTCGCAGCCATGACGACGACGCTTCCTTCCGCTAGAATGCTGCCTCGCAAAAGGCGAAGACTCCATCTCAGTTCCTGACGCTGTCCAGCATCGCCCAAACGACGGTCGGCGCCGATGATTGCGACGAGTTCACAACTACTCCTATCCCAGAGTTTCATAAAATAATTAAGCATCTATTACGGAAAGTAAGCATGTATTACGACATTTTTATATAAAATGACTAATTTCAGAATATGCTATTGAAATCGAGGGTATAAGCACACCATATCAAGTATCTGTACATATACACATATGTATGGTTTCAAAAATGTAATCAGTTTGTTAAGGTGTACAAATCGAGGGGTCAATGATAAGTTGAATGTTGGGAAACATTGATCTAATATATTCTGCAGGTGTGGCTTTCACCAGCGAATTGCTATTTAACATAAGATAACACGAACACCCTTGTGTGTAATATACGGAATTGATTCTAAGAAACGGTGAATAGTAGATACGAATACGCATTACATTACATGGGCACAAGTAATAAGGCGACGGCTTTTATACAATATTTGTAAACTAGAACAAATCAATTCTGGTACTGACAGGTGGTTTAATTGATACTACCTTTGTGTGTGGAGGTTTTAATTGATACTAGCTGACCTGGCGAACTTCGTACCGCCATAATTTTTTTTGTAAATATATTTTCTAAATTGCCGAATATATAGTCTCTAATGGAGAAACTATTACGGCTTTGTCGAGAAAGATTCGATTGTCTTGGTCGCGGCATTGTTAATGATGATTCAAAGAGAATACAAATGACTGATTTCTGACTTTTCAACCATACTTAACTATAGATAAAATTACGTTTAGCTGTCATTTGCGTTTTGTTATTAGGTACATATTAAATGCGTTTTTGTTATCGTACGTTTTATAGTGACTTGTATTTTCTTTGACATGAGTTTCGGTGCGAATATGGAAATGTCCTGTTAAGCTCTTGTATTATATTCATATTTTTAGTGTTTTATAGTGTCATATTGAATAATTTTGCTGCTATTTTATGTAATATAATACAGATAAGGTACTGAAGTATGGTGAATGTGATTAAGAGTGGTTTACGTGTATTTTCATATTCTACCGAAATTCCCAGAGAATTAATTTAATTAGGTTTTCAGCGCCTAATTAATAGTAACGACTTAACTTACTGACGGACATGACAATAAATAAGTTATTCAATATAAAGAAATGATAAATAATATGAAGAAAATTGTATCAGACTTGGCTGTGTGGGCTTTGATCCCTTTGCCTGTCCCAATGGACAAACAGAAACAGAAAAAAAATCTATTTGACATTTTATGTCACGTCACACGGGAACGCGATAAAAAAATACCTCATCATCATCATCATCTCAGCCCACATACGTCCCACTGTTGGGCTCGGGCCTCCTCCATAGCTCATTTCCATTAAAAAAAAAGAAGAAAAACGGGAGAAAAAGTATCAAATTCAAATTATTTATTATGTATAAACCCCGCGGGGGCACTTACATATTGTCATTTTTTTTTACATTTTTCTTAAAGTTATAATTACCGCCGGATCGGAACACGACCGCACTGAGAAGATCCGGCAAGTAACTCAGCGGGATTGTCTACCTTATGTCCGTCTCCTGGTTCTAAGCTACCTCCACATCAATTTTCAGGAAATCTGTACGGCCGTTCTTGAGTTATAAATAGTGTAACTAACACGACTTTCTTTTATATATATAGATTAACTGATATTGATAAGCGAAACGTATTTTCGTCGGTATAATTTTTATGTAAGTTACGCGGAAGTTTTCCATGTGATAAGAATGCAATTCGCCATTACCAATCTCGCACGTAGATGTCGTAATAGACGACTAAGAGATGTATTGTGCATATGACATTTATGCAAGAGATGGCAAACTCGAAACAAAACCCTATACCAACCTATCTGACCAGCATGGTATAGTAAGGTCAATTTCCCTCCCATTGTAGAGGAGGCTCTAGCCCAGTAGTGGAACGTATATGAACTGTGATGATGATGATGAGACGAAAGTTCTGTTCTGTATTTTGACCCAAACTTTAGATGGGCAGTGACTTGTCTGTTTTTCTGGTGTTGCGAAGTCCAGCAGCAGTTACCATATATCGTTGTGTTGATTGCACTTAAACTGCTATCATCATTTCATCCTTCAGCCTATCGCCCTCCAATGCTGGACGTAGGCCTCTCTCATGTTACGCCACAGAGTGCGGCCCTGTGCCGCCGGTATCCAACGACGCCCAGCAACTTTCACCTGGTCGACGGTCCATCTAGTGTAGGGGCATCCTACACAGTGTCGTCCAATATGTGTTCGACACTCGAAAACCTTTCTTATCCAACGCTTGTCGGTTCGTTGAGCGATATGGCCTGCCCTTTGCCACCTCAGCGTGCAAATTCTTCGTGTTATGTCGGTTACACTCGTCCTTCTGCAGATTTCCGTATTTCCTAGTAGTAGGACCACACTGTCGACAGTTATCTGTCTACAGCCGCGGGCCGGTCTGTCCGGGGTAGTACCACGCTCTCGCAGAAAAACGACGTCTGAGTAGTAGCAATTTCTTACTGCGCTTCGTTCGGTGAGCAAGAGAGCCGGCAGTCCAACTTTCTGAGGGTGTTTGCGTGTGGAGGGTTATGGTAGAGCCTTTGGTGTCATCGAGCCTCAATGCACGCATTCACACTCCCTTCACTTTCAGCGGCAGCGACCTTGTAAAGGTCCATGAGCGGCAGCAACACTTACCATTAGGTGTACTGTTTGCTCGTTTACTACTGCTTGCATAAAAAAAATCGAAGAGAAATCTTGAGCATAGCCCGCTACATAGCTCGCTGAGCGACTTTGAGCTTGGTTATGAGGTCTACATTCAGGAAGAGTGGTAGGACCTAGGTAGGTAGTGGTAGGAAGACTAGTAGTGGTAGGACCACATTGTCGACAGTTATCTGTCTACAGCCGCGGGCCGGTCTGTCCGGGGTGGTACCACGCTCTCGCAGAAAATCGACGTCTGAGTAGTAGCATTTTGTTACTGCGCTTCATTCGGTGAGCGAGAGAGCTGGAAGCCCAACTTTCTGAGGGTGTTCGCGTGTGGAGGGTTTTGGTGGTGCTTTTGGTATCACCGAGCCTCAATGCACGCATTCACACTCCCTTCATTCCCTTCGCGGTAGGCAGCGGCCTTGTAAAGGTCCATGAGCGGCAGCAACACTTACCATCAGGTGTACTGTTTGCTCGTTTGCCACTGCTTGCAATGAAAAAAAAAAAAAAAAAACGTTTCCGTGCCGTAAATCATCACTGGTAACATACACTGATCTTAGACTTGTGTTTTCAGGCACTGAGGTATGTTGGACGAGAAGATCCTCTTAAGTTTCACGAGCAAATTGCTACCTACCTTGATATAAATTTAATGTTGGCCACATCAAAATTTGAAACAATACCGTAATGAGATTCAATAGACAAAAGTTTGTCGATACTTTTAGATTATCGAAGGTATCTTGTTATGAGCGGATATCTTTTTATCTCACTAATCTATTTTAAATGATTCTTTTTGTTAGAATTGGATCCTCTTGATGTTTAGGGAAGTTTGCATATGGAATTCAACACTTGCTTTTGTTTTTGTAATGAAATTTATTGGGGCATTTATACTTTCTTAAGGTGACTTTTTAATTCTACGTATTTTATTTTGTTCAATCAATTATATTATTCATATAAAACTATTTTAACGCATTTTATCGCGTTCGTATATGATTCTTGATTCCCCGCAATAAAATCCGTTAAAATAATTTTATTTACAATGTGTAATACTCGCGTAAACGAGTGGCAATCGCAGTTACATATTATACGTTTCCCAAGAAATAGCTGTTGAACCTATTGAAATCCTCGACATGATTTTTACCACTCCTACGGACAACTAAGGTTGGAATACATAGGTGCTGTCTACTAACCTGGTAAAATCCTCAACATGATTTTTACGACGCCCACGCGCAAGTCAGGGTGGAGTACATTGGTAAACTGCTATTCTTTTTTGCCCATTATTGGGTATGGGTCTTCAAAGTCATTAGGTTAGTTTAGATTATATGTTCAGGTTTCCTTTTCTTTTACGATGATACTATGCATGTCTTTTAAGTTCTGTCGTTTCCATATTTCCCGGCAATTTTGAATTTGGAACTGTTCTATATTCGAATGCGTTTAAATTTTGAATCTAAAAACAGTTGAAAGTATTAGGATAAATGCTATTGTTTAGTCACAGCGTCGATTAGAATCTGTCAGGTTACGTACGAAAATGAATCTTTCTAAGGAAAATGTTCATGCAATAATTTTCTACAACTTTAAAAGAGGCCTTACACGGCTTCAGTGTTTTGAAGAGCTAACATCTGTGTTCAGTGATGAAGCCCCATGTCTGCGGACTATTGAACGCTGGTATTTAGGATTTCAGCGTGGACATACTAGTGTTAGTGACAAATCTCGCGAAGGACGCCCAAAATCTGCCTTCACTGAAGATAACATCATTGCTGTGAGACAACTAATTCTCGAAGATCGCTTTGTGACGTATCGAGAGATAGAGGCTCTATTAGGCATATCAGGGACAACCATTCAGAAGATCTTGCATGAAGCGGTTGGTGTGAGAAAACTAGTTTGCCGTTGGATACCGCATCTGCTTTCCGACGATCACAAGGCGGCCCGCGTCAGATAGTGTAAGAAAACTCTGCAAAGGTTCAACCGAGGGGAGTCAAATCACGTCTATAACATCATCAGTGGTGACAAATCTTGTATCTATGCCTACGATCCTGATTCCAAACAACAATCTACAATCTGGGTCTTTCAAGACGAGCCAAAGCCGACTAAAGTTGTTCGTTCTCGAAGCACTTCAAAGAAGATGGTGGCCACGTTCGTTGGAAAAACCGGCCATGTTGCGACTATTGCACTTGAAGATCGTAGAACAGTTAACGCAGAGTGGTATACCACAGTTTGTTTACCACAAGTCATCGCCGAACTTCGAAAATCTAACTCAAAGCGACGCATCATCCTGCACCACGACAACGCAAGCTCACACGTGGCTCGTCAAACGATTGAGTATTTGAAGCAGGAAAAAGTAGAAATTCTTGACCATCCTCCATACAGTCCTGACCTAAGCCCTAACGATTTCTTTACATTTTAAAATTAAGAAAAGTCTTCGTGGTCAAAGGTTCCAGTCCGGTGAAGAAGCAGTCGACGCTTTCAAGTCAGCCATTTTGAACACCTCCACTTTAGAGTGGAATAAATGTTATAATAACTGGTTTGAGCGAATGGAAAAGTGTATTAACCTACGTGGTGACACTGGTGGTACTTTGAAAAACAATAAAAAGTACTATAAGGTTCTAGTTGTGTTTTTTTTTTTCAAACTACAAAACTTAAAAGGCATGCCTCTTTTTTTTTTTTTGGGGTGGGCTGCGGTTGACGCGCCTCCGCACTATTTCGTCCGGGGCGACAGAGGGGCTTAAGCACGCAACTCCCGCAACCCATCCGAACACCACGTCGCCTTCGTCGTTGGGCCGACCACTGGAGTAGGGTTACTTGTCATCAGTGGTCGGCCCGAAGGAATACCCCCTACCTGGGGTACCCTCCCGTCGACCAACGTCCCCCCCTCGGGGAGGACGTCGGTCTTTCCTCACGCGGTCGGCCTCTCGGCGGGTGACGGACTAACCCCCGGTCACATCACCCGCGGTCTCGGCTAGGGCGGCATTGCACGCAGGTACTCCCGCCTGCGCCGCCCCAGTCGCCGGCAGCGGGTCGCATCATCGAGGCTGTGCTCCTCGCGCTCGCGACCCGCCGCCTCCTTCTGCGAGATAATTGCCTCGCAGAAGGCTGCGACCGCGTCCCCATTCCTGATGCTGTCGATCATCTCCCTAGCGATGGTCGGCAGCGTCAGGTCTGCACCGATGATTGCGACGAGTTCGTTCGAGAGACCGATGATTGAGTCGCAATCGCAGTGGTGGTAGGACGCAGTTCTCTCCCTCCTAGCGACCCTGTACAGGTACTTGCCGAAGCATCCATGCCCCGTCAAGACCTGTACGAGTCGGAAGGAGAGCACCCCATGCCGCCTTTCCAACCACTGCATCAGCACCGGCCGGAAGGCCTCCACGGTCCAAACACCGTATCGAGGCCTCTCCAGCCGGTCTGCCCAACGGGCGATGACGTCCCGGCGGGCGTTGACGCGCCAGGCGGTGAGCTCCTTCAAGGAAACAACACCATCCCCCCCGCGCACCCCCGACACCCGCCGATACAAGTCGGCGAGCATTTCCGCCTCCAGGTCCCACGGGGGAGTCCCGGCCATTTAGGCACGCCGCCTCCGTCGCCACCGTGCGGTACCCGCGGATGATCCTGACCGCCATGACCTTCTGTGGACGCCACAGAAGGGCCCTAAGTCGGGCGGTCATGGATCCCGACCCACAACGGTGCGCCGTACAGGGCCATCAACCGGATGACCCCCGCGTACAGCTGTCGACATGCCGCGCTCGGTCCGCCCACATTCAGCATCAGCCATTGTAGGGCGGACGCCACGCCGACGAGCCGCGGGACGAGCCTGCGAAAATGCTCCCGAAACCACCATCGCCCGTCGAGCACCAGGCCCAAGTACTTCATATGGGCCTGGATGCTGATCCCAACCGAATTAACGGTGATCGAGAAGTCGATGGGAGGGTCCATACGGGGCCCATGGAACAAGAGGGCCTCCGTCTTGTCCAGGGCCACCCTCAACCCCAGCGCCTCGATCCGCCTGACGACCTCTTCGGTGCCTGAGGTCGCCAGGCTTACCGCCTCTTGTAGCGTCCCACCGCGGGCTGTGACGAGCGTGTCGTCAGCGCAACAAATCACGCCCAGCCCGGGTGGGAGGCTCCCCCGCAACGCCCAGTCATAGCCGATGTTCCACAGGGTGGGTCCGAGGACCGACCCCTGTGGAACACCGCACGTCATGGGCGTCCGCACAACGTCCCCTACTCGGTTGGCGTAGAGGACGCTGCGCCCCTCCAAATAGTCTGCCACCAGCCGCCTCAGGTGAGCTGGCACTCCGTGGTAACGGAGCGCCTCCCTGACGCAGCTGAATGGCAGACTATTGAATGCGTTGGCGATGTCTAGGGACACCACCAACAGCACTCCCCCGCCAGTGACGGTCTCAGTCGCCACGGCCCTCAGGCGCAACAGGGCCTCGATCGTCGAACGACCCCTCCTAAACCCAAACTGGGCGTCCGACAGATCGGGCCCCGTGCCGACGAGGTGCCGCTCGATGCGGGCAGCTACTACCCTCTCCAAAAGGCATGCCTCTTAGTAGCTTTTAAACTTTTTTGAAAAGTAAAATAAAAAGTATATTATGTTAGAGTACGAATCTATAATACTCGAGTATTATAGTCCATAAAATATAGGATGATCTCTGTGACAGTTGTCCGTGCGTGTCAGTGCTGTCACGCTTACGATAAAGTCCGTAGTTTTTTATCGATAAAACTCTCTATTTTAATAATTGTGATTTTCTATTATAATTAAAATACAATCAATGAAAATCTTTTTGAATTTATTTCAAACAAAAACTGTTTTTCGATTGTTTTAATTATTCAAAAGAAGTACAATCAAGGTCTAGGTCACTATTATCGTCATCACTGGAGCGTTCCTGCTAGAACATTTATCATTTTTTGCCAAATAGGGACAGTCGTTAGATCAATCGATCAATTACAACTGTTTTATAAATAAATATGTCTAGTTTATTGACAACAATGCGTATATAATATTTTCATTTACTCTGAGATGTAAAGTAGTTTTTTAATGTTTAATTAATGCAATTTATTTATTTTATAAACTGTCTGTTTTAATTGTAGAGAATATGTTGAAAGTTTGATATAGGTACTGTGTTGGGTTTATTTCTTTTATGAATAATTTAATTAAGATCGGTTATCAATTTACGTATATCGACTGTCCCATCTTTTTTTTATTTTCAGTCCAGTATGACCTTGTACATGTGTAAGCGTCATTTATGTATAAAATGTTTACTAGGTATTTCAGTACTTACGAGGTACATTTTAGGCATGAATATTAATTATTTTTATATTTATAATATATTGCAATTCAGTTGCAATAAAACTGGCACGAAAAGAATGAAAATATATTTGATACAAAATGAAATGGTAAACATATCGCTCGTTCAAACTTACTTCGTTAGTTTTGTTGACATCTGTCACAGAGATCAAGCTATATTTTATGGACTATAGTACATATAATTCCATTACAGTAATTTTCTATTACCGACCCACTCACATGTAAAACAAACAAATGGTGTACATAAAATGTAGTAAATATAGAGCGATCAGATTGTATCAGTTAATGTAATAAGTATATATTACAATCGTATAATATAATCTTGTTGAACTTGCATATACATTGTAGATAACATCTTGCCTTTTATTAATGTAGCGGCGGACTGCGGGAGAGAGGCCGCCCTGTCACGTATTAACTGCCGCCATATGGAATAGCTATTTGTTTCTTACGTGTGTGTGTGTGTGTGTGTGTACGATACACGCGCACACTTACTTGTAACGCATACATACACACACATGTATATGTGTGTATTGTGTGTGTCTGTGTAAGTATCTAGTTATCATATATTACGAAGTAAAACTTTCTTGGACAGATTTTCGTATGGAAACAGAGGCAATTACACAGGCCACCCCATTTCTGCAGTTATCTTACAACTCAACTAAATGTATGTAAATAGATAGTCATTTAGTGAAAGAAATCTCGAAATAAGTTCTTGCATCAACCATTTCGCCCAGCGTGGTATAGTAGTTCAATTTACCATTCTGGTACAGTTTATAGCCCGACGCTGATTATATATTAGCTGGTATATATATCATACTAGCTGACCCGGCGAACTTCGTATCGCCATAATTTTTTTCGTAGATATATTTTCTTAATTTTCACAAAATATAGTCTCTAATGAGTGCTGTGTGGTAGCGGCTTCGAATACTACCAACCCTTGCTTTGCTCGTGGGTGTCGTAAAAGACGACTAAGAGCCCTAGGTTGACCCGGACCAACTCCATCTGGTACCATTTGGGTCAACGATTACATTCCCAAGGAGGGTTGACGTCAGGCAGGCGGCCGGTCAGAAAAGTCATAGCCGAAACTTTTTGCAATATGTCAAAACAGATGACATATTGCATATCGACCCCAAGTAATTGGGATAAGAGCAAGATGATGATGATAGTCTCTAATGAAAGAACCATTACGACTTTGTCGGGAAAGATTCAATCGTCTTGGTCGCATTGTTAATGATGATTTAAAGAGAATACAAATTACTGATGTATTGATTCTTGACAAAATTATAACTATCAAATTTTTAACCATACTTAATCATAGACAAAATTACGTTTAGCTGTCATTTGCGTATTACATATCAAATAAATGCATTTTTGTTATACTACGTTTCATAGTGACTTGTATTCTCTTTGACGTTTTATGTCACGTCACACGGGAACACGATCGAACGGGATAAAATGTAAAAAAAAGGTATTATTTGATGTCTACTTTAAGACATTAAATAGTATCGTTAGAAAAAAATCCCATGTGGTGACAGAGTAAGATTATAATGCCAAGATTATAATAGCACCCCCTATGTTGCCCGTGAGTGTTGTAGTACACGATTGTGATGATGATTACATTTATTATTTCAGCGCATACACGCCCCACTGTTGAGCTTGAGCCTCCTCCAATATTAGGGAATTTCATCTACTTCTACTATAGTGGTTAGACGTGTTGGTAGGGTTTTATTTCGATACCGCGTGAAGAAAGACCGACGTCCTTCTCGAGGGGGGGGACGTCGGTCGATGGGAGGGTACCCCAAGTAGGGGTATTCCGTCGGGCCGACCACTGATGTTAAGTAACTCTGCTCCGGTGGTCGGCCCAACGACGAAGGCGACGTGCATGGTGGGTGGGTTGCGGGTGTTGCGTGCTTACGCCCCTCTGTCGCCCCGGACGGAGTGGTGCGAGGAGCGCGACCACCGCAACCCACCCGCCCAAAAAAAAGGGTTTTATTTTGATATTTCTTTCTCTTGCATAAATTTTATATGAACATTTAATCCCTTTTTTTTTGGTGGGCCATGGCCAGCGCACCTGCCACCTGGTCCGGTTCGGGGCGACAGAGAGGCGGCGCGCGGCCCCATGACTCACCCGTAGCATGTCGTTGGGCCGACCAGCGATGCCGAGTTTCTAGTTGTCAGTGGTCGGCCCGACGGAATACCTTCGGAGGGTACCCTCTCCTTTCGATGTAAGGGACGCCGGTCGCCGTCGCGCGGTCAGTCTTTCGGCGAGTGACGGACGATTGCCCGGTCTAGTCACCCACGGCCTCGCCTAGGGACACGGCAAGCACCTACGGGCGAGATGATGATAGAAAAAATATATAAATAAAGCTGTAATATAATAAGTGTATTTATTTAATTAATAGTAATAGTATCATTTTCTGTGTGGCGACAGATTAAGAATACAATTCACTACTCTCTATCTTGGCCATGAGTGTCGTAAAATATGACTAAGGGATACAATAAGCATATAACATCCATGCAAGAGAAGAAAAACCCGACGTGCCAACACGTCTGATCATCGCGGTATAGTAAGTCGATTTGACTCCCATTGTGGAGGAGGTCCGGGCCCAACAATGGCACTTTTGGGGGTTGTGATGAATTGTATTACCTTATATATACATTTCTTGTGTACCTGTGTATGTCACTGAACTCCTCCTAAACGGCTGGACCCGGTAGGTGGCGCTTTATTTTATTTGAACAGAACAACGTCTGTTGGGGCAGCTAGTTTAACATTAAAAAGCAATTTTATAAGAAAGACATTTAACTGATTGTTTCGTATCTCATTTGCTGAAAAGATAATGAGTAATAATATAGATCGTTAGCCTATTATTGGCCATGACATATATCTCCTCTCTTTTGTATTGTTTATTCATTTTCTGCGACTCTAGCGACAGACCTAGAGCGACTTGTCCTTCATTCAGATAGCCCACCTGCTTATTTATGGCAAAATTAAATAAAAAAAGCAGTTATATTAATAGTAATGACACAAGTTAGTTGATATATGTTAACATATTCAATTCAAATATAAGCATCCTTCTTGATATAAACACTTTTTTAGTGGTTATCAGCAGTTCGTTCAGTGGGTCAATGTTGAATGCCAGTAGTGGCTTCCACCCTATTAAACGAAGCACAGCCTGCCAGAAATCTTTACTCAAAGCGACATATATTTTTTTAATAAGTCAATATTGAGCCACTGACAATTACAATAATAGAATAGTTATAAAAAAAAATAAACCTCTGTTCTAGAATTAGGTATCAAAATGAACATGTTTTATAATAGCTTAAACAACGAGCAATACTCCGATTTATATAAACTGCCGCTACGATAGATTATTTTTATTACAATCAGTGATCAATTTTAGTAAGTGCGAAATATTTATTATAAAATAGCAACCCGTCCTCGCTTCGCCTGAATATTACCTAAAATAAACAGACGGACAGACAGACAACATTTTTTTAAACTGTATTTTAAGCATGGGTGTCGTGCAAATAATCGTGTGAGCGTGAAAATAGCCCCGCATTTTGATATTACAAACAGACACGTCAATTTTATTTACTTGTATAGATTTCAAATATTATTTTTTATCAAGCTAAGAATACGTAAGATAGTATTACGAGTAACTAGAGTAAGTAATGCATTATCCATTGCAAAAATGTTGTTCAATATGTGCTCGGAGAGGTCGGTATGTTGGCTACGCTTCAAGACCTTGACCGATATATATCTGTCCGGGCGTCACACCGCCCCGGATACAGAGCTGTAGCGTCGTATCGCAACCCTCCGAGCTGCAAACGAGTCGATACTACATTAATAGGATGTTTATAAGCCGTTAACGGTCCCGTTGAGTCACTTCGAGAGATCGCATCGCTCTATTGTATAGATGAGCGTCACCCCGGCCCTCCTGCGCGTTATAACTTCTAACACGCTTTAGTACTTCAAAGTTGAGACCAAGTTGAGTGCGCATCACCAAGTAAAGCTTTCATTAATTTAAAAGGGAAGCCCATTAGTTTAGTGATTTACACGCAGAAGCTGTATCTTTGAAAGATTGATAATGTCTAAACGAAAAATGAGGGTAGCTACGATACCAGCGGCGATCGTGAACGAATTTCTTTTATTTTGGATGTTCGCACATTCTTATGTTTATTTTTAGGTTTAGCAACGTGTCTAGATAATTTGTAGATTGTAAACTCTAAAGATTTATTCGATTTCCACCCACATTTTAAATTGCCAATGTCTTCCAAAATATTACGATACCGGACCGCAGTCCATGAGGCTTCGATTTCCAGATTATGCAAAGTTTTATAAAGATTTTTTGAGATGAACAATTGGAAACACCTGGTATTAAAATATTATTGAAATCGGTTTAGCCGTTTAGAAGATTATCCGCAACAGAACTTAAGTGATTTTTTGAGCATAGGTATTGTGTAATTAACCGTGTGAGCTTGAAAAAAACTTATTATTTTGACATTACAAACGGACACTTAAATTTTATTTATTTGTAGATTTAATAATTGTCACTGTTGGATATCGGCCTCTCTATGACAAAATGATATAATCGCAATACGCTTGTCAGTCGGGTTAGTGATTGCAATTGCAGCATCCGGAATCGGTTTGAATGACTCCCACCGGAAGCTAAGGATTGGTGACAGTTGTATTCTTCACCATACATTAAACAGAGTAATGTCTGAATGTACGTACGTAACCTAATTGTTGAGTTCCAATCGACTTCGAATCATAACAGTAGGTCACCTACTACCGTTTGTCGGGCATATTTCCAAAGCTAGTGCACGCTATTGAGAATATCTTGGCTAAGAAATCTAATAAAACTTGATAAATGTTAACTGTAGTCATGCCTTAGGTAATCTGTCATTCGCTTCACTGATTCGGCAATTATAAAACATGTCAAATGCTATTTCAATAAATGTTATTAAAATTATTTTTCAAACTATAGGTACTCCTTTTGGTGCGCCAGAAAATGATGAGACTAAATGTTTACGATGCGCTAGACTAGGACTGTTGATATTTATTAGAATATCGGATTTACGATATATTAATATCTTTGAATATATCAATATGTATTGATATATCGATATATCGGCATTTTATAAAAGAAATCGTAATTTAGCTAAAAAATTATTTAGATAAACTAGTTTGAACAGTGACTTATGAAATCAATTTTTTAAAATTTCTACCATAATGAAACAGGTAATTTGTAACGAAAATTTTAACTCTACACTGGCAAAAATGGCTCGTATTCGTGGCTACTAATACGAGTCATTTTTGCCAGTGTCGAGTTAAAATTTTCAGAATAATCAGCTGATTACTAAGACAAAAAAAGAAGAAGAAGAAATATCAACTAGATATTGCATTATAATACAAATTTCAATATATTACATACTTTTTTCTATTATTAGTCTCGTTTTCAACACACGTAGGATAACGCGAAGGATACAATTTTTAGATAGATTTTTATCTTGTTACGCCAAAGAAGTGTAATTTCTTACGGACGTACATAAGTACACACACACTTTATTATATTATATATTGTTAATAGTATGTATATTGTATGATCGTTCGTCATTGTGTGTATATGGCTGTAGTACGAGTATTTTATTTCCGTGAAACCTTGACACAGCGCGTCGCGCCACAGACGGGCCGACGCCAACATCGCGATTCAACTATGCACTAAGAAAATTACTTATACAACTATCTAAGTATTGTACGCCTTGATACACTCACATACACGTAACTTAGTGTACTTCACAGGCTAGGTATATTGTACGAGTAGTTTTATTTAAACATTTCTTTTCTCACACAATACATAATGGTTACTCTTTAATACATATTAATGTTCCCTGTGTTAATTCACGTGTTCTCAATGTGAATGCTAATTATATTATCACAGCGAATATATATTCCAATGTATCATCATCATTTCAGCCTATTGTCGTCCACTGCTGGACGTAGGCCTCCCTCATGTTGCGCCACAATGTGCGGTCCTGTGCCGCCTGCATCCAACGACGCCCAGTAACTTTCACTAGGTCGTCGGTCCACCTAGTGGGGGGCGTCCTACACTGCGTCGTCCGATACGTGGTCGCCACTCGAGAACCTTTCTTCCCCAGCGGTTGTCGGTTCGTCGAGCGATGTGGCCTGCCCATTGCCACTTCAGCGTGCTAATTCTTCGTGCTATGTCGGTTACACCAGTTCATCTGCGGATTTCCGGATTCTATCTCGCAGGGAAATCCCGAACATAGTCCGCTCCATAGCTCGCTGAGCGACTTTGAGCCTTGATATGAGGCCTACATTTAGACAGCACGTCTCCGTGCCGTAAGTCATCACTGGTAACACACACTGGTCGTAGACCTGTGTTTTCAGACACTGAGGTTCCAGTGTATGGCTCGAACTTTCTGTATAATAGGAAATTCACCTGCCACGTCGTGCAGGCGGGCTGGTTATATTATTTCATTATATCATTATTTCACCCCATAGACGTCCCACTGTTGGGCTCCAGCCTCCTCCACAATAAGAGGGAAATTGACCTACTATACTACGCTTTCCGTGTGGTGACGGAGTAAGAATACAATTCACCACTCCCTATCTTGCCCGTGGATGTCGTAAATGACGACTATGGGATATAGTATGCATACATCGGTGCAAGAGAAGGAAAACTCGAAATGCAACCCTATACCAACATATCTGACCAACATGGTATAGTAGGTCAAATTCCCTCCCATTGTGGAGGAGGCCCGAACGCAACAGTGGGACGTATGAGGGTTGTGATGATGATGATGATACCATGATTAGACAGGTTGGTATAGGTTTTTCTTTCTTTTTCATTTTCTATTTCTATTCTAATCTTTTAGTCGTCTTTTACGACGTCCACGGGTCAGAGAGGAGGTGGTGAGTTGTGTTCTTACTCCGTTACCACGCTGAAAGACATGGTTTTATTTGGTTATAGATTTTATTAAACTATATAAGTGTTTGCCCAATCTTGCAGAGATGTTTTATACATATTAGATACTTTACTCGTGTATTAGGACAGACACTGGCAGATAGGGAGTGGAGGATTGCATTTTACGGTATTGTAAGGACTAGTAATATATGTGGATATTTATAATCAACTCCTGAATGAATTTTTGTTAAGTTGAAACATTGAAACATATGTATTTATTAATGGGCGTGCAATTAAACATTCGTTCTTGTGAAGAGTAATGGATACTTTATTATCTAGTTATTGATCAATATTTCGTTATACTTTACTGGACATATAATCCTGTACGAGATCTCTCACAGCACACCACATGATCATACGTCTTTTTATCCAATAGATAAGCTATTGGCGAGGTCATCAAAGCAGCTAGTTTTGCTGTTGGTCGCAAACAGCACACCTCATAGTAAGAGACACTGCCACTCTGCCATTGGACCTTTGCTAGATGGCTGCCTACCGAGAAGAAATGAAGAGTATGTGAATGCGAGCAATGAGATTCTATAATACTATAGATACACTCAGAAAGTTATGCTTCCGTCTCTCTCGCTCAGGGAGTAACTATTTGCTACTACTCAGACTCATTGGGCGGCTTCAAACATGCAGTGGGTGCTTTTCGTAGAAAATGCAGAAGGTGATCTTTCAGCCAGTTTTTACGTTCCACTGGTCCAATAAGCGGTGATGACATATTGTGTTCTTAAACTGTCACCCCAAGGATCCGTTATTCAGTAAACATAGTAAAACATCCTCTCGATTGCTTTGTACATTATATAGCGTAGTACGCCGCTAACTTCTTGTTAACTAACTCAGATAAATCCGTAATTTAAATTCCTGTTGCGTAATAAATATAATAATTTTCATTGTCTTGTGAATTATAAAAGCTTTGTTGTTTAACAAACACAAAAGCTAATTCATTAGATTATTGTCTTATATTTAAATGAGAGATAAAAGCGGTAGGTAAAAATAATAGATTGTACAGAAAGAGTTGTCGGGCGCTCCGTCCCACCGCCCCGCCTTGCCTCGCCTCGTTTCACGAACACTCACAAACTTACTTTCGTGTCGCTTGGGCGCCGCACTAATTAGCGACAGAACGCCATCCCCTAATTTGCGTTCCATACCATTATTATTTATTCCTTCCTACAATAAAAAGTCCCGAGAAGGTTGAATACGTATAATTTACATTAACTTGTCCCCTCGCCTAAAACTTTATCGCGATTAACATAATTATTACAAAGCTGTGTATTGCGACCGCTCGGCCGCTCGACCGCTCCGCCGCTCGGCCGCTAGTTAAATATTTATATTTACATTAACTACATCGAACATTGAAAACTTTACTACGAAAACTATTTAGTAGGCTTCGTACGTAAATATTGAATGGCTCGGTAGTATAACGGTACATACATGTTGCTATGTTCGATTCTCGGATCAAACGCAGTGATATTATTGTTTTTCGTTTTTTTCTCGATAGAAGGTTAGTAACGTAGGTAGGAAGGTTGGTACGGAAGGTAGGTCTTAAACAAAAAAAAAGTTTAATACTGTAGCTGTACTGTTATCAATGTGGTAACAAATTTGAATACAATATGTAAACACCCCTTTCTCGTAGAAAGGGGTAAGTATAAATCTCTGTAATAACGATAACTTGTCAGACGTGTGACATCTTAGTCCTTTCGTGACTCTCACGGAAGAGTTTACTCAATTAATAACGGAAATGTTACTTAATTAATAGTTTATAAATGTCCTGAATGTATTTATGTGGAGGGTCTGTGCGTGGGTCGGTAGGTCGCAAGTCAATAGCGGTAGTACGGCGTTCTTGACCCTAATATATTAATTGCCGCATTGCACACCGCTACAGTTATCACGGAAATATTTACCGTCATAACTTATCGGAGTTTATGTATAGATTTAACTAGTGCTTTATTTTTAAAATTTGTTTTTTTTGTCTTTGTTTTCGGACCATATATACTAACTAGCACCGTCGTTATTACATTGTTATTACAGATTTATTTACCACTAGCAACTGCCCTCGCTTCGCTTCGGTTTTAGTCGTTTTACCCGCGTAGTTCTCGTTCCCGTGGGAATTCCGGGATAAAATATAGCCTAGTTTACGCCCTGATATTATAGCTTTCCATTGGTGAAAGAATTTTTGAAATCGGTCCAGCCGTTTTGAAGATTACCCGGAACAAACAGACAGACGGACAAAAATTTTTTAATCGCTATTTTATGCATAGGTCCTGCAAATAACCGTGTGAGCGTGAAAAAAGCCTATTATTTTGACATTACAAACAGACACTTCAATTTTATTTATTGTATATACTGTTGGGCAGGAGTGTTCTCCATTCATCCATGCATCTCAGCTCATATACCATCCACTCCTGGGCTGAGCATTGAGCATCTCCCTTCGTGTTGCTAAATATACCTACTACGCTACTACATATTTCATACGTGTTGGCACAGGATTTTAATTCGAGGTTACCTTGTATAGTTGTTATGCATATCCCTTAGTAGTCTTTTACAACACCCACGGGTAAGAATAAAAGAAAATAGGACACAGAAAACGAGTGCCCTCCAGTTGAGAGAAACAAGTTGCAACATGTCCACCATTATAGTATAGTAACAGCGCTGGTGAGAAGGGTTGGTTTTGGGTTTCATTTCATTTGATAATACCAAAATAGAAAAAAAGAGTGTGTTGTATTCTTAGTAAATTATCAACGTGGTTTGATAGGTTAATATTACTGTCACAGGGTAGGAGATGTCTACTCAACAAAATTATTTATGTGAAAGAAAAACGAAAAGACTTTCTTATGTACTGTAAACATAGCTGTAATATATTACTAGAATTTTGATGTGAAACATCTATAGGCGAGGGTGACCGTGATCGTCGCGTGGCGTTTAACGCCACGCCTCGCGGTCCCCTATTAATTAAATAATAACTTTTTTTTTTTTTTTTTTTTTTTTGTGTGACTTAGTTGTTAGCCTCAGATGGCTGTGACAACTTTACCCGGACTGGTGGGTGAGCGCTGAGGGCTCTCAACCCGCAAATATTAAATAAATATTTGGATGCATATACCTACATTTTTGTAACGAAACCATAGTGCGATTTAAAATTTTGTACAACGCCATCTAGTGAACTCAAAGTAAATTGTTACTTATAATGTATGTTAATGAAAATAAATGTTTATTGAATAAAAATCATCATTTTTTAGAAAAAAATCGCAATATTTTATTAATACTTTATGCCTTAGTTTTATCGTATTAGTTCCTGTCGTAATCTAATGTTCTTTTATGCATAAATACTTGTTTTATAAATTAATGTAAAATTCTCTAACTTAGTAATATAAATATACCAGTAGGTATGGTATTTAGTTTACTTTCAGCTATGAAACCCGTTTTTTTATAGGCTTTTATTAGTTTCAGGTGTATATATATTTATTTCTTTGTATATTACCGACTTCATAGGAATTGGATTTTGACTCACTTTAAACAGTCAAATTTCATTTAAAAGTTGAAAATTTAAGGAGGACCATGACGTTAAAATTATTTAGATAGCTTGTCTTATTATCATTACAGGATTAAAAATTTCTTTATTAAATACTAGCAATCCGCCCTCGCTTCGCTTCGGATTCAGTCGCCTTACGCGCGTAGTTCCCGTTCCCGTGGGAATACCGGGATAAAATATAGCCTATGTTACTCCCTGATATTATAGCTTTCCAACGGTGAAAGAATTTTTAAAATCGGTCCAGTACTTTTTGAGTTTATTCGTTACATACAAAAATACAAATCTTTCCTCTTTATAATAGATTACGATTACGATATTTTCGATTATGAGGTATCTATCAACAACAACAACCATGCGAACGAAACAACCGAAACCAATAACCAACTGACATGTAATTTTTAGAACTCTAACTAACGACAACGTGGGCATAATAATTCGAGAGGGTCATCAATCCACGGAAAGTCTTAACACCGCGATTCAGAAAAATGACGTCATTGCAGAACGCCATCTATGGGCAAATAGGTAAAACGTCTGCACAATGAAAGTTATGCTAGGGTCATTTTGCGTTTTAGTAATTTTATATTATCTCCGAAACTGTATGACCAATTGATATACTGTAAATGGCAAATCTTATCTGTATGATGTTCCTGTGATACTGAAATAATTTATTGTCATAAGAATTAATATTTTGTTGCTCAAATAATCAACCAAACGTAACAATGCCGAAAAAAAAATTTTTTAATGCAATAATAGAAGTATAAAAGATAAAATATAAAAGATAGAGATATGGTATCGCTGACTTTTTTGTAGAAATAATTAAGATGAACCAGGTAGCCATACATTCTTTTTAATTTTAAGCAACTGTTTAGGCAGCGCACGCAAATAATTCTGTTTTACGAGGTATTTTTTTCCGACTTGCCAGACAAAAGTTGTGATAGCTCGGTTAATATACATGTTATAGAAACAATTTATAGCCTATAGCACTCAGGAATAATGTAGCTTTCTGCCAGTTAAAATAAAATTAGAATTAGATTATGAGTTCCAGAGATTACCCCCTGCATACAAACTTACAAATTTTACCTCTTTATAATATTAGTATAGATATTGAAGCTGAGAGTTGGTCGTTAGCTCAATAAATGCCGCCATTTCTGTTTCCTAAATCACACTCTTGGTGCGGAAAGAATGTCTGTGAAAGGATGAAAGCATTTCATTTTTTATAGGCTTTTATTAGTTTCAGCTGTATATTTATTTGTTTGTATGTCACCAACTCCTTAAGAATTGGATTTTGACTCACTTTAAACAGCTTGTCTTATTATCATTATAGGATTAGAGAGTTCTTTATAAAATATATTGTAGCTTAGAGTTGGTCGTTTGCTCGATAGATGTCGCTATTTCTGGTTTATAAATCGCAAATTATTTCAAGCTACGTTTTAGAAGGTTCATTTCGTTTGTACTAAATGACGTTACCATAAATATGAGTCGTAAAGTCAATTTTAAAATGGATAATTTATTCGATACGACACCTACCAAAAAGTACTTATTGACTAAAATATCGAAATCCAAATGTATCGGTATCGAAAGAAAAGTACTCGATACCTAAAGACAAAGTAAATAAAAGTACTCGATACTTTAAACAGTATGTTACTTATCTTTCGATACTATTCATGAGTTCAGTATCGATACTTTATATTCGATACCGTGTCTCTACTCGTACAAAATAGTTTCGATGTTTCACATCTGTCAGGCGTCCTGAGCTTCGGCTCACTTTTTTAGTCTATTTACTGATAATTGATTTCTTTCTTATGCTTTTAGTGACATTTATTATTTAAATTATTTCTTTCAAATAAATTGTATGTATTCATGTTTAGCAAAGTATTAGTTCTAATGTGATAGATACTCTTCCAAAAAGTATTTTCAAAGTACAAAAACGAAAGAAATAAACTAGACAAAAACCCAGAAGCGGTAACCGATTACGAGTTAATTAGTAGTGCAGCTATCACTCCCCGAGAGGGATGGAAGAGACCCACTTCACGTGGTTAGCTCTTCCAATACAGACTGACTGACTGTTTAGGGGCGCTTTATTAGAGTTCAAAGTAATCGACGGCTGAAAGTCCGTCTTGCAATTATGTAGTTACACGTGCATAAGGACAATATCACAATTCAAATACGACATTAAGTCTGTAAATACACAAACAAACGTCCACTATGAGTCAAAATGAATATCAAGTCATTAGCGAGTCTCTAATTCATCTTCCCATTTGTCTTATCTTGTCTTCACATTTGTCTTGCCCGTCCTTACGCTGCACTAATACCAGTGGCCGGCCACAAATAGCCACATTCTTAGTTGCGATAGCCCGAGACAAATGTTAGTTGTGATACACGCCGCCATTACTGCTATAGTTTGCACTTTGTATATTTATACACCTAGCTATGCGTTTTGTTTCATCAAACAAGCAGTACCCGCATAACTGAGCATAGCTCGGATTATTTTCGGCACATTGTGTTCTTTTGGTTAACTTAATAAATATTTTTATATTTTGTTACTAGAAAATACTGATATAACGAGATTGCCTATAAATGAAACCTGTCTTGATCAATTTATCGTCAACGAAACCCTGCATATTGAATTTCAAATAAGTCGTTGGAGCCGTTACCGATATTCGGTATATTATATTTCATAGTTTAAAGATGAGTAGTTTATGGGCAAAGTGTGTAAGTGTATTAAGAATCAAATCATTTCTATATGTTATTCAGCTCATCATCAACTTAGTTCATATACTTCTCAGTGCTGGGCTGGACTCTCTTTCACAATAGGAGAGAAATTGACCCAATATTCGTATGGTTTTTTTTTTTGGGGGTGGGTTCAACCCACCCGCGATGCACGTCACCTTCGTCGTTAGGCCGACCACCAGAGCAGGGTGACTTGACATCAGTGGTCGACCCGACGGATTACCCCCTATTTGGGGTACCCTCCCATCGACCGACGTCCCCCCCTCGGGGAGGACGTCGGTCTTTCCTCACGCGGTTGGTCTCTCAGCGGGTGACGGACTAATTCCCCGGTCACGTCACCCACGGCCTCAGCTAGGGCGGCATGAGGCGCAAGTATTCGCGCTACTACTACGCCGCCCCAGTCGCCGGTGGCGGATCGCCTAATCGAGGCTGCGCTCCTTGCGCGCGCGATCCGCCGTCTCCTTCCGCGAGACTACTGCCTCGCAGAAGGCTGCGACCGTGTCCCAGTTCCTGACGCTGCTGACCATCGCCCTGGCGATGGTGGGCGTCAGGTTGGCACCGATGATTGCGACGAGTTCACGACGCTGTTCCGCCCAAGCGGCACAGACCTCGAGCGTATGCTGCGCCGTGTCCTAGTCGCAATCGCAGTGGTGGCAGGACGGTGTACTCTCCCTCCTAACGACCTTGTGCAGGTATTTGGCGAAACATCCATGCCCCGTCAACACCTGCACCAGTCGGAAGGAGAGCACTCTGTGCCGCCGTTTCAACCACTGGATCAGCACCGGCTGGAAGGCCTTCACGATCCGCACCCCGAACCGAGGCCTCTCCAGCCGGACTGCCCAACGTGCAATAACGTCTCGGCGGGCGTCGACGCACCAGGCAGTGAGCTCCCTCAAAGAGACAACACCGCCCTCCGCTCGCACCCCCGTCACCCGCCGACACAAACCGGCGAGCATTTCCGCCTCCAGGTCCCACGGGGGAGTCCCGGCCAACAGGCACGCTGCCTCCGTCGTCACCGTGCGGTATCCGCGTATGGCCCTGACCGTCATGGCCCTCTGTGGACGCCACAGAAGAGCCCTGAGTCGGATGGTCAGGGACCCCGCCCACACCGGTGCGCCGTACAGGGCCATCGAAAGAATGACCTCCGCGTACAGCCGTCCGAAAATTCCTATGGTGGTCAGACGAATCGGGATATATTTCGAATATTTTTCTCTTCCATATGTATTATATATATATCACATGATTAAACATTTTTTACGATACACATGTAGCAAGAAAGGTCGCGGTAAGTTGAACTGTTACTGTGTCACCACACGGAAATAGTTCATTAGTTCATCTAAATTCGTACAAATAATTATCATCATCATCATCATCTGAGACTATATGAGTCCCACTTTTGGGCTCGGGCGCCCTCCATGTATGTCAATGACACTCCTATTATGTAGGAGGCTCGAGCTCGGCGGTGGGACGTATATCAGCCGAAATGATGACAATAATATAGGTATCCTTTGAGAAACTGATTTTCATAATAATCCTTTTTAGGGTTCATACCCAAAGGGTAAAAACGGGACCCTATTACTAAGCCTTTGCTGCCTGTCCGTCCGTCTGTCTATCATCAGGCTGTATCTCAGCAAACAGCAATAACTAGACAGTTGAATTTTTTTAAAAATTATGTATTTTTGTTGCCGCTATAGCAACAATTACTAAAAACAATATAAATTAAATATTTAAGTGCTCTCATACAACAAACGCAATATTTTGCCCCTTTTATAGATAATGGTACGGAACCCTTCGTGCGCGACTCCGACTCGAACTTTGTTGATTTTTATTGAGTCTACATGACGACAGTAGGACATAGTCTACTTATTATTAGTGCTAATTTTTGAAAGCGTGACCATAAAATATTATCTGCTATTTTATAGCCCTTAAGGATGAAAACTGACAAATGCTGAAACACATGTTTATTCCATCTCACTTAACTATTCATATTCCAGTCATTTGAAGACAATGGATAAAGCTTTTCTTTTCACAACTTAACCACTGCGTTTCACGCCGTTTAGGACAGAATTTCTTATTGACAAATAAGGGGTTAATTAAACTAAACAATACTATTCTTAATCCAATTAAATACCTTATATACGTGCGCATTGAATGTAGATCATAATTACCCTATATAGCATATCATTCAAATGAATATCTAAGAAATTATCACAGATTTAAAATGCGGAGTCAGAGCGAGCGAAACCGAAGCGTAGCGAAGCCAGGTCACTAGTGTAAATATAAAATATTACTTAATTAGTTTTGCATAAATGGTTAATTAAACAATCTCAGCGAGATGGCGGGTCCGCGCTCGTAATTGTTATTTATGAGACTAACCTCGCTGTATAATATAACTAAGAATTATGTCGTTTAGTCTCTTGTTGATGAATAGCTACCCAATCGACTCACTCGTGTAAACGTAACAAACATTGCCCCGAATTCGAGTCGAACTCCTGCGTTAATATGCTATTGAATCTTAAATGCCAAAAATCTAAATACGTCTAAAAGTTTAATAACTTTAAAATTTAGTAACATAACCTTAATATGCACTTGCAGTATACAACTACAGTAGAAACTGGATTAACCGGAGTAATTGTTGTCGTAAGGCATTCGGATCATCGAATGTATGAAAAACCTCCTTTAGTTTTGTGTATATGTAGGTAGTAGGTATGTACATAATTTTATGCGTTTATTAAAAGATGATAAAAGATGAAACATATTTCGCGGCGCACTCACGTCAAAGCGGAGTAACAATTACTAACTGAAATAATAACAAAACGTGCAGGGCGCGTGGGGCAGCAATCCCGCGGGGCGCGTACGGGACATGCCGGTATGGTAGGTAGATTTCCCTCCTGTAGTAGAGGAGGTGCGAGCCCAACAGTTGGACGTGTATGGGCTGAGATGATGATGATGATTTATCAGCCTCCTACAATTAGTTTAAAGTTGCGGACTGAGGAAATATAACATGCCGTAAATTCAATTCAGTTGGATTATCAATAATTCGATTATATTGATACGTTTGAGGCCGAGTCCGGAGACCGCCCCAGCTTCGGCAGGACCACCACTCTCCCCTTCTTTCAACATCCAGAGAACTGGCCAAACGCTATTCAAGCGTTGTACAGTCAAGGTACCAGGTGCTCAAAGACCAGCGCCAGCACCCATCAAGAGATGCTGGAGAGTGTCGAACGTGACCCCTGGGGTCGTCCTTATTGTGCGGCACTAAGTAGAGATTTCACTGCTTCTTCAGATCAATCAGTAGGCAATTCTGGACATTCTTGAATGTGACCCCTGGGGTCACCTCTATCGCGCAGTGCTGAGTAAGCTACGCCCTCCTCCCCTCACTGAAATTTTCAACACTGACTTAACCATCACGGTTGTCGAGGACCTTTTCCCTCCGCGGAAAGCCCCCTCCAATCATTGCTTTGCTGGACAGTAACCGGCAACCGCCCCGACACGAACACGGAGATGGGGCGGCAGTGGCGCATATACGTGTTACATCTATCACTCGCCGGCCAGACGGTTAACCCTAATGGGTGCTGGCGCTGGTCCTTGAGCACCTGGTACCACATCTCACAAGTCTGTACAACGCTTGAATAGCGTTTGGCCAGTTCCCTGGATGTTAGAAGGAGGAGTGGCTGGTGCTCCTGCCGAAGGTGGCACGGTCTCTGGTCTCGGCTACAAACATGTCGATATAATGGTATTATTGATAATCTAACTGGATGGGATTTACAGAAAGTGTTATATTGCCTTAATCCGCAACTATACGCCATTTGTAGGAGGCTAATAAGTCATCATCATAGTCTCAACCCATACACGTCCCACTGCTGACCTAGGGTTTCCTGCACTATGGGAGGGAAGTCGACCTACTATACCACGCTGGTCAGACGTGTTGGTATAGGGTTTTGTTCCGAGTTTTCCCTTTCTTGCATAAATATTATATGTATACTATATCACTTAGTCTTCTTTTACGACACACACGAGTGGTGAATTGTATTCTTACTCCGTCTCCGCACGGACAATACTAAAACCAAACTGATAAATACTAAAATAAAATAATTACGAAGAAAAAGCGGCACGAAGTTTGCCGGGTCAGCTAGCATAGCTAACATATAAATTTCTAGCGTACGTGTGTATATCACTGAACTCCTCTTAAACGGCTGGACCGATGTTGACGAAATTTTTTGTGTGTGTTCAAGGGGATTCGAGGATGGTTTAGATTTACAATTGGACCCGGTAGGTGGTGCTGTTCGGGCAGGACAATAACATAACTTGAAAACGATTTCACCGACTTCGTCCATCTTTCTTTTTAATTTTTCTAATACTTTGAAAAAGGCTTTTACGAAAAAAAAATTGAAATTTACGCAGCAAATCAGAGAATTTAAGAAAACTTAACAACTAGGTATCTAGGTTATTTATCCATATTGCAACTAAATGGCTGGGTGGATTTGAATGAATTTTTGTGAATGTATTCAAGTAGCGGCCTGGATAATTTAGATTCATAAATCAGCCTGGCAGATGGCGCTGCAGTCGGCAGTTTCCATTACTGCTGCCGATTTAAAAGAGAATTCCTTTTATTTTATTTGAACAGAACAACGTCTGTTGGGTCAGCTAGTGTCTATATAATTTTTAAGCAGCGAACAGAACATTTGTATGTAACCGTGTCTTCCTATTTTATGCCAGTTGAGAATACTAAAAGAAACTATCAGATTAGACTTTCTAAATACTATTATTATAAAATCTCAGATTATCTAAAAATATATCTATTATGAGCAGCTTCTTATTCAGCAATTGCCTCATTACTTTGTAACTATTTAGTTTTAGTTATGTTTTTTGGTTTAATAATGCGTGCTTTATGTGAAGAATTGTTGTTATTTTGTTTTTGGTTTACGTTTATAAAATATCGTCATGCTACAGAAATGCCTTCTTACGGAAGCTGCGAAGTCGCTTCCTTCCCTTCAATGTGGCTGAACAACCATTGTTCTAGTTTAGTCTAGCCATAATATTCTATACTGCACCTGTGAATTCTATTATATTGTGATTCGAAGGGCATCATATTTAAAGTCAACATAGTTAAAGCTTGTGAAACATGTAATACACAATTTTATATAAAAAAGTCATTGAACTAGCCGGATCTTGTGAGTAACTTGACTATGGTGGGCTGCGTCGGTTATAACCATCTTCTACGCATTTTCCTATTACTTCTTTCATAGAGAGATCTCTCATAGAGGGCTCGAGTTAAGACCTATGTTATGTATAGACAGCATGGTGAATGACTTTCGAGCCTAGTTATAAAGCTGACATTAAGAAATATCATTTCTATGCTATGAGTGTAATAGGTTATTTCAAGTTAAGTAAATATTAGAAATAATATTTACTTAATAAGTAGTATAGTACTAACAAATAAAGGGTATTTCAATATATGAAATAGGCCCCGGGGAACGAGTTCCTTATTACAGCGACTCGTTGTCATAACGCCGCATAATATTTTACATATAGGAAATTAAAATAAGATGAGGATTCATACGTTATTACTGTGTTCACTCATTAGAATAATTTGCAACCATCTTTTGAAGGTTTTCAACTCATAAATGCGTCTCACAGAGGGGGGAGTGAAATTGTTCTGTTTAAAACAAATAATACGACTAAACGAGTTGCTTGGTTTATTTGAAGTCTTGCCTTGCTTCCAATGTGCTTGAGGGAAGTGATGGCCGCCCTCGTAGTTGACACGTAATCGAGTGCCACTTGTGATAATCGGTTTACCCACAATCTATCGTATTATACTTGAGACTTGTTATATTTGCCGTCTGGTTACGGAGAAAGAATACAATTCAACACCTCTTCTTGGCCGTGGGTGTCGTAAAAGACGACTAAGGGATTATATATGCATATAACATCTATACAAGAAGAAGGAAAATTTAAATAAAATCCTATAACAACGCGATTGACCGGCGTGGTATGGTAGATAATTTTCCTACCTATTGTGTAAAGGGTTCGAGCTCAATAGTGGGACATAGGTATATGAGCTGAAACGATGATGTTGAATGATGTCAGAGACATTCATGAATCTCACATGAGCCGTTTTTTGGCTGCACATATGGTTGAGTGGTAAATACCAAACTTTTGTGATAAGTGTAGCTGATTCCATCACCACGTATAAGCATACATTCGTATGATACACAAATGTATGCTCTGAGTTTGCGTTTCATTTGTGTCCGTTAATTGCATGTTGGCGAACTTGCCCACAATACAAAGATTTAGTTATTAGTACGACACTTTTATTTTAAAATAAATTGAACAAAGAGGGTGTGTCGTAGAGGCATATAATGTCAATTTTGTAGTACATTAACATTTTAATTATTCATCAATAATTTCTGAATAGCATTGTTATTGAAATTTATTATTATCATCATCATTTCGGCCTATCGTCGTTCACTGCTGAACGTAGGCCTCTCTCTCATATTTCGTCACAAAGTGCGGTTCTGTGGCGCCTGCATCCAACGTTATTGAGATTATTTATTTACATGAAATTATGAATATGAGAAGGTTATGTGCCTCATTCTTATCTCATACCTGGAGCCTTGGCCTGGACCTTCCCCACAATGGGACGGCAATAGACCTACTACACCGTGCTGTATAGATGTGTTGGTATAGAGTTTAATGTCGAGTTTTCCTTCTCTTGCATAGATGTTATCTGCATATCATATCACTTACTTATTTTTTACGATATTCATAGGCGCGAGAGGGTATTGTATTCTTACTCCTTCACTGAGACACTAATATCACTCCATTGGACATATTATTTCCTCCATCACTTTTTGTCACGCACGAACCTTTTTGCGTTTTTCTTAACAGTCGTCCGATAAGATGATTCCCTTCATCAAAATTGATTAGATCACGTTCTGAATGTATCGGTCACGTTACAAAATATCGTCAATACCTTTTCTTCTGTAATAAAATTATTTTTATGGATTTTATGGCGTTTATATATGATTTTTAATTACCTGATACGGACGTTGTAACAACTCGAGAAAATTTCCGTTCGTTCAGGCGTTTTTGTATTACCTACTATAGCCATCAATGTTAAGACTTATATATAGGCCCCGTCAAGCTCTCCTATATCACTGGTGCTGTGCGGCTGCGCTTGTCGTAGCTGCACATCCTCTTATTTATTGACTAACTAGTCAATTTTGCTTCATGTCTCCCGCATTGCATAGGAGGGAAATGGAATCAATCTCTTCCAACTCCTCGTTTAACTTTTTTTTAACTAAATTCAGACCACTATGGATCTTGGCTCCTGTAGGAGTTACAATGGTGGGCATTTGTGGTGGGCTTAAGCCCAAAAAACAATATCTGATGTTTCTAACATTTTCTATCTCACGTTACAGAATATATTCAGAAAATTTCTTCTGAAATAAGATTAATTTTGCAGATTTCATCATATTTTTATACTATTTTTAATTGCTCGTTTCGAACACTTTACATCCGAACCTATAAAATCCGTAAATATAGTTTTATTAATTTTACTCGCGTTAACAACAGTAATCATTGTATTAGCTAGTAACTTTCCTCTCAGATGCGAGTTCAATTACTGAATTCGTGGTTACTGTGCGGTGCGCACGTGTATCTGTGAAGATCTCGTCTGTTTCATCAGAGTGAGCGGTATCAAACCTGATCACGTACAAAACTTTCACTAAAAAGAAAGGAGGCTTGATGAGGCGTCGCTTGTTGTACAATATCGGTGTGGGGCGCGCGGTGTGGGGACGCACTGGGAATTCTTAGCGTACTACGGTACGTACATTAACAGCACAAACTTACTGATAACTTTATTGAGTTACTAACTCAATATAATTAAGCTATTATTGTATTTTTAGTAATATATTCATTACATTACGTAAGTAATAGTGAGGTACTAGGACTACCGATTATTATTAAAAAATATCGATACTTATTACCAATATTTATTTGGACGATGTATCTATAGTTCGATACTAAAAAGTAACTATCGAGGGTCGATATTTATTTTAATAAATTTGTAATTTAATTTTCTATAAATTATGTATTCTAAAAAATCACCGTAAATTTAATGTACTGTTCTACATTTACACTCAGTGGCGGACGTAGCATGCCTTCGAGGAGCCATGTAAAAAATACTCGCATGACATTGACGATAAGTTATTACTTCCTCATAGAAATTTAGCTAAAAAATCTCATCACGGGAATCCCGCAAGTTTTGGGTGAACGCTTAACTCTGCAAAATAAATTGTTGCTTTTCTTGACTTCTATAGGCACGTATAACAGACATACCCACGAGTAAGACACACTTTATATAGTATCTGCATCTGTATTAATGAATCTATGTTAATGAATCTGTATGAAGCTGTATAAATATCGGTATTTTATTTTGATATATCGAGCTCCGATATTGGTATATTTAATAAAAAACGATTTATCAAACAACGGATATTTTAAAAGATATCAATAGCCCTAATGTGGGCCAGCCCTTACTTTCCCGCGGACGATCGCAAATGCTTAATTCGTCCTACTACAAGACTCACAGAGATCGGCTGGCAGATCACCAGGTGAATGGTTGGCAGTAGTCACCTGGAATAAGACTTCCACATGAATTGTAACCACCTATACACCAATAAAATGGTGTTATAGATACATTATACTTCTTCGGCGAGTGTTATGTTCAATAGTGGCTTTCAATAGCTGATGCAGTGATGATATACTTCAACACTAACAAGTTTGTTTATCTAGATGTTATCACAGAATATGTTTATTAAAAGGCCCGTTATAAGTGTGTAAAATTTATAGGAAAATTTTGACAAAAAAGAAACAAATTAAACCGTTTACCCATTGATATCATTGTTAAAACGGGACCAAATAGAAATAGGATCACACAGAATCGGCTTTCAAATAAAAAGAAGTATCAAAATCGATTCTTCCAGTCGAAAGTTCTGAGGTGACAAACAAAGAAAAAAAGTACAGTCCAATTGAGAACCTTCTCCTTTTTTGAAGTGGGTTAAAAATGAATTAAAAGCAAACATTCGAAGCGTGACCTGTCTGGTGTCCGGTCAGTGGCTTGCACTGGCTTTCGTAGCATTAACGGGCGTATCTTTTAAAGCTCGTCGGTTTTTAATAATCCTAACAGGTAGGTATTCTTTTGTATGCGTTACGTAAAATTGTTTTTATATATGTAATTAATTAACCTCATACTGTTTACTATGATGCTATGCTCAGAAGACACGACTAAGTTTTTTGTTATTTCTATTTTTCAAAGCTGTTTTTAATTGTACGTAATCCTCATCATCATCATCGCAGCCCACATATGTCCCACTGTTGGGTTCGAGCCTCCTCCACAATGGAAGGGAATTTGACCTACTGTACTATTCTGGTCAGATATGTTGGTACAGGGTTACATTTCGAGTTTTCTTTCTCTTGCACCGATGTTATGTGCATATTATATCCCATAGTCGTCTTTTACGACATCCACAGGCAATATAGGGAGTGGTGAATTGTATTCTTACTCCGTCATCACACGGACATGTCGCACATAACAGTAATATTAAATTTACTATTTTACTCAATAAAGTGTAGTCAGTAGAATGATTATATCATCTTCAAAAAGTTATTCTTTTATATGTACTACTATTAAGCATCATTATCATAATCTCAACTTATACCTCCCACTGTTGGGCTTTGGCGCCTCCATTATGGGAGTAAAATTTGCATTCGCGCCCGGAGGGCCTACACCCGCAGCCGGCGGCGGCAACGCGACGCGGAGCGGGAGGCCTTGCTGTATGAGGGCTACCGCAATGCGCGGTCGGCCTTCAGGCTGGCCGTCCGCTCCGCCAAGGACGTCAGTCGGCAGGAGATGCTGGACGGTCTCGATCGTGACCCCTGGGGACGCCCCTATCGCGCGGTGCTGAATAAGCTCCGCGCGCGGGGCCTTCCCCTCACCGAGACTCTCCAGCCCAGCCTTCTCACCCGGGTCGTCGAGGACCTGTTCCCGCGGCGGGCGGAACACACGCCCCCGGTCATGGCTCCGCCAGACACTGACCGGGAGGCCGACGACGACAGTGTTCCGCCCATCACGGAACCCGAGATGGGAGTGGCGGTGGCGCGCATGTGCGCAAAGTCCACCGCCCCCGGGCCCGACGGTGTTCCAAACCGCGTGTTGGGCCTGGTCCTCGACCACCTGGGTCCCCGCCTCAGGGAGCTGTTCGACGCGTGTTTAGCGTCCGGACGGTTCCCTGGGTGCTGGAAGGAGGGAAGGCTGGTGCTCCTGCCGAAGCCGGGACGGTCTCCGGGGTCGCCTTCGGCCTACAGGCCTATCGTGCTGCTCGATGACACGGGCAAGCTACTGGAGAGGGTGGTAGCTGCCCGCATCGAGCGGCACCTCGTCGGCACGGGGCCCGATCTGTCGGACGCCCAGTTTGGGTTTAGGAGGGGTCGTTCGACGATCGCGGCTCTGTTGCGCCTGAGGGCCGTGGCGACTGAGGCCGTCACCGGTGTGGGAGTGCTGTTGGCGGTGTCCCTAGACATCGCCAACGCATTCAATAGTCTGCCATTCAGCTGCATCAGGGAGGCGCTCCGGTATCACGGAGTGCCAGCTTACCTGAGGCGGCTAGTGGCAGACTATTTGGTGGGGCGCAGCGTCCTCTGTACCAACCGAGCAGGGGACGTTGTGCGAACGCCCATGACGTGCGGTGTCCCACAGGGGTCGGTCCTCGGACCCACCCTGTGGAACATCGGCTACGACTGGGCGTTGCGGGGGAGCCTCCCGCCCGGGCTGGGCGTGATTTGTTACGCCGACGACACGCTCGTCACAGCCCGCGGTGGGACGCTAGAAGAGGCGGTAAGCCTGGCGACCTATGGCACCGAAGAGGTCGTCAGGCGGATCGAGGCGCTGGGGTTGAGGGTCGCCCTGGACAAGATGGAGGCCCTCTTGTTCCATGGGCGCCTTATGAGCCCTCCCATCGGCGTCTCGATCACCGTCCGATCGGTTGACATCAGCATCCGGGCCCATATGAGGTACTTGGGCCTGGTGCTCGACGGGCAATGGTGGTTCCGGGAGCATTTCCGCAGGCTCGCTCCGCGGCTCGTCGGCGCGGCGTCCGCCCTATCGTGGCTAATGCCGAACGTGGGCGGACCGAGCGCTACGTGCCGACGGCTGTACACGGGGGTCATCCGGTCGATGGCCCTGTACGGCGCACCGGTGTGGGCGGGGTCCTTGACCGTCCGACTTAGGGCCCTTCTGTGGCGACCACAGAGGGTCATGGCGGTCAGGGCCATCCGCGGATACCGCACGGTTGCGACGGAGGCAGCGTGCCTATTGGCCGGGACTCCCCCGTGGGACCTGGAGGCGGAAATGCTCGCCGAGTTGTATCGGCGGGTGTCGGGGGTGCGCGGGGAGGGCGGTGTGATCTCGTTAAGGGATCTCACCGCCTGGCGCGTCGACGCCCGCCGAGACGTCATTGCCCGTTGGGCAGTCCGGCTGGAGAGGCCTCGGTTCGGGGTGCGAACCGTGGAGGCCTTCCGGCCGGTGCTGATGCAGTGGTTGGAGAGGCGGCACGGGGTGCTCTCCTTCCGACTAGTGCAGGTGTTGACGGGGCACGGGAGCTTCGCCAAATACCTGCACAGGGTCGTGAGGAGGGAGAGTACACCGTCCTGCCACCACTGCGATTGCGACGAGGACACGGCGCGCCACACGCTCGAGGCCTGCGCGGCTTGGGCAGTGCAGCGCCGTGAACTCGTCGCAATCATCGGTGCCGACCTGACGCTGCCGGCCATCGCTAGGGCGATGGTCGACAGCGTCAGGAACTGGGACGCGGTAGCAGCCTTCTGCGAGACAGTGATCTCGCAGAAGGAGGCGGCGGATCGTCTGCGCGTGGAGCGCAGCCTCGATGAGGAGATCCGCCGCCGGCGACTGGGGCGGCGCAGGCGCAACTATCTACGCCTCATGCCGCCCTAGCCGAGGCCGCGGGTGACGTGACCGGGGATTAGTCCGTCACCCGCCGAGAGGCCGACCGCGTGAGGAAAGACCGACGTCCTCCCCGAGGGGGGGACGTCGGTCGACGGGAGGGTACCCCGCGTAGGGGGTATTCCGTCGGGCCGACCACTGACGACAAGTAAACCTGCTCCGGTGGTCGGCCCAATGACGAAGGCGAGGTGGTTTTCGGGTGGGTTGCGGGAGTTGCGTGCTTAAGCCCCTCTGTCGCCCCGGACGGAGTGGTGCGGAGGCGCGCCGACCGCGACCCACCCAAAAAAAAAAAAAAAAAAAAAATGGGAGTAAAATTAACCTACAGTACTTACCACGCTGGCATGTTGGCATAGGGTTATATTTCGAGTTTTCCTTCTCATAGTCATTTATTTATTTATTTGTTTAATATAATAGGACTGTCTATTTACAGGTTGAAAACCTAATACGATAGTCCATACGCTAGTGTTAATCCTAATCTTACTTCTAGATGATTTACAATTAATCTACACCTTAATACTACTTTTAACTTAATTTATAACATAGGATAGAAACAAGTGTCTTATGGAATTCACAGAATTCAGTCAACTGTATTTTTACTTCATCACCACACGGGCCACGTGTACTAATCATCTTTATGTTATGTACAAGTACTTAATGGTTTATATAAGTTACTATTCTTCCAAATGTTTGATTTGCTGATAAAAACTAGACAAATCAAACGTTGAAAATTTTATAGTTACTAAATTATTTGTAAATAAACAGCAAAAATTTTTATGATATCCTTACTAATATTATAAACGCGAAAGTAAGTTTGTTTGTTTGTTACGCTTTTAAGCTTAAAACACCGAACCGATTTCACAAATTCTTTCACCAATAGAAAGCTATAATATCAAGGTTGTAACATAAGTTATATTTTATCCCGGTATTCTTTTTATCGCGTTTGTATTAGATTTATGATTGTCCGACATTTCGAACACTTTATAACATTCATGGTCACGGACGGACCATAGTTTTAATTACAATGTGTAATACTCGCGTAAACATCAGAAATTATTATTTTTATGGTAGAAAAAAATAAACTAGAATTATCTTTTAATTTTGCTTAATAATACGTTCTTATAACTAACTTCAGAATTGTGTATAAAAATTTTTTAGATTGTTTTGCCGATGAATTCCACAGTCACACCAGAATAATTATAATATAGATCTTTTCCCCATTCACAATATAATGTGATTATATTGGTTGTACGAATACCTTCTGCGCACAGTTACTTGGGTATAGTTCAATATGAGTGGCACGTCAGGCACGCGACCGCTCATCGGCGAGATACTAATGAGGATGCGCTGAATATTTGTGAAAGTACGTACGCCTCTGTGACGTCAATAGCAAGCACTAAACGTAATCATATAACACTCCAAACTATTGACGCTAAGTCATCATTACAAAGAACAGTACATATCTAATTAAATAAAGTAGGAAAATAGTTATTCGACGCTGGGCATACTGACCTCAAAACTGCTATTTATAAAGGAAACGCGTAAGGCTATATTCAGATGGCAAAATAGTGACGCGCGTTTAGACATACTAATATTATAAATGCAAAAGTAAGATTGTTTGTTTGTTACGCTTTCACGCTTAAACCACCGAACTGCTTTCAAATTCTTTTACCAATGGAAAGCTGTAATATCAGGGAGTAACATAGGCTAAAACTACGCGGGTAAGGCGACTGAAACCGAAACGATGTGAGGGCGGGTTGCTAGTACTAATATATACTTATATACACACGCGTGTTAGCGCGCGTCAACAAGCGTCACCGCAGCGCTCAGAGACAAAGTTTCTAGACGCAGACAATTGCGCGTTGACTCGCGCTATGATATTAATGTAAGCTCCATTTACTATTCAGTGGAGCGCGCGCTTTCATAGCGATCGCATATACTTTTTTTTGCAATTGTGTTAATTTTCACAATTATATATTGTTTTCGCATTCAAAATAAGTGAATTTAAAAATATTGACATCGTAGCAAATTCTCCAATGATTTTATAGACATTATCATTCTAAAGTAATTCGAGAATTTATATTCATCATCATCTTTCATCATCTTTTTGATTCGGGTATAGTGTAACAAACAAATTGGGTCTATTTTTCAAATTGTTTTCTTTTCCTATAGTTTCTTTGTAATATAACCACAACGTAATAGCCTCTTCCATGTCCTTTTTCTAAGTTCTACTAAACTAGACTGACGAGTACTCTCGCAACTTACGAGTATCATTTGAATTCTATTTAAATTAGATCGTGCGTTAACGCGCGTTACATGGAAACTTAACCTTATAGTGTAAAATAAAACGCAATAAAACATATAAACTTTATAACATTGTGTAACACTTTATCTAGGTATATCTAGGATTCATACAGTTTGTCCCTTATGACGTATAAAGTCGGGTATTACTTGAACTATTTTTATTATAACTCGCAGGTGTTTGTGGCTCAACAATAAGTGGTTAAGTAAGGCAGCTGCGGGACTCGGATAGTTCAAAATATATGAAATAGCGTACCTTTGTAATAAAAAGGTATTTCGCAAAACGTATCTCAGCAAAAAAATTTATGGTAGTGTTGTTAGTAAGGCAAACAAGTGATTGATACAATAAATAACGATAAAACTATTCGCAGTTGTAATCTTATATCTTTAAATGAGCAATTTTTATATATATGTCACCGTAAAATTGTACGAACCGTTAGTTTATAAATTATCTAGTGAGATTATAAATTATCGACAGATTGTGAACGGACACAAAAATTTACAATCTAACGCTTATATTTTCGTAAGATTATAAACTGACTATGTTCAACCGTCAAATTGTGATTTTAATACTTTTAACTATCCGTTCAAAAAGCAATGACCCAATCACAGCACTGTCTTGCAATTTCTCGCCCGCGAATTTGTGAACCATCCACTGATTGGTTGACATTATAGATAGCACGTGTTCGTGTGCATAAAGTTACACACATAATTATCAGTAATTAAAAAGCTCATTGTCAGCAAATATTAACGTACATTATTAAATACCACCAAAAACTGTTTTTAATATCTTTAAATTGATATAATGTAGTAATGTCGCTAAAATAATAATGGCGGCGGGACAGCGTGTGAAAACAATGATTCGTTGAACCAATAGGCGTGCACTTTGCGTTTTGTTCACAATTTGACGGTTGAACATAGTCAGTTTATAAACTTACGAAAATATAAGCGTTAGATTGTAAATTTTTGTGTCCGTTCACAATCTGTCGATAGTTTATAATCTCACTAGATAGTTTAGGTATAAACTAACGGTTCGTACAATTTTACGGTGACATATATATATCCAGAATCTCGGAAACGGCTTCCAACGATTTTCTGGATATTTAGCACACTAGGTAGAGGTTTCCGGTAAAAATCAATCTAGCTAGGTTTTATTCATAAAAAATGTTGTTATGTCGGTGGTTTAGCTAATCAATACAATGACATAAAATGTCAATAGAATAGGAATTTAAATTTAGACGTCGCCGTCAAGAGTGACAATAGCTCAGTTGGGAAGTTGTCCAGTCGCATTTAAACAGCGTGAGATCAAATCCCGGTGTTATTATTATCCTGTTTTCGTAATTTTTGATATTTTTTTAATTATTTCATCATTTTTAATTTTTATTAATATATATCTATATAAGTTCGTCAAAAATACAATTTACGAAAAAAAAAAATTGTACCGAGCAAAGCTCGGTCAACCAGATATTTAATAATAATGCCATTATGAGTAATAAAGATGTTCAGCTGTTAGTTTCAATCATCTCACACACAAAAATCATTGTAATTAAATACTATAAAAGGTCTTAATTCCTTCTTATTTGGCATCACCAATCTTAGCTAAAACATACAGAATATGGTAAGAAATATATAGGATGCACCCTCACGTCCACCGTTAATCATAATGATTTCTGGTATTTACGCGAGTATTACGCATTTGAAATAAAACTATTTGCAAGGATTTTATCACGTTCGTATTAGATTTTTGATTTTTCATGACCATGAACGCTGAAAATTGTTCTACACGTTAGGATATCAAAAATCAAATACGAACGCTATAAAATCCGTAAAAATAGTTTTAAGTTTATTAATCATAGTTCAAGCCGATCGTAAAAGTAAAATACGGTGAAGAAACCTTCAAATATTAAATAAGATATGTAATATTTGGTCCCTCGATCATGAACATCTGAAATTGTGGACGTGAGAATGTAGTATCCTCAAATATCTCGATAATGGACAATAAAGTTATCCCTTTAGATTAGTGAGATCAGAGAGCTCTACTGCCGAATTGGAAACTGAACGTTTGGGATCGAAACAAACATTTGATGATTATCGTTCAAACACATAATATTATTTACGATCTCCTTTGTTCAAATGAAAGTAGTTTCGTTAAAAATTTTATATTATCACAAAATTATTTAGATTAGTGAGCAGTCTCTAAGATAATTTAACGAATAGCAGGAGTAAGAAGATGATGATGGTGATGACTCATCATCATAATCACAGCTCATATACGTCCCACTGCTGACTCGAGCTTCCTCCACAATGAGGGAAATTGACCTACTATACCACGCTGGACAGAGGTGTTGGTGCCGGGTTTCATTTTGAATGCATATTATAACCTCTTAATCGTCTTTACAGCATCCACAAACTAGAAGGGTGGTGATGAATTGTATTCTTACTCGTTCACCACACGGAAGATATATTTTGTACGTGTACATAGTGTTTTGTTCTAGACTCACTATCGCTTCAGATGGATGAATATATAGAGTTCTTTTTAAAACAACACTCCGCATTTACTTACAATTTCTGTGTAGCAGAAGACTTCGCAAACATGTAACTAACGGAAACAAATATTATAAAGAGGAAAGATTTGTTTGTTTATATTGAATAGGCTCCGAAGCTACTGGACCGATTTCAAAAAATCCTTCATCAATGGAAAGAAATATCAGGGAGTACATAGGCTATATTTTATCCCGGTATTCCCACAGGATTGGAAACTACGCGGGTAAGGCGACTGAAACCGAAGCGAAGTGAGGGCGGGTTGCTAATTATAAATAAAACTAGTTTTTAGGGATTTTATCGCGTTTGTATTTGATTGTTGGTTGCCCGACATGTCGCACATTTTTCAGAGTTCATGGTCACATAATTATTTATGGATCAGATATCGATGGAATACGAAGGTTTGTTTTGAGATTTTCTTTTCATGAATACTGTTTGTCCTTCAATCGTCACTTAAGACCCTCAGGAGTATGTTACACGTGGCATTAGCAGCAGAAGGCACTGTGTACAGTTAACAATTATTGAAATGCATTAATTTGGTACAATTTGAGACATGCGTATAACTGTTGTTGTTTGTATGTAGACAGTTATCAACGCTTAAAGTGCTGTAAGCGCCTGTACCTTGATAAGTCGACAGGTCGACATCTCTCGAGTGCAAACGACTCGTCTCTGAATGTAACGCCCGAGTTGTGAAACAAACGTTGCTCGTTACGCGCACACGTTAGCGATAACGCTACGATTACACTCGTCTATATTGTGTACCGCACTCTATATGTACATAAGACTTTTTATAAGCTTTTTTCTAATGATTTTGGATTTTCACGCGATTTTTATACATACGCAATGATAGTTTCATTTCTTTTACAGATTTTATTGTGTTTATGGGCTCTTTATTTTGTTGTTGTTAGATGTTATTTTGGGAATAGATTATTTTAAAACTATTTATTTTTAACCCTCGTCGCAGAAAGAGGGGTTTTATAAGTTTGATGTCGATGTTTGTTTGTCTTTGTGTCTGTCTGTGGCATCGTAGCTCTCAAACGGATGGAACGATTTCGATTTGTTTTTTTTTTTTCATTTGAAAGCCAGTTTCCTTGCGATGTTTGGTTAATATCAGTCCAGTGGTGTAACAAATTCAGCTCTTTTCAAAAATGATGTATGATAACTAACTATTAAATGCTTCACCCGTGCCAGTATAATCGTTAAATGACAATTCATTGATAACTCCTGTTGAAGAGAAAGTAATATTTTTTTTAAATTGGTTATTCAACTTTACTTATTATTAAGTGAAAACTATCAATTTATTATTTTTTAAATATATTTTATTACAACCACGTGTAATAAGAAATAAATACTAGTATTTTTGAGATATTTACAAACGTTTAAGTGTTGTCCTTCTTTTCTCACTTTGTATATACTGTGACAGCGTGTGCGCGAGCCTCCTTCAATAGTAGGGTAATTGACCTACTATATCACACAATCTAGCGAGCTAGTATAAGATTTTATTTTAACTTTTTCTTCTTTTACATAGCTGTTATATGAATGTTATATCTCTAGTATTCTCTTACGACACCCTTGGGCAAAAAACGGGGTGGTGATTTGTATTGATACTCTGTCCTCGCCCGTATAAAACATTTAATTAACGAACGCAAGAATATTCAGACTTAAAACGTTATGACTAAAAATTTATGAGTCGTATATAGAATTATTCTTGATTGGAATCGAAATTACTACACTCGATGCAAGGGGACGTTGTCAACACCACTACGACATGTGTGTGCGTTCAACTAAAATGAATAATTGGTTTGATTTTCAAAATCATCGGTTCAGTCTATAATCTTTTTGACGTGACAACGTCTAATAAATCGATGAACGCTGGCTGCATGCACGAAAAAGTGTCCCGTTACGCTCATTGTCCCGTTACGATGATTCAATTTTATTCATAAAAGTATGCAGTCATTTCATCAACGTTTTGTTATGACGTTGTCACGTTAAACTATCGTCCGGAAACCGACTTTACAGACAACCATGTTTGTTTTTTTACTGTGGGAGGGACTTGACCTTACTTTATCATGCTGGTGAGATAGGTGGGTATTTTTTTTATGGCTTGGCTATGGTAAGCGCACTCGCGACCCATCCGTCCGGGGTGACGGAAGAACGGCGCGTGGGCGCATAGCCCACCCGTACCCACGTCGCCTTTGTCGTTGAGCCGATCACCGGAGCAGTTTGACTTGTCGTCAGTGGTCGGATAGGTTGGTATAGTATTTTGTTTGAAGTTTTCCTTCTCTTGCATAGATTTTATACGCACATTTAATCCCTTAGTCGTCTTTACGATACCCATGGTAAGATAGGGGGTGAATTGTATTCTTACACCGTTCAAAGCTATTCGATCTACAATTGTTTCATCGATGTGATTCTGTTACTTATACTTAGTTTTATTTAATAATAAATGTAGTTCTCATAAATTTGTGTGACATTAAAAACAAAAAGTAATCGAAGCCAAGAAACTTGTACAAGAACAGTTAAACTCATATTGTGAGATGTTTAGATCTGTTAAACAAAGTTCAGCCATCTCGGGGGATATAACTTTATCATAAGGTTTATTATATACTAGCCAACCGCCCCCGCTTTGTTTCGTGTTGCCTCTGCATTTTAAATTTTCAATACCTTCTTGGATATTATAGTACGCGACTGTAGTAGAAGCACACTGTCGACAGTTATCTGTCTACAGCCGCGGGCCGGTCCGTCCGGAGCAGTACCACACTGAGCAGAAAATCGACGTCTGAGTAGTAGCGATTTGTTACTGCGCTTCGTTTGGTGAGCGAGAGAGCCGGCAGCCTGACTTTCTGAGGGTGTTTGCGTGTGGAGGGTTTTGGTGGTGCCCTTGGTATCACCGAGCCTCGATGCACGCATTCACACTCCTTTCACTTTCTTCGCGGTAGGCAACGGCCTTGTAAACGTCCATGAGCGGCAGCAACACTTACCATCAGGTGTACTGTTTGCTCGTGTGCCATCGTTAGCAATAAAAAAAAAAAAAAAAAGTCCAAGAGGCCTTGAGTTTGATGCCGGGACCGGGCAAAGTTTTCTATACGATTTTCTGCAATAAAAAATAGTCTAAATACATAGAGTCTAGTGGTTAAATGTCAAAGTCAGACATTTTGAAGATTATTCACAACAGATAGACAATAAAATTTAAAGTGGCTTTTAAGCAAGTATTGTGCAAATAACCGTGTAAGCTTAAAGATAACATTATTTTACAAACAGCCTTCAGTTTTATATATTTGTATATATTCAACTAAAAGTTCATTCTTAGATTTGCACTATTTGCATTCTTCTTTTTTGTCTTGGCAATCAGCTACAAATACGAGCCATTTTTGCCAGTGTCGAGTTATAATTATCTTTTCAAGTTCTCAGTTTCTTCATGTCAGTAATGGTCTGTCAGTAAGTCAAAGTGTCGCCCTCAACAGTGTAATAGCCACTGTTAAGGGTATCTTCTGAGAATTTTGGTGGAAATACAAAGGTATGTATAGCAGTTTTATATCATATTCACTACACCTCAGCAGTTCTGTCGCTATATATTACATAAAATGCCATCAAGATTATTTAACATAACACGTTAAAACACTAAGATATTGAATATAATACAAGAACACCACATGAAACTTCCAGATTCCCGCCAAAATCCCTCCTATTTGCATTCTTCTTCTTCTTCTTTTTTGTCTTGGCAATCAGCTACAAATACGAGCCATTTTTGCCAGTGTCGAATTATAATTATCTTTTCAAGTTCTCAGTTTCTTCATGTCAGGAATGGTCTGTTAGTAAGTCAAAGTGTCCCCTATTTGCATTTACTAATAATAAATAACTAATAAATGGTTACAACTAGGGATGTGAAAAAATAATCGATTTTTATAATAATCGATTATTACAAAAAATTAATCGATTAATAATCTATTTTTACAATCGATTATCAAAGTAATAAAAATCGATTATTAATCGATTTTTATTAAAATCAATTATTAATTGATTTTTATTATTCGAAATTAATCGATTATACACTGTCAGATTTCCTAAAAAAAAAAGGACGTCACGATTGTTTCATACCATATTAGAAAATAAAGCTCACATTTCCTAAAAAAAAGGTCATCATAATCCTGTTGGGAGAAAAATCGATTATTTTACAAACGATTATTTATTTTTAATTAATCGATTATTTTATAATCGATTATTTATTTTTAATTAATCGATTATTTTATAATCGATTATTTATTCTGAATTAATCGATTATTTTATAATCGATTTATTTTAAAGAACAAAAAATTGATTATTTTATAACCGATTAATTATTTTAAATTAATCGATTATTTTATAATCGATTATTTAAAAATCGATTATTTTATAATCGATTATTTATTTTTAATTAATCGATTATTTCATAATCGATTTATTTTAAATAACAAAAAAATCGATTATTTTCCCTCCAAGTCACATCCCTAGTTACAACATGTAGTTTTAAATTATTTTATTTAGTTTACCCTTATGGAGTGTAGAAGTAAGGAGGACCATCTCAGTGTTGAAAAAGTGTCCGTTGAAAGGAGAAAATTAAGGTGGCGCTATAGTAGCAAGTGGAAGAATTTTAAATAGAGCGCCACAAATTATTAGAGTAGGATACTAAATTAGAAAAGGAAAGAAACATTTCCGCTTTGTTACAGCGCAATTCATATTTCTTAACGACAGAAGTCAAGATAAATATTAAATTTTTCAACCCAGCACACTTCACTCTTAAGTTTCATAGGTTATTATTTACTAAATTACCGTTGACTACGTAAATAGTTGAGATTTTAAATACTGCATATTTCTTAACGACAGAAGTCAAGATAAATATTAAATTTTTCAACCCAGCACACTTCACTCCATAATTCTGTTTATAACTGCTAAGTTCATATCATTTCCACTTGCTACACTAGCGCTATTAATTTGCTGTTTACAAGTGGACACTTTTTCGACTAATCCCCCATACGAGATGGTGCTCCTTACTTCTACACTCCATATTTACCCTGTTTGTTGTTTTATGTGTCATTAATCTTAATATATAAAATTCAAAGTCCTGACTGACTCATCAACGGCCAGCCCAAACCCTTGGACCTAGGAAGCTGAAATTTTGCACAGATATTGTCTTTATGACGTAGGCAAGGAATAAGACGGGATTTTTCGAAATTCCCACGGGAACGGGAATAATAAGGATTTATATTTTCGCTATAAAAGTTGCCCTATCTCCGTTATTATATTTATTAGAGACTTGAAATTTGGCATATAAATATGTGATTGCAATCACTAAAAACCGTTTTTAGGATTTTTCGAAATTCCCTCAGGAACAGGAATAAAAAGGATTTATTTATATTTTGTCGCTTTAAATTTACCCTATCTCCGTAACCATATGTATTAGAAACTTAAAATTTGGCATATAAGTAGGTGATTATGAAAACAAAAAACAATTTTCAGGATATTTCGAAATTCGCACAGGAACGGGAATAAAAAAAAAAGATTTACTTATATTTTCGCTTTAAAGTTGCCCTATTTCCGTAACTTTATTTATTAGAGACTTGAAATTCAGCTTAAAAGTAGGTTATTACGATAACTAAAAACCATTTTTAGGGTTTTTTGAAAATCCCTCGGAATATGATGAAAATCCTTGCTTAAAAGTTATATTGTTTGTTTTTTCTTTCGTAGCTATTGTTAAGTATAATAAGTGTATAAAATTATTTCCCCATTATGAAGTAGGCAAGGAATAAGACGGGATTTTTCGAAATTCCCAAGGGAACGGTAATAAAATGGATTTATATTTTCGCTTTGAAGTTGCCTATCACCGTTACTTTAATTATTAAATACTTGACATGTAAGTAGGTAATTTTGATCAGGCTTCAGTTATTTTTTTTTTCTTTTTCGATTTTTTTTTATTTTTCGAAATCACCTCGAAATAGGAGGAAAATCGTTGCTTTTAAGTCATAAAACTAAGTTTTGCTTTCGTTACTTTTGGCAGGTGCCTACACTAAAAAAAAAACTTGATTGAATACGTATCTATCACACAAGGTTGATGCTATTGTTAAACAAAATTATCGTATTAGTCGATGAAAGTGTTTGACTTCAACGAAATGTTTGACTATAATAATAATAATAATAATTATATATGCGAAAAACACAATTTTGCATTTTATTCGTATTTGAACAAGTTTTTTCACCGTATATTAAAACTAATATTCGGATATTTATTATTTTTTCGTGGTTTCCTTAAGTAGCTTCAGCAATAATGAAAAAGTCGCGCACGCCAATCTCCCCGGAGCTCGGAGGGTATATAAGCAGCGCGAGGCGGCACGGCCCCACACCTCATCCCGCCGATTCAGTTCGGCTTTCGCACACAACACTCTTGCGTTCAGCAAGTACATCGAATAGTCGAGTATACAAGTTATAAACTGCAACGCGGTTTATATACGGGTATGCTTCTATTTGATGTAGAAAAAGCGTTTGACAAAGTGGCATAACGGCCTTATTTTCAAGTTAATAAAGCTCAAAATCCCCCACTATTTAGTTATGATAGTTAGGGACTTCCTACTCGAGCGTAGCTTTCGCTACAGAGTGGAAGGTACTTTATCAGCACCGCACAAACTAGAAGCCGGCGTCCCCCAGGGATCGGTGCTCTCTCCAATTCTCTTCTCGCTGTTCACCAGCGACATACCCCAATATAGTAGAGTACAAACAGCATTATTCGCTGACGACACTGCCATCTTCTATGCAGGTCAATCTCCCTCAACAGTGACAACCGTTCTCCAAACTGCGGCTACCGCCCTAGCCAAATGGACTAGGAAATGGAGAATCGGTATAAACCCCACCAAAAGCCAGGCGATCATATTTCATAAGGGGATAGATCGCCGCTACCCAATGGCTGAATATCCACAGATAAAGATGTTCGACCAACCCATCCCCTGGACAAGGGAGGTCAAATATCTGGGTGTGACCTTGGACAGACGACTGACCTTCGGTCCTCACATAGGGCGAGTCCGCGCGCGCGCAGCCCTTGTGCTAGGATGGTTACACAGCTTAGTACACGCAAAGTCTAAGCTATCTCTCCGTAATAAAGTTAGATTATACACCGCTTGTATACGTCCTATCATGACGTATGCAAGTGTAGTGTTTACACAAGCGAAGCCACGCAGGCTACATCGGCTACAGGCATTACAGAATAGGTTCATGCGCCGAGCGACGGGAGCACCGTGGTACATGCGCAATGTGGATCTTCACATAGATCTTGGCTTGCCGACCATCAGGCAATTCATGAAACAGTGCTCCCGCCGCTACTTCGACTCTGCCGCGACACACCCGAACCCATTAGTGGTAAGGGCGGCTTCTTACATCCCCTCTAAAATGTCCGCGATTAAACAACCGCGACTAATACTCGACGAACCCGACGACACTATAACGCTCGCCCAGACTGAGGCATACACAGCCCGCGCGGCCTTGACAAATAGTAGTAAATATCCACGTTACCGCCCCCGCCGACGGGGAAGGAAGACGTGTCGCGTTAAAATCATAAACGTGGGATGCCCACTTTGCCAGCGACCGCCCGAGCCGAGGTCCGTACCCCACAGGGGGTGCCCTCGGGATGGGTCGCTTAACTTTAAGCGGGTTGAGAGCCCTCAGCGCTCACCCACCAGTCCGGGTAAAGTTGTCACAGCCATCTGAGGCTAACAACTAAGTCACACAAAAAAAAAAAAAAAAAGCACGGCCCCACACATTATAATTGCAACCTTGGTCTTAATAACACGTCCAGCGCAAACGCTGCGATAGATTATACCATACAAGTAAACTGTACTTTTCAGTGCAACACTATCTTTTAAAAATTGTTTTGCTAATCTTTTCCAAAAAAATCTATTCTTTTCCAAATTGCTTTTCTAATCATTTCCAAATATTGTTTCCCATTTTTTTTTTACTTTTATTAAGTTTATGATACTACTATTTTAATTGCCTTGATTCCTTAGTGCATAACTTTGCTTTTCAAAATATTCTTATCTTTTGCAAATTGTTTTGCTAATATTAAAAAAAAAAACTATTCTTTTTCAAATTGTTTTTTCTTAATCATTTTCGAATATTTTTCTATTTTTTTTTCTTTCATTAACTTTATAATACTATATATTTAATTTTTTTTTTCAAATTAATTTTCATAGTATTCTTATTTTTCACAAAGTTCTTTGTTAATCTTTAAAAAAAAATTTTCCAATTGCTTTTCTTTTCTAATCATTTTACAATATATTTTTTGATTTTTTTTTACTTTCATTTTGTTTATAATACTATTTAATTAGCTTAAATTTGTAAGTGCATAACTTAAGTACATAGTTTTTGTTCGTTATTTGAGTAGATTTTGTTTATTATCTATCACAATGACTGTTGAAACATTGCAAATTGATGGGGCTATGATCCCTCACACCGTAGTTCCTATAATTGGAGACGGAGCCTGTCTGTTTAGGGCCATCTCCTATATATTGTATGATACACAGGTGATGGCCAGGGAGGTGCGCGAGCAAATCGTAGACTATGTGGTGGACAACTGGGAATCGTTTGCCATTATGTCACATGACAGTAACGGGGACAATTACTTCAGTGCCGCTGAATACCGCATTGACATGTCACGCCATTTTACTTATGGTAGTTTATGTGAGCTGGAAGCGGCAGGGCAACTCTTTCCATGGGTCTTTGAAGTTTACCGAAACGGTGAACTGTATATGAGTTTTGGTACTACAGGTAACCCTGTGGGACGACTACGCTTTACACATGATCTGTCACGTGGCCATTTCGATGTTTACGTTCGTAGTGAAGTGACTGCGACAATGGCCGAGACCGCCTCCCCTTCTTCACTTCTCCCCGTCGTTGCAAAGAAGATTACTACGAGAAGAAATGAAGTGCCTACTAATTCACCGCCCATATTAGAACCAGATCATGACGTATCTCAGTATCAATCTCTTATCTTTCCTACTAAATGCTCCAAGAAACGTCGTGCCAGATGCACCGACGCTACTCGGAAAAAACAAATTCAAAACGCTTCAAAAAAATATGCGCAAACAAACCCAGCAGTTCACCGTGCTGCCGTGGCCAGATACCAGAAAACTCACCCTGAGGTACACAGGGCGGCACAGTCTCTTTATGAGCAAAATAATCCTGGAAGACGAGTACAAAGGAAAAGACGCTCCTGGAAAACCAAGGCTCACTCCGGCATGGCCTATGATCTTGATATAGAGTATGAGACGGACAGTACTGTATCCTTGGGTGCCATGAACAACAAGTGCCATTGGTGTAATGCTCTCAAGTGGAAGGAGGAGCCACCCGGCATGTGCTGCAGTGCTGGTAAGGTGCAGCTCCCGCCTTATGAACAGCTACCTGAGCCTCTCTACAGTTTAATAATGGATATACATCCAGAACACGACCATTTCATGAACCGTATTCGTAAATATAATAGTTGTTTTCAAATGACTTCTTTCGGAGCGAAACAGATAATAAAAGACGGTTTTATGCCAACTTTTAAAGTTCAGGGCCAGGTATACCATTTGGTGGGAAGCTTGCTGCCAGCTCCTCAAAAGGAACCACAATTTTTACAAATATATTTTGTTGGCGAAGATGACAGGGAAGTACAATTGAGGTGCAGTATCTTTCCCGAAGTAAAACCCGGCTTAGTCAAGCAACTGCAGAGAATGCTACATACGTTTAATACTTATGTAAGAGACTTGAAGATCGCCCTGGACAAGGTGCCTGAAACGTCTAAACCATTTAAAGTAGTCATTAATGCTGAGAAGAAACCGCCGGAGAGTCACAGGGGTCGTTTTAATGCTCCTACGTCAAATGAGGTGGCATTAGTAATAGTTGGTCAGCAATTTGAGAAACGAGACATTATCCTTGAGAGCCACGATAATTCATTGCAGCGCATTAGCGAGATTCACCGTTCGTATGACGCCCTGCAGTATCCGCTTTTGTTTTGCCGTGGCGAGGATGGGTACTCCATTTCTTTACCTCAGCGTGATCCTGAGACCAAATTAATACTTAAAAATACAATTTCAGCTGCAAGGTTCTATTCTTTTCGTATAATGATTAGACAAGGAGAAGATAATCACTTGGTGTATTTCCGTTCCCTTTTTAGTCAGTTTTTAGTGGACATGTACGCCAAAATAGAGACGGAAAGGTTGACCTATATCAGGAACAACCAGGCGCAGCTGAGGGCTGACAGTTATATACACTTGCGGGATGCCATAGGAAGGCAGGATGTTGATGTTCAGCAGCTAGGTCAGAAGGTGGTGCTCCCGTCATCTTTTACCGGGGGACCACGCTATATGCACGAGCGTACACAAGACGCTATGACATACGTGCGTCAGTACGGTCGTCCTGATCTTTTTATCACATTTACGTGTAACCTCCGATGGAAAGACATCACAGATATACTTTTACCTGCCCAAAAGTCACACGATCGCCACGATATTATAGCTAGGGTATTCCACCTAAAGGTGAAAAAGATGATGGCTCTTCTTACCAAAGGCAATCTATTTGGGGGGATGCGTTGCTTTATATACTCGGTAGAATGGCAAAAACGGGGTCTTCCTCACATTCACATCTTGCTATGGCTAGAGCAGCGTATCACCCCAGATAAGATCGACAATGTTATTAGTGCAGAAATACCTGACCCTGAGCAAGACCCTCTCCTCTACGATATTGTGAAGGCCAGTATGATACATGGTCCTTGCGAAAGTTTAAATTACAACTCGCCCTGCATGAAAGATGGCAGTTGCAGTAAGAGGTACCCTCGACCGTTTCTCAAGGACACCCAGACAGGAGACGATGGATATCCGCAATATAGGAGGAGGTCTCCAGCTGACGGTGGTAACACAATAAAAATTAATGAAATAGAGTTGGACAACCGCTGGGTGGTGCCTTACAATCCTGTCCTGTCTCGTACTTTCAATGCTCACATTAATGTGGAGTACTGCAATTCTGTTAAATCTATCAAATATATTTGTAAGTACGTGAACAAGGGCAGTGATCAAGCGGCCTTTACTCTAGAGAATAAGAAAGATGAGGTAAAAATCTACGAAAGCGGCCGGTACATAAGCAGTTCCGAAGCAGTTTGGAGGATCTTAAGCTTCCCCATTCATGAAAGGTTCCCCCCTGTCGTACACCTCGCTGTTCATCTTGAAAACGGTCAGCGAATATACTTCACCTCAAATAATTTGTCAGAAAAGATAAATAATCCACCACAGACAATGCTCCTAGGCTTTTTTGAAATCTGCAAAACAGACAATTTCGCTAAAACTCTGCAGTACTCCGAAGTTCCTTCTTACTATGTCTGGAACAGCAAAAAATTTTCAAGGAGGAAAAAAGGGAAAGATGTTGAGGGCTGGCCCGGAGTGAAAAAAGTGCACGCTCTGGGCAGGGTCTATACGATTCATCCAAACAACACCGAGTGCTACCACGTACGCCTTTTGCTCCATGAGGTTAGAGGACCGACATCCTTTGAGGACTTAAAGACTGTGAATGGTATCCTCCATCCAACATTTCAATCTGCGTGTAAGACACTTGGTCTGCTGGAAGACGACAAGCATTGGGACACCACTTTAGAGGAAGCTGCATTATGCGATTCTCCTCTCAAATTGCGAGAGCTATTTACAATAATGTTAGTTTTCTGTCAACTCTCTGATCCTTTAAGCCTTTGGGAGAAATACAAAGAGAGTCTCTCAGAAGACATTAAACGGCAACTGGAAAGAGAGTTGCAAGATTGTGTATCTGTTGTACACCTCACTGACGAGGTGTACAAGAGATGTTTGATTTTGATTGAGGATGCAGTATTAGCTCAAGCAGGACAAAACTTGGCACAGTACGGATTACCTCAGCCAAAAAGATCTGCAGCAACTTTGGACAATAGAGAATATCTGAGGGAGACCAATTATGATCTATGCGCCCTAGGAGAGATGGTGTCATGCAATGAGGAGTTACTGACGGATGAACAGCTTTACGTTTACCAGAAGATCCTTGGCAATATTGAAAAAGGAATAGGGCAAATTTTTTTCCTGGATGCTCCTGGTGGCACTGGTAAAACATTCCTTATCAATTTGCTATTGGCAAAAGTTAGGAGTAATCGTAGCATTGCCTTAGCTGTCGCATCGTCAGGAATCGCAGCAACACTGTTGGAGGGAGGCAAGACAGCTCACGCTGCTTTCAAGCTGCCACTAAACCTTATCCATGTGGAAACTCCACTGTGCAATATCTCAAAACAGAGTAATGCGGCCCAAGTGCTGCGTGATTGTAAACTCATAGTTTGGGACGAGAGCACAATGGCGCATAAGGGGGGTTTTGAAGCGCTAAACAGAACACTAAAAGATATTAGAGGGAACGATGACATGATGGGTGGAGTCACCGTGTTGTTAGCTGGAGACTTCCGTCAGACTCTGCCGGTAGTGCCGAGGGGAACTCGAGCTGACGAAGTTAAGGCTTGCATTAAGGCATCAAGTCTTTGGCCCCTAATCAAAAAGCTTCACCTTAAAAAAAATATGCGAGTGCACCTGAAGAGTGATGTTTGCGCTGGACAATTCTCCGATCTTCTTCTTAAAATAGGAAATGGAGAATATCCAGAAACTGATGGCAAGGTTACAATTCCATCAGATCTTGCCTCACTTGTACCGACCGTTGATGACCTAATAGCCCGAATATATCCAGATGTTCACAACCTACACAACAAATCCATGGAGTGGCTGTATGAACGTGCGATTTTGACACCTAAGAACGATCAGGCTTCAGTTATTAATGACACTTTGTTAAAGTCAGTCAGGTGTAGAATACAAGTACAAGTCTGTGGACACTGTAGTGCATACGGATGATGCTATACACTATCCTGTGGAGTTCTTAAATGCACTCAACCCACCTGGTCTACCGGTTCACACACTTATCCTCAAAGTGAGTGCTCCAGTAATGCTACTCCGAAACCTCAATCCACCTAAGTTGTGCAATGGGACCAGGTTGCGTGTGAAAGCCTTACATAAAAACTTAGTAGAGGCCATTGTAATTACTGGCTGTGCTCGAGGTGAATCGGTGTATATACCACGGATACCACTTATACCATCGGAGTACCCATTCGAGTTTAAAAGGCTGCAGTTCCCTCTTAAGGTCTGTTTCGCAATGACGATTAATAAGTCTCAGGGTCAGTCACTAAAAACAGCAGGAATTGATCTTAGGGTAGACTGCTTCTCGCACGGTCAGTTTTACGTGGCTTGCTCGAGAGTGAGCTCTCCTAGCAGTCTGGTCATCTTAGCACCTGAGGGCAGAACCGCTAATGTAGTTTATAAAGAGGTACTATAAGTTTGGTATAAGCTCAAAAAATAGCCTTACCCCTTTACAATGGTTTTAGAATTTTGGTGTCTTTCAATCTGTATGTTATGGCATAACACAAAAACCACTGAATGGATTTCGATACAATTTTCACAATTTTGGTAGTTTGGGGGTCCATCTTAAAATCTAAGCCACGTATCATTTAATTTCGTTAAAAAAACAGAAGATATGGTGCATAGGGTGATTTATTCTGTAGTCTACGCGGACGAAGTCGCGGGCAAAAGCTAGTAGAAAATAAGCGTGATTTTTGTTGATAGAACTAATATTTGGTAAACATCTTTAGTTCTAATGAGAGTATAATTTAATATATTCAATATTATTGTAAATCCAAGATGGCTTCTACAAAATGTTGGATTTTTTTTCTAGTACGACTAGACTTTACATAGTCTGTGATATCATCAGGGGGAGGTGACGTGGATGTATTGCTGGGGCTTTTGCCCCAATAAAAGGGACATTACCTCCCCTTCGCCATTGAAGCCGGTCACCGTTAACGATTTTTTAACAGTAGATTAATCTACTGATAAAAAATAACTTTTCGAGAACCATCCCTCGTCGCAGTCGCTATCGAAGGACTGGTTTTCTGCGAAGCCTAGTCCCCGATTCAAAGTACGCTATGCGATTTCTTATATTCTCAAAATTAATTCAGAGCAAATACGATTGTAGTATAGACATGTTATACAGTGTACATAAAGTGATTTTTATAACGAAATAAAAGTTTGACGGCGTAACGCGAACGCATAGAATTGATATGGGTATGGTGCGCCCTCCCACCGCCCCGCGCTGCGCTGCGGGACTCGCTTTCTGATCAAACCGTATCAACATATCTCTCATACATACATTTACCTAGTCTTGCCATAAATATTGCAAAATTTTTTTCTATTACAAATAACATTTATTACTTTTACACAGTGTGTTAGTTTAATACATAAATATAAAACAATTTAAAATATAAGAAGCTTATTCGAAGTGGTCTCCATTGGCGGCAATACAGTCCTTTAAACGTTGAGGCCAGTTGTCAATAGAAGCACGCACTGTTATATTCCATGGGAAAATTCTTCACTGCCAATCGTATGGATTGTTTTAGAGACACAAAATTATCATGGCGTTTAATGCAAACCGTACTCTCTAAACCTGACCATAAATCATAATCCAGCGGATTAAGATCGGGACTAGACGACGGCCAGTCTTCAGCTCTGATCAAGTCCGAAACGTTCATTTCCAAAGAAGACTGGGTAGACCGAGCTGTATGGCCCGGCGCCGAGTCTTGCTGGAAGGACTATTCTTGGTTATCGAACATGGTGCTGTTAAAGGGCTTCATTACCTTTTCAAGAATGGTGTCTTGATACACTTGTGCTGATGCTTTGATACCTTTTTAACAAAAATATGGCTCACTCACTCTTTCATAGCTAAGAAGTCGGATAATGGCCACGTTGCACTCTGTCGACTAATTTGCAAGCTTCCTTAGAGCTTTGAACATAGATACAGTCATTTTGTTCGTTAAAATATTGTTCAATGGTAAAAAAATGTCCATCCGTAAACAAAATTTTTCTGAGATCTCCCTTTGTGTACCGCTTCAGTAGTTGTTTCAATTTTACCAACCTTTTCTTTTTTAAATTATCAGTTAAGAAATGACCAGTATGTCTTTTATAGGCTGCAAGTTCTAAGTCATCTTTTAAAATACACGACATGGTTCTAGGTGCTATTTTCATCTCCCAAGATAAAATCTTTTGCTTTCGCACAGGATTTCTTCGAATTCTTTCTCTTACTGCTTTGACTACCTTTTTCGTACGAACACTACGTGGACGGCCAGATCTTTTTCTGTCACAAACCGAGGAGGTCTCATTGTACCTATTAATAGCCCGGTATACAAGTATTTTACTAGTGCTGTGTGGTAGCGGCTTCGAATACTACCAACCCTTGCTTTGCTCGTGGGTGTCGTAAAAGACGACTAAGAGCCCTAGATTGACCCGGACCAACTCCATCTGGTACCATTTGGGTCAACGATTACATTCCCAAGGAGGGTTGACGTCAGGCAGGCGGCCGGTCATAAAAGTCATTGCCGAAACTCTTTGCAATATGTCAAAACAGATGATATATTGCGTCGACCCCAAGTAATTAGGATAAGAGCAAGATGATGATGACAAGTATCTTACTAATACCAAGCGGATGGAGAGTTTTGAAAATTGCATTTCGCTACATACATACTTTGTGTGGAGCACCAAGCGAGTGTACAGCAACGCTCTCCTAGAAAGCCTATAATAACAAGAGTAGCCATTATAATGACCTCCGGATGGCCCGAATAGATACTAGAAGAAAAAGCTTAATAATTCTTATAAGGAGGACCTAACCAATAAATAAGGAATAAAACAAATTAGTTATTAGTTAATTATTTTTGACACACTGTTTACAATTGTCCCGGAGACCATATATGCGTTTTCCTGGTTGTTCCTTAACTCATTAGTAAGTATGTGTCATACGCATACGATAAGGTAAAAACTGGTAGCCATCTGCAATCAAACTATGTATTACGTGTCATACAGAAAAAACCGTGTGGTGACAGAGTAAAGAATGATTCACGCTACTCCGTGTCGCGACCGGGCCGAGCCTCGGCTGGGGCAAGGTCCAACATTATGGTATACTTTTTGTATGAAGTGATTCATGCCTGACCGTGGTTCGGCCGTGCCTCAGCTGTGCGCCGCCGGGACTCGGCCGGGGCACGGCGTTAAAATATCGGTGGGTATTGTTTCCCGGCTCCGGCACGGCTCGGCCCCGACACGTTCTAACATGTACATATGCGCCCGGGTGCCCGCAGACCAGTCAACGTCAAATTTTAGTGAGGTAAGCAGCTCGACAGCAAAATGAATGATGAGAAATTATTAGAATGTGTGCGCAAGTACCCTGTGATTTACGACATGAGCCATCCTAAGTATTTAGATAATAAATACAAAAATTAAATTAAAATTAAATTTATTAATTCTTTGTAAAGTAAAGCAAATTCTCCTTCTGCTTCTCGCTTTCTCCAACTTGGATGTATACTCCATCTTCTTTTAGTAGTTTCGCTTCGTTTTTCCAATACTTCATCATCGATGGCAATTGCAATTGTGAAAATTGCATATTTACTTAAACGTCAAGTCTATCGACAGATGAAATCACTAGCTGACAAAAACCACATAACACAGACACGGCCGTGCAAAGAATACACCCAAACAGCCCGGTGTAACATGAATGACTGATCCGGCCGGCGCACGGTGGACGTGCCCCGGCCGAGGCTCGCCCCGGTCGCGACACGGTGTAGCGTCAATCATCCTTAAAAATATAATTCACCACTCCCTATCTTGCCCGTGGATTTCGTAAACGATGAATATGGAATATAATATGCACATAATATCTGTGCAAGATAAGAAAAACTCGAAATGAAACCAACATGTCTGACCAGAATAGTATAGTAGGTCAAATTCCCTCCCATTGTGGAGGAGGCCCGAGCCCAATAGTGGGACGTATGTGGGCTGCGATGATGTATCATCATACAGGAAAACGTCAAATAAAGATAAAATATTTTTTAATAATATTGATCACAGGCGTACTTAAATTAGCTGTGTGCCCGACACATTTTTAGTGAGAGTTAAGTACATAAACTGTTATAGTTTCACTCACTGTGTAATCATTTCTCAACGGAAATAGCGAGCGGTTGAATTGGTGTATAAATATTACAATTGTTGGTATTCCGACGTTACCCGGCCCCGGGGCGGCGCCTTATCTCGGATATTGTAACTAATGCCAGGTAATCACCGTTGAAAAATGACGGCCGATTTGTGCTCGCTTCATACTTATTGCAGTTAAACTGGATTTTATATCTGAACGAACTTTACTGAATTTATTTATACTTATACCCGAATAACTTAGGGATTATTTATTGTTTTTACTTTTTTGTAATTTTAGATAACGTATCTATTTTTAACTAACAAATGCTCGTATTTTCGCCCGTGTAGTTCCTGTTCCCTTAAATAAATCGGGTTCAAATATAGCCTAAGTTATTCTTTATATTGATAGCTATCTTTTTTTTTTTTTTTTTTTTTTTTTTTTTTTTGGGTGGGCTATGGTAAGCGCACGCGCGGTCCTGTCCATCCGGGGCGATGAAAGGACGGCGCGTGGGCCCATAACCCACCCGTACCCACGTCACCTCGTTGTTGGGCCGACCACCGGAGCAGATGTCACTTGTCGTCAGTGGTCGGCCCGACGGAATACCCTTTCGGGTAACCTCACCTCTCGACCTGGGACGTCGGTCGCCGTCGCGCGGTTAGCCTCTCTGCGGGTGATGGACAATTCCCCGGTCCGATCACCCGCGGCCTCGGCTAGGGCGGCATTAGGCGCAGATACTCGCGCCTGCGCCGCCCGAGTCGCCGGCGGCGGAACGTGTCGCCGAATAGAAGCTCTACTCGCACACGATCCGCCGCCTCCTTCCGTGAGATAACGGCCTCACAGAAGGCGGCGACCGCGTCCCAGTTCCTGACGCTGACGAGCATCTCCCTGGCGATGGTTGGCAGCGCCAGGTCGGCACCGATAATTGCGACGAGTTCACGGCGATCCTCCTCCCATGCAGCACACTCCTCGAGCGTGTGCTGCGCCGTGTCCTCGTCGCAACTGCAGTGGTGGCAGGACGGTGTGCTCTCCCTCCTGACAATCTTGTGCAGGTACTTCCCGAAGCAACCGTGCCCCGTCAGCACCTGCACCAGTCGGAAGGAAAGCACCCCGTGCGTCCGCTCCAACCACTCCATCAGCACCGGCCGGAGGGCCTCGACGGTCCTAACACCATACCGAGGACTCTCCAGCCGGACTGCCCAACGGGCAATGACTTCTCGGCGGGCGTCGACCCGCCAGGCGGTGATCTCTGTGATGGAGACCATGCCGCCGCGGGCGCGCTTCTCCGACACCCGCCGATAAATGTCGGCGAGCATCTCCGCCTCCAGGTCCCACGGGGGAGTTCCGGCCAGGAGGCACGCTGCCTCCGTCGCCACCGTGCGGTAACCGCGTACGGCCCTGATCGCCATGACCCTCTGTGGTCGCCACAGGAGGGCCCTAAGACGGACGGTCAGGGACCCCGCCCACACCGGTGCGCCGTACAGGGCCATCGACCGGATCACCCCCACGTACAGCTGTCGGCACGTAGCACTGGGTCCACCCACATTCGGCATCAGCCGCGAAAGGGCGGACGCCGCGCCGATATTGATAGCTATCTGGCAGTAAAATGTTATCAATATAAGTCCAGCTATTTTAAAGCTTACCTGGAACAGAAAGACAGACAAACAGACATTAATTTATTAAACTGGTTTTTAGGAATAGATATCGTGCATATGATCGTATGTGTCTATTATTTATCCGGTCGATGGCCCTGTACGGCGCACCGGTGTGGGCGGGGTCCCTGACCGTCCGTCTAAGGGCCCTCTTGTGGCGACCACAGAGGGTCACGGCGATCAGGGCCATACGCGGATACCGCACGGTGGCGACGGAGGCAGCGTGCCTATTGGCCGGGACTCCCCCGTGGGACCTGGAGGCGGAGATGCTCGCCGGATTGTCTCGTCGGATGACGGGGGTGCGAGCGGAGGGCCGTGTGGTCCCGTTAAGGGAGCTCACCGCCTGGCGCGTCGACGCCCGCCGAGACGTCATTGCCCGTTGGGCAGTCCGGCTGGAGAGGCCTCGGTTCGGGGTGCGAACCGTGGAGGCCTTCCGGCCGGTGCTGATGCAGTGGTTGGAGAGGCGGCATGGGGTGCTCTCCTTCCGACTAGTGCAGGTTTTGACGGGACATGGGTACTTCGCCAAATATCTGCACAAGGTCGTAAGGAGGGAGAGTACACCGTCCTGCCACCACTGCGATTGCGACGAGGACACGGCGCGCCATACGCTCGAGGCCTGCGCGGCTTGGGCAGTGCAGCGCTGTGAACTCGTCGCAATCATCGGTGCAGACCTGACGCTGCCGGCCATTGCCAGGGCAATGCTCGACAGCGTCAGGAACTGGGACACGGTCGCAGCTTTCTGCGAGGCAGTGATCTCGGGATGAGAGAGTACCCCAAGTAGGGGGTATCGCTAGGGCGATGGTCGACAGCGTCGGGAAATGGGACGCGGTCGCAGCTTTCTGCGAGACAGTGATCTCGCCGAAGGAGGCGGCGGATCGCCTGCGCGAGGAGCGCAGCCACGATGAGGAGATCCGCCGCCGGCGACTGGGGCAGCGTAGGCACAACTACCTGCGCCTCATGCCGCCCTAGCCGAGGCCGCGGGTGACGTGACCGGGGATTAGTCCGTCACCCGCCGAGAGGCCGACCGCGTGAGGAAAACCCGACGTCCTCCCCGATGGGGGGAAGTCGGTCGATGGGAGGGTACCCCAATAGGGGATATTCCGTTGGGCCGACCACTGATGTCAAGTAACCCTGCTCCGGTGGTCGGCCCAACGACGAAGGCGACGTGGTTTTCGGGTGGGTTGCGGGACTTGCATGCTTACGCCCCTCTGTCACCCCGGACGGAGTGGTGCGAGGAGCGCGCCGACCGCAAACCACCCCTCCCCAAAAATAAAAAAAGGTTGTCAACTGTGACAATAGCTCAGTTGGGAAGTTGTCCAGTTTTCATTTTGTTTTGTTTTGGCATTCAAATAGCGTGGGATCGAATCTCGGTGTTATTATTATTCTCTTTTTGTAATTTTTGATATTTTTTTCATTACTTAATTTTTATTTTTTATTAATATATATCTAAATAAAGTCGACAAAAATACAACAAAAATATACCGAGCGAAGCTCGATCAACCAGATATTATAATTACACAGAGATAGATATATACGAGTATGTATGTATGCGAGTGATTTGTAGTAATTATAGTAATAGTTGTGTTCAGACACGTTTAGCGGCGTTCAATAACTAATAGGTGAACGTAATTATACATTACGTATTACATATGCTTTAATTATACAACATTAAGAGGAGAAATTTCGTTCGGGAAACTTAAGAAGATCTTCTCGTCCAACATACCTCAGTGTCTGAAAACACAGATCTACGACCAGTGTGTGTTACCAGTGATGACTTACGGCACGGAAACGTGCTCCCTAAATGTAGGCCTCATAACAAGGTTCAAAGTCGCTCAGCGTACTATGGAGCGGGCTATGCTCGGGATTTCCCTGCAAGATAGAATCCGGAATACGGAAATCCGCAGAAGAACGGGTGTAACTGACATAGCACGAAGAATTAGCACGCTGAAGTGGCAATGGGCAGGCCACATCGCTCGACGAACCGACAACCGCTGGGGAAGAAAGGTTCTCGAGTGGCGACCACGTATCAGACGACGCAGTGTAGGACGCCCCCCCCACTAGGTGGACCGATGACCTAGTGAAAGTTGCTGGGCGTCGTTGGATGCAGGCGGCACAGGACCGCACATTGTGGCGCAACATGAGGGAGGCCTACGTCCAGCAGTGGACAGCAATAGGCTGAAATGATGATGATGATGAAGAGGAGAAATTGTGTTTATATTTGATAACATTGTAGATAGACGTACGGTAACAAAACTTTAGCTAAATCTGAAGAGGTCTTCAAAGATCGCTGCGACCCTAATAAATTAGAGGCCGACGTGTTAAAGCTCGTATTTCAAGTGTTCATGACAACAATATCGTAGATGATGTTTTACAGTATTACATCATTATTCACAGTCATTATACGATATATTGCTGTGTTTGAGACTCCTTCGAAATTAATTCGAGTTTTTATTCTCTTGAATAGATGTTACTTGTATGTTATCCGTCATTATTATATAATCCGTTAGTAATCTATTACGACACCCACGGAGAAGAAATATTGTGGTAAATTTAGTTCTTACTTCCATCACCACACGGATAACTTTACAGTTCTGTCAAGTAATCTATACTAATATATAAAGCTGAAGAGTTTGTTTGTTTGAACGCGCTAATCTCAAGAACTACTGATCCGATTTGAAAAATTATTTTGGTATTGGATAGCCCATTTATTGAGGAAGGCTATAAGCTATGTATCATCACGCTAAGATCAACAAGAGTGGAGCACCGATGAAGAATGTTGCCAAATCAGTTTTATTTTTCTTTAGAGAGCTTCAGCTGCGTAAACGGCTCAATTTGCCTAAAAATCATGTGTGACAGAACCGTATTATTAAAAAATATTTTCACCTTATACGTAAACAAAGTCTTAGGTTAAAGTTATATCTATCGTGATATCTATACCACGCGGACGAATTTGCGAGCAGAAGCTAGTATTTTTATAGATATACTGTGGTTTGTTTTATTTTTGTGTGGTAACGGAATAAGAATATAATTCACTACCTCCTCTCTTGCCATTAGATGTGTTAAAGATGACCAAGGGATATGATATCCATAGAGTTTAACATTTATGCAAGAAAACTACTACTCGTGGTAGGAGCACACTGTCGACAGTTGTCTGTCTACAGCCGCGGGCCGGTCCGTCCGGGGTACTACCACACTGAGTAGAAAATTGACGTCCGAGTAGTAGCAATTTGTAACTGCGCTTCGTTCGGTGAGCGAGAGAGATGGAAGCCCAATTTTCTGAGATTGTTTGCGTGTCACCACACGCATCATTAAAACATCATTAAAACCCACCGGTTTTAATGATGCCTTTAGTATCACCGAAGCTCATTGCATGCGTTCACACTCCCTTCACTTTCTTCGCGGTAAGCAGCGGCCTTGCAAAGGTCCACGAGCGACAGCAACACTTACCATCAGGTGTACTGTTTGCCACCGTTTGCAATAAAAAAAAGGAAAGCTTGAAATTAAACCCAACGCCAACACATCATTTGAAAGTGTCTCATTCAATCGTTCGTGGTGACAGCAGAACTCGTAATGCCGTCGCCTAGAGAGCAGTCAATTCAGTTCAATTTCTTTAATGGCAAGTGTGTCGGTGACAGTTCTGCCAATGATAAGTGATTACTGGAGAAAAGGCTCTCCAGTCATGTAGCAGATAGTCGATAATTTGTGTGATTCACTTCTTTGACTCAGCCGAAAAAACCGAGAGATTGGGTTCGTCGTACCAAAATGACTATTGTTATATTAAAATCTTAGAAATATTTATGTAACAATGCGTTAAGTCAATTCAAATCCTATATAAGTTTAAAAAACTGAACGAGTTGCAGATAGGTGTTATAGGGCGTCTACATGTTGGCCGAGTGCAGGCAAGTGATGGCGAATGCCATCGTGTGTACACCCGATTTGCCTTAGTTGGCCAACGCTCGCCGTCGCTCGCCTAGTTGGCCGAGTGAATACAAGCGCCAACGTGTGTACACCCGATTTGCCTTAGTTGGCCAACGCTCGCCGTCGCTCGCCTAGTTGGCCGAGTGAATACAAGCGCCAACGTGTGTACACCCGATTTGCCTTAGTTGGCCAACGCTCGCCGTCGCTCGCCTAGTTGGCCGAGTGAATACAAGCGCCAACGTGTGTACACCCGATTTGCCTTAGTTGGCCAACGCTCGCCGTCGCTCGCCTAGTTGGCCGAGTGAATACAAGTGCCAACGTGTGTACACCCGATTTGCCTTAGTTGGCCAACGCTCGCCGTCGCTCGCCTAGTTGGCCGAGTGAATACAAGCGCCAACGTGTGTACACCCGATTTGCCTTAGTTGGCCAACGCTCGCCGTCGCTCGCCTAGTTGGCCGAGTGAATACAAGCGCCAACGTGTGTACACCCGATTTGCCTTAGTTGGCCAACGCTCGCCGTCGCTCGCCTAGTTGGCCGAGTGAATACAAGCGCCAACGTGTGTACACCCGATTTGCCTTAGTTGGCCAACGCTCGCCGTCGCTCGCCTAGTTGGCCAACGCTCGCCGTCGCTCGCCTAGTTGGCCGAGTGAATACAAGCGCCAACGTGTGTACACCCGATTTGCCTTAGTTGGCCAACGCTCGCCGTCGCTCGCCTAGTTGGCCGAGTGAATACAAGCGCCAACGTGTGTACACCCGATTTGCCTTAGTTGGCCAACGCTCGCCGTCGCTCGCCTAGTTGGCCGAGTGAATACAAGCGCCAACGTGTGTACACCCGATTTGCCTTAGTTGGCCAACGCTCGCCGTCGCTCGCCTAGTTGGCCGAGTGAATACAAGCGCCATCGTGTGTACACCCGATTTGCCTTAGTTGGCCAACGCTCGCCGTCGCTCGCCTAGTTGGCCGAGTGAATACAAGCGCCAACGTGTGTACACCCGATTTGCCTTAGTTGGCCAACGCTCGCCGTCGCTCGCCTAGTTGGCCGAGTGAATACAAGTGCCAACGTGTGTACACCCGATTTGCCTTAGTTGGCCAACGCTCGCCGTCGCTCGCCTAGTTGGCCGAGTGAATACAAGCGCCAACGTGTGTACACCCGATTTGCCTTAGTTGGCCAACGCTCGCCGTCGCTCGCCTAGTTGGCCGAGTGAATACAAGCGCCAACGTGTGTACACCCGATTTGCCTTAGTTGGCCAACGCTCGCCGTCGCTCGCCTAGTTGGCCGAGTGAATACAAGCGCCAACGTGTGTACACCCGATTTGCCTTAGTTGGCCAACGCTCGCCGTCGCTCGCCTAGTTGGCCGAGTGAATACAAGCGCCAACGTGTGTACACCCGATTTGCCTTAGTTGGCCAACGCTCGCCGTCGCTCGCCTAGTTGGCCGAGTGAATACAAGCGCCAACGTGTGTACACCCGATTTGCCTTAGTTGGCCAACGCTCGCCGTCGCTCGCCTAGTTGGCCGAGTGAATACAAGCTCCAACGTGTGTACACCCGATTTGCCTTAGTTGGCCAACGCTCGCCGTCGCTCGCCTAGTTGGCCGAGTGAATACAAGCGCCAACGTGTGTACACCCGATTTGCCTTAGTTGGCCAACGCTCGCCGTCGCTCGCCTAGTTGGCCGAGTGAATACAAGCGCCATCGTGTGTACACCCGATTTGCCTTAGTTGGCCAACGCTCGCCGTCGCTCGCCTAGTTGGCCGAGTGAATACAAGCGCCAACGTGTGTACACCCGATTTGCCTTAGTTGGCCAACGCTCGCCGTCGCTCGCCTAGTTGGCCGAGTGAATACAAGCGCCAACGTGTGTACACCCGATTTGCCTTAGTTGGCCAACGCTCGCCGTCGCTCGCCTAGTTGGCCGAGTGAATACAAGCGCCAACGTGTGTACACCCGATTTGCCTTAGTTGGCCAACGCTCGCCGTCGCTCGCCTAGTTGGCCGAGTGAATACAAGTGCCAACGTGTGTACACCCGATTTGCCTTAGTTGGCCAACGCTCGCCGTCGCTCGCCTAGTTGGCCGAGTGAATACAAGCGCCAACGTGTGTACACCCGATTTGCCTTAGTTGGCCAACGCTCGCCGTCGCTCGCCTAGTTGGCCGAGTGAATACAAGCGCCAACGTGTGTACACCCGATTTGCCTTAGTTGGCCAACGCTCGCCGTCGCTCGCCTAGTTGGCCGAGTGAATACAAGCGCCAACGTGTGTACACCCGATTTGCCTTAGTTGGCCAACGCTCGCCGTCGCTCGCCTAGTTGGCCGAGTGAATACAAGCGCCAACGTGTGTACACCCGATTTGCCTTAGTTGGCCAACGCTCGCCGTCGCTCGCCTAGTTGGCCGAGTGAATACAAGTGCCAACGTGTGTACACCCGATTTGCCTTAGTTGGCCAACGCTCGCCGTCGCTCGCCTAGTTGGCCGAGTGAATACAAGCGCCAACGTGTGTACACCCGATTTGCCTTAGTTGGCCAACGCTCGCCGTCGCTCGCCTAGTTGGCCGAGTGAATACAAGCGCCAACGTGTGTACACCCGATTTGCCTTAGTTGGCCAACGCTCGCCGTCGCTCGCCTAGTTGGCCGAGTGAATACAAGCGCCAACGTGTGTACACCCGATTTGCCTTAGTTGGCCAACGCTCGCCGTCGCTCGCCTAGTTGGCCGAGTGAATACAAGCGCCAACGTGTGTACACCCGATTTGCCTTAGTTGGCCAACGCTCGCCGTCGCTCGCCTAGTTGGCCGAGTGAATACAAGCGCCAACGTGTGTACACCCGATTTGCCTTAGTTGGCCAACGCTCGCCGTCGCTCGCCTAGTTGGCCGAGTGAATACAAGCGCCAACGTGTGTACACCCGATTTGCCTTAGTTGGCCAACGCTCGCCGTCGCTCGCCTAGTTGGCCGAGTGAATACAAGCGCCAACGTGTGTACACCCGATTTGCCTTAGTTGGCCAACGCTCGCCGTCGCTCGCCTAGTTGGCCGAGTGAATACAAGCGCCAACGTGTGTACACCCGATTTGCCTTAGTTGGCCAACGCTCGCCGTCGCTCGCCTAGTTGGCCGAGTGAATACAAGCGCCAACGTGTGGACAGCTGATTTGTCTTCACTCGCCGTCGCTCGTGATCACTTGCCTCACTTCGCCTCGGTGTCGGTTTTTGTGCACAAATCAAAGGCACTCGTCTACGCTCGGCCAATGCCGTCTACACGTTGGCCGAGTCGTCATTACACGGTTGACATCCATCGCGGTGAAACATATTTAATGTGATATTGTCGCTCAATATAAATGATTATATTTTCAAATTTGCATCACTACTTCCAGATATGAGACGTAAATAATTAGATCCAAGTCACCCTATATGTTACCTATAGTATCAAAATGTATCTTCATCATTCATCATCATTTTAGCTAATATACGTCCTACTGTTGGGCTCGAGCCTCCTCCACAATAGGCGGGAAACTGACCTTAGTATTCCATGCTAGTCAGACAGGTTGGTATAGGGTTTTATTTCGAGGTTTCCTTCTCTTGCATATATGTTATATGCTTATTATGTATTATATTATCCCTTAGTCGTCATTTACGACATTCACAGACAAGATAGGGACTGGTGAATTTTTTTCTTACTCCGTCACCACACGGATATATCTTACACTGTTCTATTTCTGTGAATACTCAGTATCAACCACCTTCTTTTTTTCCCACTTTACTGCGGTATACACTGAGATAATAGTTATATACGCTCATTAAATAAATAGTCGAAACTGCAGCAACGTTAATGTCAACGTCCGTAGTGTTTCAGTGCACAATGAACACTGACCGAGGCCAACGTGTAGACACTTCTACAAACGCTCGTCTACGTTGGCCACTCGCGTTGGCGTTCGCCGCACTCGGCCAACGTGTAGACACTAGCACTCGCCTTGTACCTATTTGTCGACGCTCGCGTTGGCCTAGGCTCGGCCAACGTCTGTACGGGACGTTAGACGCGATGATCTGGACATTCAGAAACTAAAACAATCCAAAAGAATTCGCCTGCAACAGTCAACATAAATAGCGAATACATATGTCACTCACGATTTACAAAAAATATAGCACTCTACAGAACCTTGACGACATGCTCCATGACTTCAGAAAGGTTTCATAATGAGTGTGTGCAACATGAAGGCAATTTATCACGAAAAAGTGTCAAGCATGTATCGAGGGACTTAGCGTAGGAATACCCAAAGTCACAGAGAACCATTACATCTACTCACCATAGAACCTTTCTATAGTCCTGTGAGCTCTAGTTGAAAATCCAATGTCTATCGGTACACGAATAAAACTTGAAATAGCTTTCTTCACAGTTATCTAAAATGAAACAATGTAGATAAACTTTTTAAGTTCGTTTATTTATGAACTGTTGTTTTTAACCCCCGACGTAAAAAGAGGGGTGTTATTAATTTGACGTCTACGTCTGTCTGTCTGTCTGTGTGTCTGTCTGTCTGAGTGTCTGTCTGTCTGTGGTATCGTAGCTCTCAAAGTAATGGACCGATTTCGATGCGGTGGCTCTTAGTTATATTTGGTTAATATCAGTCCAGCAGTGTAAGAATATCAGCTGTTTTTCAAAATTATGTAATGAGTTATGATTACTCTACTACATTATAATCGTTAATTAAATGACAATTAATTGATAATTCGTGTTAAAAAGGACGTAGTACTTTTGTTTATATTATTTTAGTTTGTTTCGGTGGTTATTTAAAATTTTCAATTTTATCAATTATGAATGTTTGTAAAACTGAATTCAGTAATACAAGCATTTAAACCTGTCAGTTTATGCTTGACAAGCGTTCATTGTTCATGAAAAGTTTAAATTAAAATGATGTGTCGTATGTAACATGTCGTGAGGGATTATACACGCGTTAATTGAACGCACAATATTAGCTCTGGTGACGTTAAAGGGATGAGCAAACCCTAGCTTGCGGCCACAGAAATGATTCGCGCCGACAATAAACAAGATGGATGACGTTACATCTTTTATCAAATTTTAATCATAACTCATCGTATTTCATTTCAGTTTATACCACGCTGATTACAAGAGTTGGTATAGAGTTTAATTTCAAATTTTCCTTCTCTTGCATAAATATAATATGTGTGTTATATCCTTTAATCTTCTTTTACGACATTCAAGGCGGTGGCAAATGGTGTTTTATGCGTCACTACACAGACATTTTTATCTTTACCTGTATTCAATAAATTCTGCTGTTCACGCGAGTATTACATATGAAATAACATCATTTTTACGGTTTTTATAGCTATGTTCGAATGTGAATATGGGTTATATTCGAATTTATAATTTCTTTATCTATAAGTGTATTTCTCACACATCTCTGATACGTGAAGGCGAATGAGTCGCTGTTCCCAATCCATCCGATACTGTTTTTACTACCACACACCACGTCTACGTGTACATTCGTTACACAATAAGTTTGCGGATCAAATTTTGAAAGACCTCGCATAAAAAGTTTTACTACAAAAATAACGCACGTCACTGGTTAACTAATTGTTATAGTAACTGAGTGAGAATTGAATGAGCACAGGGGGACGACAACAGTGTGCCTACTCTTGAATCTCGATTCCAATCCTAAATCCAATCGCAGCTCGAATTTGAGCAAATTTGGTACTCTTGAAAGCGAAAGTAGCGCCCGATTGGAATCAAATTAGGTGGAACGTTTCTAAACTAAATGAATTCGACTTGTCGATTAAGTCAAATATTTGCTACTCCCGACGTGATTTTGACGTAGTTTAAAATCGTTAATGTTGCACAATTTCACGAAAGCGTCTTTGTGGTGATCGAATTCGATAACGTTATTAATTTAAAGTAAGAAAACATGGCACATTTGGTGAAAATAACAACGACGAACGCGAAAAATTCATTCTCGATTTTGTTCAAGAGTACCAAATATAAGTTTGGTGAGATTGGAATCGAATCGGATTCGAAATTAGAATAGATTTCAAGAGTAGGCCCACAGGAGTCATACGTGTGGTTATAACAAGCTTTATCTTCGACTTTTGACGCGAATGTCAAAATGTCATGTAACGCTTTTATATCTTTTTAATTTTTTTTGTGTTTTACACTGTTATATTGAATAATATTGCTGATATTTTTTAATTCTGAAATATATTGAATATGATATAATAGTGAATTGCGTGCATTTTGACATTCTGTCAAAATTCCCAAAGAGAGTATGACTTGGTTATCAGTACCAAATCATGCTAACGACTAGAGATTGCAACCCGGTATGTTTCTCAACCCGGCCGGCTCCACCGGGCCCGGCCGGGTTGTATTAGCGATGAAATCTTTAAAGAATTTTATGAAAATCTTCTTTATATGAATGGCAAAAGACCATGATTCAAGGTTAATGTTTATTTCAAACTGGCTTATGAATAGTTATGATAATAATCAGTCTCACTCAAGTCTCAAAATCACTCTTATTACGTAATTGATTACTTTTACTTATGGACGGAAAAGTAACATTAATATTAGTAGGTAATTATTAAATTTTATAAGTTTAAACAAGCAGGTCTTTCTCTTTACTCCTTATAGTGTCTATATGAAAATATATTATTATAACTACTAAAATAAGAAATTAATAACGCAGTTTAAAGTACTAAACGTGTCATAACAACTTAGATTAGATAGATAGATAAGCTTTGGTATAAACAAAACGAATTATTATCTGCTAAAAGTAAAGTATTATGTTTTTCTTAAACGTTGGTTATTAAAACTAATGAGTGTTACTATTACTAATTGAGCAGATAGCGACATCTTATAGGCTAGCCTGTATTGTAACTGAAAACAACCAAACTTGTATAGTCTTAACTAACAAAATGTAACGTAAAATTGTTTACGTTACGTAGGCTTTATAAGTATATTATAACAAAACAAAAAGTAAATTCTTACTTGCATAAGGCAAAACAATTATTTTTCAAGAATGATCTTACAAAGCTGGCCATTCTTACCGGGTCCGGTGACCGGGCCCGGCAAGACTGCCCGGGCCCGGTGGGTGCATAAAAGGGCACCAGGGCACAAGGGAGATTGCAAACTGGGCACGGCCAGGCCGGGCCTGCGCGAGCCCGGTTTGCAATCTCTACTAACGACTGACTGAAAGACGAAGACTTAAAGACGTGAATAATTAATAATAGGTCTTTACCTATGTAATTGCCGTTCTGCAGTACTGGCCATTTCAAATCAAAATAATTTTTGGATAAGAATTCTAATTTCAAATTAATTTTATTTTAAAACATGGAATTCATTTTCCAAAAGTAGTCATTTGTTTATTGATTAGTGTTACGTTTTTATCGCATTTCAATCTTTTTCGTCGTCATGGATACGTTAAAAATTCGAGTAATTATGGAATATGAGTATCGTCGTGGCAGCAACGCGGCACAAGCGGCACGCAACATCAACGACGTTTACGGAGCTAACACTACAATCCAACGCACCGCCTGTTATTGGTTTGCTCGCTTCCGTTTTGGAAATTTCGACCTGAAAAATGAACCTCGCGGTCGTCCGAAGACTTTGGTCGACAACGACGAATTAAAGGCGATTGTGGAAGCCGATGATACACAATCTACGGCTGAATTAGCAGCAGCTTTCGACGTTAGTGTCAAAACAATATTGGTCCATTTACGTCAAATTGGCAAGGTAAGAAAGCTTGACAAATGGGTGCCCCACAAACTCAATGATCGCCAGCGCCAAGTACGCGTCGAGACATGCCTTGCATTGCTCAACAGACATACAAATGAAGGAATTTTGAAACGCATTGTTGCTTGCGATGAAAAATAGATTCTGTTTGATAACCGCAAGCACTCAGCAAGTTGGTTGGATCCTGGTTCAGCACGTAAACAATGCCCTAAACGAAAACTTACCCCTAGAAAAGTGATGGTGACTGTTTGGTGGTCTAGCGCCTGTGTGGTTCATCACAGCTTCTTACCAAACGGGGTGAGCATTACTGCAGATGTGTATTGTGAAGAACTGAACACAATGATGGAGAAGCTGGCACATCTCCAATCAGCATTGGTCAATCGCTCGTCTCCGCTGCTCCTGCATGACAATGCGCGACCTCATACTGCACAGTAGACGGGCTCCAAGTTGCAAGAACTGGGGTTGGAAGCTCTCCGTCATCCACCATACTCACCAGACCTTGCGCCTACAGACTACTTTCACTTTTTTCAGAATTTGGATAACTTTTTGGCGGGAAAGAAATTCAATACCCGAGAGGTAGTACAAAATGCCTTTGAAGAATTTGTTGCCTCCCGTCCAGCTGATTTCTTTAAGAAGGGCATCAATAAACTGCTTCTGCGATGGCAAAGATGCATTGATTGCATGGGTGATTACTTTGATTAATACAAATGAAAAATACATGAAAAAAAAAACGTTTAATTTTTTTCATACATAACGGCAGTTTCATAGGTAAAGACCTAATATAATACTTGACACTGGCACCAATAGCTCATATTATAGTAGCTGATTGTCATTAAATAAGAAGGAGAAGCTTTATCTACATTTGCGGATAGCTTGCATTAAATAAATTGGGTAGTACTTTGAGAGTGATCCAGATGAATTCCACTACAATATTAGTTCAAGTTCCTCTATAATATTAAAAATTAAACATCATTGGTTAGGTAGATATTATATAACTCACATGTTGATGGATAAACTAATTGACTTTCTACACCTACCTATCTGACTAGTGTAACTTGTAAAGCTTGATTTTATCAATCTAGAGGTACGGTGGCACAAATAGTGAAGCGTATAAGCGTTAAGAAGATAACTAAATAAATAGACTCAGGTAATACGTATCCTCGTCTCAGCTGAAACACGCCCCACTGCTGGGCTCGAGCCTCCTGCTCAACTAGGAGAAAAATGGACCTACTATGGACATGCCGGTCAGACATGTTGGTATAGGGTTTTATTTCAAGTCTTCCTCAGTTGCATAAATGTTATATGCATATTATATCCCTAAGTCGTCTTTTACAATCCACGGATAAGAAGGGAGGGGTGAATATTCTTACTCCGTCATCACAGAGAAAGTAACAATATATACTTGTGCGATATACAATTCTGTTTGTTTATGGAGACGTGTATGTGTGTGTGTGTATATGTGTACGTACACAGGACTACAATACATGTTCATTGTTCGTATTTCTATTTACGTTAATATTTACTTGACATATAATTTCCATTGTTAAAGTATGTAAAACAAACAAACCGTCCTCTGTGCCGGTGCGGTCGCTACGCGTACGCACGGGACAATGCCCCGCACGCTCTCACAATGTAAACTGTTAAAGCGAACTAAAACCAAACTCGTGAATATATTTAAAAGAGTATTGTTTCACCAGCACGGCGGGGAAAGAATGCGTTAACGATAACCATTGAACAATTTGAACTCACAGCTGTTAGCAATAAGAGCTATTGTCGCTAGTGGGACGTGTATACGCGAGTAATTGCAACGCGTTCACAATTGTCAATAGCGCATAGAATACATTCGCACAAAGCGCAGTGTACACTCTAATTTGACGATAATCACTAAAGCTCTGATAACAGCATACACAGCCCACGAGACGATAAATATAAAATCACAGTTCCGTTCTCTTCGTCGATGTGCAAAACTGTGCCGCGTAATAATCAATTAATCTGATGCGGAAACTTCCACCTTGCCCTCAGCGACGCTCCAAGACGAGGTTCGTACTGCACGGGGACTTGGGGCCACATTGCTTAAATATTTTCGGTTAAGTGCCCTCCGCGCTCACTACTAGTAGTAAATGGCGTTAGGAAGATGAAAATTAGTGCATACAGCACGGTGATTTTTTTTTTCTTTTTATGGGGGGCTATGGTAAGCGCGCACGCGGTCCATTCCGTTCGGGGCGAAGAAAGGACGGCGCGCGGGCCCATAACCCACCAGTACCCACGTCGTTGGGCCGACCACCGGAGCAGGGTGACTTGTTGTCAGTGGTCGGCCTGACGGAATACCCTTTCGGGTACCCTCACCTCGCGACGTCCCTGTCCCGGCACAGCACGGTGTGGTGTGCGCTCACTGTGTATTCTGCGTGACACTCGGTCGTGTCGCAGGAATATTGCTATTATATCAGAGAGAAAAAGGTTCAAAGTAAAAGCCCATCACCACGTCTCACTGCTGTGCTCTGGACTCCTCGACAATAGGAAACATATAACCTACGATACTACGCTAGTCAGGTGAGTCAGTATAAGGTTTCACTTCGAGTTTTGCTTTGAATTATATTCATTTTCTCAACGTAGTATAGTTTTAGTACAGTACAGTAGTTTAGTATAGATTTCCTCCCACAGTGAAGGAGCTTCGAACACAGCAACGGGATGCAAGACGAACAATATGCGATGGTGAGAGAGTGTGCCACTTGCACTCAACAGTTCTCTGTGACTTTCAAGATGTCGTCAGTTTACCTAGTAGGGAGTCGTCCTATGCTGCGTCGTCCGATTTGTGGTCGCTATTCGAGACCCTCTCTTCCCCAACGGTTGTAGATTCAACGAGCAATGTGGCCTGCCCATTGTCATTTCAACGTGCTAATTCTGCAAGCTATGTCGGTTACACCCGTTCTTTTATAGATTTCCGTATTCGAGATTTAACATATATATTCAGTCGAATTTTCATCACTGCAACCATTAAGTAATAAAATGAGTCGTTTGCAATTAAATCTCACCGCAACAATGGTGTCACTGTCAGCGGCACACTTGCGACTATTAAATCATTGTCTTTACTTTTTTGAATGAATTTATTAATGCATATGCATCAAAATAATACGGGAAAAATGGAGCTATTATAAATCAAAATTAAATTAAAACGAAAATATGTATTGAATGAAATATAGAATATGTATGGTATTTGATAGCTTTTGTATTTGATTTTAAATTTTTCTGACGTTTCGAATATATTTTAGCGTTCACGATGGAAATGTTTTATATTATACTAGCAACCCGCCCTCGCTTTGCTTCGGTTTCAGTCACTTAAACCCGTGTAGTTCCTGTTCCCGTGGGAATACCGAGATAAAATGTAGCCTATGTTACTCCCTGATATTATAGCTTTCCATTGGTGAAAGATTTTTTGAAATCAGTTCGGTGGTTTAAGCGTGAAAGCGTTACAAACAAACAAACAAACATCCTTACTTTCACATTTATAATATTAGTATGGATGTGATATGCTCGAGTCATTATGTCAGCAATATTTATGATATTATTGAAATCACACTGAATCACCCTTGAACGAGTAATTCTTTTGTATATCTATATTTTTTGCATAATCAAACCAGTCTGGACTTACGGCCTACAACTGTGGGGCACATCAGACAACTCAAACATTGAAATATTACAACGATTTCAATCGAATAACTACGCATGATAACTGATGCACCGTGGTATATAACAAATGATCGACTGCATCGGGATTTAAATATAAAAACGATTAAACAAGAAATTACAGACAGAATGGAGACTTGCAGAAATCGATTGAAGCAGCATCCTAACAGACTTGCAAAATACCTAATGGATGACCCAACTGTGCGACGACGTTTGAAGAGAAAAATCCAACAAGATCTGTAACAGCAGATTAATAGCAGGAAGGCGGGTGGGTCAATGGACATAAGAAAATACTACCAACAAATTGCTGAATGTCATAAGACAGATTGCAAGGAGAGAAATGTTAAAAAAATATATCTATTTTTATATATTTCTATGAAACTCTTCACTTGTCATTTTATAGGAGGGTTGACGTAAGACAGGTTGCCAGTCATAAAACTATTGCTGATAACTTTGGTAATGTGCTATATATTTGTGTTTGTTGTATTGTTGTCAATGGTTCCTGTTCAAATTAATTCATCAAATAGACGACGTGCACTAAGGATAATGTAATTATTGCCGCGTTTGTAAAACATACGAATTAGTGATTGCAGTCAGTGTTATGATTTTAAGAAAAGCCATGTTTCGTATTGCTATTTTAGCCGTTTTCAACAAACAGTCCCGTATCAATGTAACTGTGAGACATGTTGTAATCTTAATCTCTCAAATAATGGTTGTATCACCATAACTGATGTCTGTCTGAAGATTGTCATTTGATTTATATTTACGAGGAGCGAGCTACCATCTACAACAATTTACATGAAAATGAAGGATCAAACAATAATTGCGTCGTTGACAGCGGTACAGGGCGGGCGGGCGCGCCCCGGACGGACTCCGAGCGGTACGCGAACAATTCTCTACACACAATACAGATTTTTTTTTTTATAATAGCAGCCACTGTAACTGAGATTGTTATTGTATTACATGCTTTGTCAGTTTTCAATGTATTTTAAACTATCACACATATTCGAAGAATATATAATAGCTGCATATATGATGTAGTTGTTTAGTTTTCGAATTATCTACAGTGACTAAAGTCATGGGTTCGATTGCCATGCATGATATAAATAGTTTATGCGATCCACAAATTATTGCTCTGGGCTGGATATAATTTAGATCAATTGTGTATGAGGCTTGCCGTGTGTTTACACAATAAGAATACTATTCACTGGCTATACAATTGTTACCTCGGCCGTGCATGTCGTAATACATCACTGCATATAACACCTATACAAGAAAAGGAAAACTCGAAATAAAGCCCTCTACGAACCTGCCTATAAATTCCCCTCTTAGTATGAACGAGACTTGAGCCCAGCAGTGGGACCGATTTAGATCATAAGTCTTTGTCAATGAAGTCGACAACCATATAATTACTATAATATTAAAGAACACCGCGCCACCGTTAATACTGTTAAGGCAACAATTAATTCACGAAAGTAGGTAAATCTACTGTGACAGCTTGACACTGTATAATATAATCACTGTCATTTTTTTTCTCACAGTAATTAAACTTATTTCTGACTAGCTTTTACCTGCGGCTACACTTGTGTTAATAAAAAAAATATTAATCTAGGCCATCCCCTAAATCCGTAAATTTTTCGGGATAAAAGTAGCCCAAGTGTTATTTGAGATTATAATTTGACTTTTGTTTTTTCAAAGACATGCTGTTCTTAAGAACTAGTCATTATTGTGGTTTATAAGATCCCTATCTTGAATTGCTAGGGATTTTATAAACCCGCCGAGACGTCATTGCCCGTTGGACAGTCCGGCTGGAGAGGCCTCGGTTCGGTGTGGAGACCGTCGAGGCCTTCCGGCCGGAGCTGATGCAGTAGCTAGAGCGGCAGCACGGGGTGCTTTCCTTCCGACTGGTGCAGATGCTGACGGGGCATGATTGCTTCGCCAAGTACCTGCACATGGTCGTGAGGAGGGAGAGCACATCGGCCTGCCACCACTGCGATTGCGACAAATTCACTCGAGGTGTGTGCTGCGCCGTTTCGATCGTCCCGAGTCCCGAACTCGTCGCGATCATCGATGCCGACCTGGTCCCCAGCGTTGGGCACTGGGACGCCGTTGCCGCCTTCTGCGAGCCTGTCATCTCGTGGAAAGAGGTGGTGGGCCGTGTGCGGGAGGAAAGACTTCACGCGGACATGGTCCTCCACCGGCGACTGGGGCGGCGCGAGCACCTGTGTCTGCAGAGCAACCCTGCCGCCCTAGCAGAGGCTGCGGGTGACCGGACCGAGAATTTAGTCCGCACACGCGCGGACGGGTTAGCCTCGCGACGCGCGATCGCGGCGATCGGCGTCCCGATTCCCTACCGGGACGGGAGAGGGTACTCCCTCGGGGTATCCCGTCGGGTCGTTCACTGAAGTCAAGGAAATCTGCACCGGTGGTCGACCTAACGACGAAAGTGACATGCTATACGGGTGTGCGTGCTTACGCCCCTCTGTCGCCCCGGACGGAGTGGAGTGAGAAGTGCGCCGAACGTAAAAAAAAGGGATTTTATAAAAACACAAATAACCAGACTTAGATCTATTTGCGAACAGCACAAATAATTTTCCTCTGTGAGACTCAAACGCGTGTTACTTGGCACAGTTGGTCGGTTTGTCGGCATATTAAGCACTATGCCACCCGTGCAGTACAATTATCGCGTAGCGACACGTAGTCGTACAACGCTTAGTAAATATAATTTTTCATACCCTTTTAATAAATGTCGACAAAAATAAATGAATCGAACGTTTATTGCGTGCAAATTGTTTGTGCGTTATTTAACATTAGGCCGAGTGGGGGGGAGGGAGAGGGTGCTTCGCTCGCGTCGAGTGCGGCGGCTCGTCAATCAAACCGTAGCGTGCAACCACCTACATACCACCCACACCGGACGTATTGGAACTCGTCCAGGGAATTGATGAGCGGACGCGCCGTTACACAGAGTTTTATCGCGTGATAACGTACTACCGTCACGAATACTTATGTACACGCTTAACATTTAACCTATATACTAACCTTAAAAAAATCTTTTTACATTTAGGAGCTCACCATTACCTCTTAGGAATATTTTCTATTCACAATGAGCAGCGAGAGCTTATATTAATTTAGCATAATAACCATATTAAATGTTTCTCGCGATTGAAAATGCAAAACAATTTAATATTTAAGTCATCTGTCTACGAATTGCCTACGAAATCGTAGCAATTATCCACGTAGCAATGTTATACGATTTCGTAGCAAATTGTCTATGAATACGTAGCAGATATCTACGCATTCGTAGTATTTCTCTACGAATTTGTAGCATTTTGTTTATTAATTCGTTATGTGTATTGTATTGTGTATGTATGTTTATGTAAGGTTCATTGTTTGTGGTGTAGCGTTGGTTGTACTGCCAAAAAGTTTAATGGCGGCTACAATTTGTGTGGTGTATTATGCATTTGTACAGAATAATATTCTATACAAACCTAAATTTTGCCAGTTCAGAGAAGTAAACAATAGATATATTAGATAGATTAGATAATAGATATATTATTTTTCTAAGCCTAACAATGGGATATAGAAGGGCTGAGATGATGATGATAATGATATTATTTGCCATCTTAGTCATGATCATATTTATTCAAATTTACACTGAAATAGGCTTTATATTAAGGAATTCATTTTGTGAGTGTAGTCTGCATGAGGACTCAATCAACCACTTTTTCTTTTGTATCTCCCATAATATCGATTTCACTGTATGGTATTCTTTGCTGATTCTATTCCACGTTGTTCCAATTTTTATTCACTGCTCAATTATCATTTTTCCTAGTTTGCTTAGATTTTTTTTTAAATCATAATGCCCTGTACTATGGAAATAATCCTTGTATTGCGGAGACTTTACAAACATAATTAATGGACACAAATTACATTCAGACTCGGCAAAACAATTTGTGGATCGCGCAAAGTGTAGTCCTGCGTGAGATTCGAACCCGCGAATTTGAATACTGGCACGATAGGTCGGTATCTTAACCACTACGTTATCTTTGCCGCATGCTTAGATGACATTAACGCAATGATAAATAATATCTAAGTATAATATAAATATGTTTCTAAGTATATCCTTTTTCAATTGTTGTAAACCCTCATCAATTATTCGATACGATTGTATTTAATAATTATAATAGTTTTAAATGATAAACTAACATAAACGAAAACATAAAAGGACAACAGCAAAATGTTAACTCTCTCTAACTTCCTTGAGTTTAGTTGGCTAGTTCCTCAAATAGTTAATCTAAATTAAGTTTTGGTGAAATCCTGGGTACTCCATGAAGTTATTTACTTAATATAGTATATAACTATAGTATATAAGTATAGTATATAACTATGCTTAATTAATTTAAACTGCCGTTACAGATCTGAATCTGTAACGGTTTAAGTAGAGCAAACACACATTTTCCAAGGAAAGAGTCCAGCTTTTTTTTGGGGTGGGTTGCGATCGGCGCACTCCTCGCACCACTCCGTTCGGGGCGACAGAGGGGCGTAAGCACGCACACCCGCAACCCACCCGAACACCACGTCGCCTTCGTCGTTGGACCGACCACCAGAGCAGGGTTACTTGTCGTCAGTGGTCGGCCCGACGGAATACCCCCGGAGGAGTAACCTCCCATCGACAGACGTTCCTCCCTCGGGGAGGACGTCAGTTTTTCCTCGCGCGGTCGGCCTCTCGGCAGGTGGCGGACTAACTCCTCGGTCCAGTCACTCGCGGCCTCGGCTAGGGCGGCATCAGGCGCGGGTAATCGCGCCTGCGTTGCCCCAGTCGCCGGCGGCGGCTCGCATCGTCGAGGAGACGCTCCTCGCGCACGCGTCCTGCCGCTTCCTTCCGCGGGACAACTGCCTCGTAGAAGGCTGCGACCGCGTCCCAGTTCCTGACACTGTAGAGCATTGCCCTGGTGATGGTCGGCAGCGTCAGGTCGGCACCGATAATTGCGACGAGTTCACGACGTTGCTCCGCCCAGGCAGCACAAACCTGGAGCGTACGCTGCTGCGCCGTGTCCTCGTCACAATTGCAGTGGTAGCAGGACGGTGTACTCTCCCTCCTAACGACCGTGTACAGATATTTGGCGAAGCATCCATACCTCGTCAAAACCTGCATCAGTCGCAGGGAGAGCACCTCGTGCCGCCGTTTTAGCTACTGCATCAGCACCGGCCGAAAGGCCTCCACGGTCCGCACACCGAACCGAGGCCTCTCCAGCCGGACTGCCCAACGGGCAATGACGTCTCGGTGGGCGTCGACGCGCCTGGCGGTGAGCTCCCTCAATAAGACCACACCGCCCTCCGCTCGCATTCCAGACACCCACCGATACAAATCAGCGAGCATCTCCGCCTCCAGGTCCCATTGGGGAGTCCCGGCCAACAGGCACGCTGGATGACCCCCGCGTACAGCAGTCGACACGTAGCGCTTGGTACGCCCACATTCGGTATAAGCCAAGATAGGGCGGACGCCGCGCCGACGAGTCGCGGAATGAGCCTGCGGAAATGCTCCCGGAAAAGAGTCCAGTTGAGGAGACCTCGGTTCGATGTTAAGATCGTCACGGTCTTTCAACCGGTATTGAAATAGTTGGGTCGGCAGGACGGGACTTCTTCCTTCGGAGTGGTCTGGTCTGGTCAGATCTTAATATAGTGGCTTCGAGAAATACCTGCACACGATCGTGTGGAGGGAAAATTACGTGACGAAAACGAGGCGCAGCAGATGTTCGCTATGTGTTTGGCTGAGCAGCGCAGCACCTTGAATTCGCCGTAATCGTTAGTGTCGTCCTGACGCAGCCAACCATCGCTTGAACGTTGCTCGATAATCTTATTTCTGTTGTTATAATCTTTAAACATAAAATCAATATCTTTAGATTTTTAGACGGCCAATCCTTTAATTGTACCAGGAGAGTGTTAACAATTAAAATATAAAGAATAATTATAGTTATTCGTGTGTTGACACAGTAAAAATACAATTAACCACCGCCTTTCTTGCCCATGGGTGTCATAAAAAATGATTAAATGATAAAATATGTATGTAACTTCTATGCTAAAGAAGGAATACTCGAAACAAAACCAACACATCTGACCAGCGTGGTTATAGTAGGTCAATTTCCCTCTCATAGTAGAGGAAGCTCGAGTCCAGTAGTGGGAGGTATATGAAGCGAAATGATGATGTTGATTTATAGCTATCCCGTTTCACATAAAGGTTCGCAAAGACGTGAGACTGCCACTTATTATGAGTCTGTCACATCTCCCTTGTATGTAGTACTTGTGGAAGCATGGCTACGTCTGATGTGTCAGAGTATCGCTTATTTAATTCGAGGAAGGACGATGTGGTCTCCTTTTAATAATCACACAATTGTTTTATATGCTTAATATACTCCGTCAATTATTGTTTGTATATTACCGCTGCGTTGTCTTTTTCTTAAGTCCATATATAACCCATTGTTGGATATATGGCTATCTCACAGTGAGAAGGAAAAAGTAGATAATTTTATATACCATGTTGACTTAGATCCTACAAGCGGCACCTGATCGCGCCACCTAACTTATAGAGTAGTTATACACACGACAACACTCACGTCGTCTATTGTCTATGGACACACCGGTAGCTTGTTCAATATCACCTTGACATGGGGGCTCTATTAATAAAAGCAGTGGTGTTTTAGTAGAAATTTTATCCATCTCTATCGTAGCTTATACACGTCCAACTGCTGAGCTCGAGCCTCCTCCACAATAGGATGGAAAATGACTTACTATACCACGCTGGTCACATGTGTTATTATACAGTTTTATTTGGTTTGCTTTGGTTTACATCTCTTTCATAGATGTTATATCCTTATCATATCCTTTAGCCGTTTTATAGGACACCCATGAGCAAGGGTGTGATCTTGACCGCTGTGTTGTAAAAGACCACTAAGTGATTATAATATTTTTACAACATATATGCACGAGACGGTACACTCGAATTAAAACCCTGTTCAATACATCTAACCAGCGTGGTATAGTAGACGAATTTCCCTTCCAGGAGGAGGATGGAACCCAGCGGAGGGGCGCATATGAGCTAAGATGATGATAGAATTATGTTTTTTTTAAGAAACAAGGAGTTTTCTGAAATACGAGGACTATTTTATTGACTTAAAAAATATAGCGATGAGAATATAGATCGCCATTTGAGCTCAGTTTTAATGTTCACTAAAGGAGTGATAGTTTATTAATAAGACCGAGGACTACGTTGGCTCTTCAATGTAAAGTGGCCAATAAAATTGGTATTCTTAATCACGGTGGTCTGTATCTATAGAGACGAATGCAGTTCCAGTACGTGGGAATGTATATATATATGTAAATAACAGTTGCCCGCGACTTTATCGTCCTCGATATCTTCTGTAACATAAGCGAACATTGAAAGCTGTGCGGGTGTTCAAGGTACTTTCATTCAATCAATACATTATATTATCTTTTGTGTTACGTTTTTGTTGCATAAAGAGGCTAGCATACATATATCAGTGTTTATTTGTGATATTTTTTAATTCAACAACGAATACAAGTTAAGGTTGATACCTTAACTTGTATTCGTTGTTGAATTAAAAAATACCGTTAAAAATGTCGTTGATACGACAAATTGAATCCCCTATTTTATACCCTTGGAGGATGAAAATTAACTGCTAAAATTAATGCTTAAACACGTGTTTATTTTTACTGAGGCGTGTTTGTGTTTTATTTGCAAACAACGGATAAATATTTTTTTCCGCATAAAAAGTTTGCCTCTACGTTTCGTGTCGAGTTTCATGGAATCCTTTAACATTGAGTCTACATAACAAAATTAAATTACTGTTAAAATGTCGTTAATGTTTCTAGTTTCAATAGTTTTGACTATTCGTTGATGAGTCTGTCAATCAGCATTTCATATCGGACTGCATAGATATGTAATATATCCCAACATAATGTTATTTTGCGTTGTTTCCTTTTTTTGTTTTTTTTTTTTGCAAAATAGTGGCAATGGGGCAAATAGTACACTTGATGGTAAGTGATGCTGCCGTTCATGGACCTTTGCTAGGCCGCTGCATACCATGAAGAAAGTGAAGGGAGTATGAATACGTGCAATGAGGTTCAATGGTACTAAAAGCAGCACCAATACTCACCACACGCAAACACCCTCAGAAAGTTGGGTTTCCGGCTCTCTCGCTCACCAAACGAAGTGCAGATATAAATTGCTACTATTTAGATGTCGATTTTCTGTTCAGTGTGGTATCACTCGGACGGACCGGCCCGCGGCTGTAGACAGACAACTGTCAACAGTGTGCTCCTACCACTATTGAATCCGTGTGGTGATGAAGAAAGAATACAATTCATCACCCCCTCTCTTACCCTTGGTGGTTGTAAAAGACAACTTAAGAATGTATTAAGCATATGACATCCATGCAAGAGAGGAAAAACTTGAAATAAAACCCTATACCTTCCTATCGGGCTGACCACTGACGAGAAGTTACCCTGCTCCGGTGGTCGGCCCAACGACGAAGGCGACGTGGGCACGGGTAGGTTATAGGCCCGTGCGCCGTCCTTTCGTCGCCTCGGATGGAGTGGACCGCGTTTGCGCTTACCATAGCCGACCCATAAAAAAAAGAAAAAAAAATACCCTCCTGTCTGACCAGCATGGTATAGTAAAGTCAATTTCCTTCTTATTATGGAGACCTGAGCCCAGCAGTGGGATGTATATGAGGCAAAATGTTGAAAATGTTATTGATGGTGACTCTATTTCATGACTCTTCTAATTCTATTTGCGCTTATCTCAATTATTTGAGATCGGCGTAATATGTACTCTTGTTATATCGTAAATATTGAATAAGTTTTTATAATAATTTTATGATCGACTGTCTGAAGACTAATTTCCTAGGAAATGTAATTGTTGACCACATGGCTTATCCAGATGTTCGCCTTACTCAATATAAAACTTTTATAAGTGTTTTACGACGCACGCGAGTAATACAAGGGTAGGTATCACAAGTTAGTTCTTAGTTGAATGTAAAGGATAGTTCTATACGCAAACCTTTTGCCTCGAATATTATTTCTAACCTTCACAGTCGAATGTGATAACCTGATCATCGACGAAGTTCACTCTGAATATGAAGTTACGAAGCTTTTTTAAATATGTATGTAGTTCAGTGGGGAGGTGGCATGTGCCGTCACAAACGTTATCACACCTATGTCGTGTACGATTTTGTTAAATTCGGCTCATCGATTACTCTATTTCAGAATAACGTGGCGAGGGTAGGGGGTGTGCGGGGCGAGCGAGGCGGGCGGGGGACGCGCGGGGTGAGGTGCGGGGCGGGGTGCGGGGCTACGAGGTTACGGCGGTGCGGTGCGGGGAGGAGGGGTGCGAGGCGCGCGTTTATCGGCTCTAAGTTAGGGCGCTGCGTCTGCAAATACATTCTTATATTGTAACAGATAAATCTCATTGGTGTCGGTGCACGTAATATATTTATTAACGAGCTGATACGGGAGTGCGAGGCGCGCTTTACGAGCTCGCTCACACCGACCTACGTAGACACGAGCGACGACCGCTCACCGGTGGTGCCGACACACCTATACGTATATACACTCGGCGACAAATAAACATCTACCATCGTGAATTGCCTATACACATGATATCACTAGTCTACGAGCAGCAGTTACCAGATAACATAATGTGAGCTGTTTGTGCATTTACTCCGAGCACAGACATCATGTTATTTTATACGTAGGTATATATAAATCAAACATCATCATCGTCATCTCAGCCCACATAAGTTCCACTACTGGGCTTGGGCCTCCTTTATAATCATCACAACTCGTATACATTCCACTGCAGGGTTCGACTCTCCTCCACAATGGGAGGGAAATTGACCTACTATCCCTCGCTGGTCAGATGTGTTGGTATAGGGTTTTTGGGTTCCAGTTTTCCTTCTCTTGCATAGATGTTGTATGCGTATTATATACCTTAATCGTCTTTTACGAAATCCACAGGCAAGAGAGGTACTGCGCACTTACAAATTACGATACTGCGCTGGTCAGATGAGTTGGCAAAGGGGTTTTATGTCGAGTTTATACCTCTCGCTAGAAATTATATGCATATTACAATCTCTTAGTCGTCTTTTACGACACCCACGGGCACAATAGAGGGTAGTAGTTAGTAGAGGGTTCTGTTATGAACATATGTTAAGTCAATATCAGTTAATCTATATATATAAAAGAAAGTCGTGTTAGTTACACTATTTATAATTCAAGAACGGCTGTACAGATTTGGCTGAAAATTGGTGAGTAGGTAGCTCAGAACCAGGCGATAGACATAGGATACTTTTTATCCCGTTTGATCGCGTTCCCGTGTGACGTGACATAAAACGTCAAAGAGAAGACAAGTCACTATGAAACGTGGTATAACAAAAACGCATCTGACATGTAAAACCAAACGCAAGTGACAGCTATAGGCAGACTATATTTTCGGCAATTTAGAAAATATATTTACAAAAAAAATTATGGCGGGTGAAGTTCGCCGGATCAGCTAGTCTATTCGTATAATTAGTTAAACATACAGACAGAGCGATAGTTGAGTGGCACACGCGCTACGCGGAGATATTGGGTTCGATACACATAATAAGCTCTTGTTATTATAAGTATTAAGAGTTCTACGTGTATTCAGCGTATATTTTTAAATAATGTAATATTAACCGTATATTGACGGAGTAAAAATACAATTCACCACCTCCCCGCCCCTTTCTCGTCCATGGATGTTGTAAAAAACGACTAAGGGATGTAATATGCACATAATATCTGTGCAAGAGAAGGAAAACTCGAAATGAAATACTATACCAATCCGTCTGACCAGTATGGTATAGTAGGTCAAATTCCCTCCCATTACGGAAGAGGCCCGAGTCCAACAGTGGGACGTATGTGGGGTGCGGTGATGATGATGATGTTGACGGAGTAAAAATGCATTCACCACCTTCTATCTTGTACGTGAATGTCGTAAAAAACGACGAAGTGATACAATATATCTATAACAGCTGTACAAAAGAAGGTAAACTTGAAATAAAACCTTATACAAACAATTCCTCTCCATCAACGTTCATCATGTTATTATAGACACGTCTCTAGTAGCTGATGATCATTACGTTAATTAGGATTTGTCGACAGATGACATTCATTTTATATTAATAATGGTTATAATCCTTACTAATCCTTACTTCCTTACTAATATCCTTACTAATATTATAAATGCGAAAGTAACTCTATCTGTCTGTCTGTCTGTCTGCTACGCTTTCACGTCTAAACCACTGGACTGATTTTGATGAAATTTGGTACAGAGATGGACTAAAGCTTGAGAAAGGATATAGGCTACTTTTTGTCGCAAAAAAATGGGTATAAGGGGTTGAAATAGGGGATGACATTTTGTATGGAAATTCGTCATTTTCGATGATCGAACCACGAATCTTTGTATTGAGGCACCTAATAATAAATAAATAAATATTCGCTCAAGCGTTTTGAAAATTCCATTTACATGGGGATGAAATTCAACCCCTAAAATACCAAAAAGCATACAGCTGAAACCACTGGGCCTGGAAACGAATTTTTTTTTTTTTACACCGTCGTATTTCTTGGGGTGCCCGGACGGAGTGGTGCGAGGAGCGCGCCAACCGCAGCCCAACCCAAAAAAAAAATGGGTGCGTGTACATATGTACGCGCGTGAGAAGTTATACTTTTTTTTTTTTTTTTTTGGCATCATTAAAAATAGTTTTTAATTGCATGCAAATAATTAATTACAATAAAATAATAGAAGCATTGGAAAAGGATAATCAACAAAGTTCAGTTTAATAGTCATCAAATTTAAACTAAAAGAATCTTAGATTGATCTTAGATATCAATAATTGTCCGTCACCCGCCGAGAGGCCGACCGCGTGAGGAAAGACCGACGTCCTCCCCGAGGGGGGGGACGTCGGTCGATGGGAGGGTACCCCAATAGGGGGTATTCCGTCGGGCCGACCACTGACGACAAGTTAACGCTGCTCCAGTGGTCGGCCCAACGACGAAGGCGACGTGGTTTTCGGGTGGGTCGCGGGAGTTGCGTGCTTAAGCCCCTCTGTCGCCCCGGACGGAGTGGTGCGGAGGCGCGCCGACCGCGGCCCACCCACAAAAAAAAAAAAAGATATCAATAATTAATATTAAAAATTGAAAATTAATATATTTATATAATAATATATTTAATATATATATTTCAAATATATATATTTAATATAAATTTATATAATATATGACGGGGCGGCGAGCGGTGGAGAGGTTAACTCCAAAGGCGGGACGTCAGTATGGTGACTTTGATCCTCCATTATGGGCGTGCGTATGTCGGAGATGTTTAAATGACAATGCAACATTCTCAATAACACAGTACTTTAACTTTACATTAACACTGAATAGTAATATTCAAACAGCACACCGATTTTATCGCGGTTAAGAGCAAATGGGTTTGCATGTGCGCACAGCTTGATTGTGTCCTGACAACTGCCAGTTGATTGCCGCTATAGCACTTACGAGCCCATTCGGGGTTACCCGCTCTTACCATTAAAATGCCGATAATACCAGACTTAATTATAAAATTTACCAAGACAGTAACTATTTGACACAATTTAATTGAAATAATTGTTTGTTTAGTTAAAAATCTTTCCACGCCGTTATATATAATTAATATATATATATATATAATTATTAAAAACAAAATTTAGAGAATAATAAATATATAAGACATAATTTGTACTAATATTATAAGATTCTTAATTTTAAATGTTTATTATTGATTATTTAATATTTTAAAAATAAATTTAATAATAAATTCAAAAATTGAATTTAAGGTTAAGCAGACAGCTTCATACTGTTAATTTTGTGTCACAGATGCGCGCGCATCTTAAAATTTCACTCTCATCATTTTTTCATAACGCGCCTAAAGAAGTATAACTTCAAAAAGGGGGTTGAAAAGCATATAGCCTTTCACGTTGAAACCACTTAACCGACTTTGATGAAATTTGGTACAGAGATGAACTAAAGTTTGAGAAAGGATATAAGGCTACTTTTTATCGCGAAAAAATAGGTATAAGGGGTTGAAATAGGGGAAAGTATTTTCTTTTTACGTCGTCTTATTTCTTGGGGTACACGAGCACTAGCAAAGGATTTTTGGAAAATCACCCCCTTAAGTGGGTGAAAAGCGTATAGACGAAACTTGGAGCTAGGAACGTAAAACTTTCTATGCAATTCTCTTTCTTTTGTTGTAAGTGAGCTCTAAGAAATTATTTTATTAAAATCAACTCCTAAAGGGGTGCAAAATATATAGCCCAAATCATTAGGCCTAGAAACATGGAATTTTGTATAAAGTTTCCTTTCTTGGGGAAAGAGATTTTTGCAATTTTAGCCCTAAGGGGGTAAAAAGTGTTTAACCGAAATCACTGAGCCTAGGAAGGATCATTTTAATACACGGTCGGCTTTCTTGGATTACCCCCAGATTTTCTTAGTGCTCACTTACCAAGCACTATGAAACAATTTTTGGCAAGGATAAGCGAGCTCTAACAAAGAATTTTTGGATATTCATCCCCTTTTTTTTTGTGTGGGTGGGTCGCGGTCGGCGCGCCTCCGCACCACTCCGTCCGGGGCGACAGAGGGGCTTAAGCACGCAACTCCCGTGACCCACCCAAAAACCACGTCGCCTTCGTCGTTGGGCCGACCACTGGAGCAGCGTTAACTTGTCGTCAGTGGTCGGTCCGACGGAATATCCCTAATTGGGGTACCCTCCCATCGACCGACGTCCCCTCCCTCGGGGAGGACGTCGGTCTTTCCTCACGCGGTCGGCCTCTCAGCGGGTGACGGACTAATCCCCGGTCACGTCACCCGCGGCCTCGGCTAAATATTCAACCCCTAAGAGGGTGAAAGTGTATAGCCAAAGATACCGGGCCTAAGAATGTGAAATTTTATATACCGATCGGTTATTTGGGGTAAGCACTCACTAAGAAACAATTTTGGGCTGCCCCAAAAGGATAAAACACATATAGTCGAAGACACCCAGCCAATGATATATCATCATTATCTTGCTCTTATCCTAATTACTTTAGATCGACGCCATATGTAGGTACTCTTCTGCCATCGTAGATATATTGCAAAGGTTCTAGCAACATTTTATGACCTGGCGCACGACATTGTTGGCCAGACGTCATCACCGGTCCAGGTCGATGTAAATCTTTGTCTTAGTAGTATTTTGCGACACCCACGAACAATGAAAGCGTGGTAATATTTCTAGCAGCTACCAGACAGTAAGTTACAATCAAGATATTATTCCAATTTTCTATCTCTACAAATAAATAAATTTGAAGCGTCTGTTTGTCTATCAAAATAATAGGTTTTATTTATGCTCACACAATACGGTCCAAATTTTTTTGTCTGTCTGTCTATTCGTTACAGGTAATCTTCAAAATGGCAGGACCGATATTGATTATATTTTACCATCAGGTCTACCAGTCGTACATAAGGAATAACTTAGACTATATTTTATCCCAGGTTATATTTTATCCCGGTGTGGCTGAATTAAGTCGATTTTAAAATTATTTCACTAATGGAAAGCTATTTTTAAGCGAGTAACATATTTAAGCTATTTTATCCCGATATTCCTACGGGATTGGGTACAATGTCGATGAAATCACGGGAATTTATTTAATGGTTTTAAAAATTAATTCACTAATGAAAAGCTATATTATCAGTGAAAGGCTATTTTCATCCCGGTATTTGCCCAGGAACGAGAACTATACCGGGGGATGTCGAGCAATTTTTAAAATTCTTTCACCAATGGAAAGCTACCTATGTTGTCAGCGAGTAACATAGGCAATTTATATCTCTGATATTTCTGGGATTTATATTATTTTTTTTTTTTGGTATGTGTGTAAATTTATAATATCAGCGAGTAACATAGGCATTTTTTATCTCGGTATTGGCATGGGAATTTCTACGTGAATGAAATTGCGGGTGTTTGATTGATATAATTTTTTTTCACCAATGGAAAAGTACGTTATCAGAGACTAAAGAAAGGCATATTTATCATCGTATTTGCACGGCAATCTGAACTATAAGGCTGGAAGTAATATTCAAATGTGAAAGTTTGTGAAGATATTTGGATGTTTGTTACTCAATCACGCTTAAACTGTTGAGCAGATTTGGATGAAAATTGACACGTAGATAGAGTATTTCTTAAATTAAGAAATGTAATGCTCTTTATGCCGATAATATTCTTTGCGATAATAGTTCAATATGCAAGTAAATTTTTACGCGGGCGAAGCCGCGGGCAAAAGCTAGTAGTTCATAAATTGTCATTAGATGGCGCGTGTCTCAACATTAATGTTAATGCAACACTGTAAGAGAAATTCCATGAACAGAAAATATATGGTTTTGGCGGGAATCTAGAAGTGTCATGTGGTGTTCTTGTGTTATATTCAATATCTTAATATCTTAGTATCTTAGTATTATATTAAATAATTTTGATGGCATTTATGTAATATATAGCGGCAGAACTGCTGAGGTGTAGTGAATATGATATAAAACTGCTATAGGTACATATTTAGCTAGCTATAGGTACTTTCTGTTTCCACCAAAATTATCAGAAAATACCCTTAACAGTGGCCATAACACTGTTGAAGGGAACACTTTGACTTATTGGCGGACCATTACTGACATGACGAAACTGATAATTTAAAAAGAAAAACTCTGGCAATATGGCTCGTATTAGTAGCCGATTGCCAAGACAAAAAAAAAAGAAAACAAAATATTATTAATTATCTCTGCGGAGCCTGCTTAAGTAGTCTGTTTAGTTAGAGATAGTGCGGTTGTACCCTTTGATTAACTGGTTTTGATTACATGGTATACGGTGAAAAAAAAATGTATTACACATTAAATTGTGCACAAACATATATATGAAATAATTGTAGAAATTAAAACAATCATTCAAAATTAAAACTATTTTTACGAATTTTATGGCGTTTGATTTTTGATTGGCCGACGCTGTCATATCATAAATTATTATATAAAATATCAATGTTATATATGTATTCCTAAATATGAGAATATAACAAACAGTTTGGTTACCACATGTAACTGACCGCACTAGCTGAACTAATACAGCGAATGGAATCAATGTTCCATAGAAACAAGTTCGACTCGCGTGTGTTAGTCATTATTCGTGCCGTAAATAAGTTCATATCATTGCTAAAATTTATTTAAATATATATAAAAATAAATATTAAGACAAAGGTAACAATTATAAAAAAATATGATGTTCTCTTCAATAGTAGTTATCAATTAATTGTCATTTAACAATTATACTAGAATGCGTGAAGCACTTAATCGAGTAATCATTACATCATTTTGGAAAAATGGTACATTGCTAGACTGGGACTGAGACCAAACATAGCTAAGAACTACCGCAAGGTAATTAGCTTTCAAATGAAAAGAAAACCATCAAAATCCGTCCATTCGTTTGCGAGCACACACACACGCACGCACGCACGAACGTACGCACACACGCACGCACATACACAGCATCGAAGTCAAACTTTTAACACCCCTTTCTTGCGTCGAGGCTTAAAATAATTTCACTTGCCTATTTAATTAGGAAGACGAATCTTTAACTTACAACGATGTTTCCCAAAATGATTAATTAAATGTGTAAACGATTCGATAAGTTGTTTTATACGTTAATTATAATTTAATATTATTTGAAGACACTCACAAAGTCGTCTATGGTTAATATATAATAACATTACACGAGTGTATTGCACACACAGAGTGTGTCGGCGCGGGGCCAGTGCGACACCCTGCGGCGTGCGAGACAACGCTCGCTGATGTGATTAGTGAGAGCGCGCGGCACACAGCTCTCCTCGTACAGACAGACAACTGTAACTCACTTAGATGGCAACACAACTGTTAGATATTCACAGCGTGCATACGTACACTTAATATATTCAATAATGTATCAGCTTGAAACATTCAACAAGTTCAAATTCTTTACCGGTGTTAGATACAACACATCATCAGGTTTGTCACACACGTGAGGTAACTGATTAAGTATATATCCTTCGGTAAGTGGTTTTGTAAGTGGAGAATAGATATCTACCCCGGATAGAGTCGGGCGATTCTGTTTCACAGGTGACGAATCAACGTGCATCCTCCCACGAGTTTGCTCAAATCCCCATCTTTGACAGAGCGAAATACCTAGGCGTCACCCTCGATAATCCCCTTAACTTTGCTCGACTCATATCCACTGTGGGCTCGCGGAGAGAGTTCCTTATGGGTCGATTACACAGTAACTCAACCCCAATAGTAAGATGTCGTTAAAGTGTAAAGTCATATTTACACTGCATGCATATGCCTCATTATGACGTATGCCAGTGTAGTATTCGTTCAAGTTAGGCCACACAAGGTTCAGGCTAATAAAACTACAGAATAGGTTCACGGGTAAAGCTACGGGCGCACCGTGGTATATACGCAATGTTGATTTATACATCAACCTACACTTGTCGACCATCAGGCAGCATACACCCGTAGATACTTTGGTTCTGCTTCACCATACCCTAATCCCTTAGGGAACGGGGTTACCAACTACGCCCCGTCCTGAATCTCGAAGATCCCTCGGCCGAGACTTGTTGTTGACAAGCCTGAGGTTGAGATCAAAAAAGCTCAAATTAGAGCTCACATAGTTCGCGAGGTCATAATATATATATATATATAAAAGAAAGTCGTGTTAGTTATTATGTTTAAAACTCAAGAACGGCTGTACAAATTTCCCTGAAAATTGATGGGGAGGTAGCTTAGAACCAGGAGACGGACATAGGATACTTTTTATCCCGTTCTTCTTCTTCTTAATGGCAATGAGCTACTTTTTATCCTGTTCGATCGCGTTCCCGTGTGACATGGCATAAAATGTCAAACAGATTTTATTTTGTTTCTGTTTGTGCAATCGGACGGGCAAAGGAATCAAAAACCATACAGCCAAGTCTGATACAATTTTCTTCATATTATTTAACATTTCTTTATATAGAATAGCTTATTTATAGTCATGTCCGTCAGTAAGTCAAGTCGTTACCATTAATTAGCCGCTGTAAACCTAATTATTTGATTTCTCTGGGAATTACGGTAGAATATGAAAATACACGTAAACCACTCTTATATCACATTCCTTACATATCTTAACTGTATTATATTACATAAAATATCAGCAAAATTATTCAGCGTAACAATATAAAACACTAAAAAAATTAATATAATACAAGAGCTAAACATGACATTTCCATATTCGCACCGAAACTCATGCCAAAGAGAATACAAGTCACTATGAAACGTAGGATAACCAAAACGCATTTGATATGTAATAACAAAATGAAAATGACAGCTAAACGTAATTGTGTTTATAGTTAAGTATGGTTTAAAATTTCATAATTATAATTTTCTCAGAAATCAATCATCAGTAATCTGTATTCTCTTTGAATCATCATTAAAAATAGCGAGACCAAGACGATCGAATCTTTCCTGACAAAGCCGTAATGCTTCCTCCATTAGAGAAAATATATTCGGCAATTTAGAAAATATATTTACGAAAAAAATAATTATGGCGTTACGAAGTTCGCCGGGTCAGCTAGTAATAATATAAAACAACTGTTCCGTCCTCGTAGTCACAGTGCCAAACTGTGCCGCGTAATCAATGAACTTAACGTGAAAACTCCCATATTGTCATCAGCGACGTTTCAAGCCGAGATGCCGAGATCGTACCCTACAAGTCCCTTGGGCCCCGTTGCTTAATTTTTTTTTGGGTTGAGAGCCCTCTTCACTTACCGCTAGTCTGCGAAAGAGTGTAACAGCCATTTGAGGCTAAAACTTCATTCAAGTCTAAAAAAGAAAAATGGCCGCGGAACTGTTTTTAACAATACAGTATTACTTCTTATCTAATTATTATAAATACGTAGTGTATGCCATATACATTAAAATTGCTCTTTACAGCACATCATTAAAATGAATATCTTAGAAGTTATAAAAGATTTATACGAGGGCAGAGTGATTGAATACCTAAGCGAAGTGAGGGCGGTTCGCTAGTGTATGATGAATAGTAATGGTCCCAAAGATAAACCATATAAGATACAGTACGTATTTATTGAAATCACTAACCAAAAATTGTATTTTCACGAGCTGTTTACGATTTACAAGGTGTGATTTAATACCTTTGTAAATTGACCGTTGAGTATCCATATTACAGAATTTATTTAATATACTAACTTACTGTATCGAATGAGCTTATAAGGTCTATGAAAATATTACGAGCAGTTTTCTTTTCATCAATATTATTTTTGTTTTTAGTTATGAGATCAGTAGCAATGCAAACAGTATTTGATCCGAGACGAAAACGTATTATTGTTTATAAAGAAACTCATGTTTGTTAAATGTCTATGTAGTCGTTGGTAAATAATCTTTGTAAATAAAATCTTTCGATATTATTGGTAATAGAGTAATATATTGTGTATTATTGAGTCGTTTCTTTTATTTATTTATCTCTTCCATTTTGTCTGGTACGCCTAAAATATTCATACTCACAACAATATGTTAAAAATTCACCCCAGAATAATTTGCAAGAAATTGCAGCCTGCGATAAGACCGCCTAATTATACAAACGTTGTTTCTTTTTTATTCCTGTATAGTGGCAATAAAGAGTTATTTTATTGTAAAAACGCAAGTCTCCACAACCTCTATCCTATCCCGAAATGTCATAAAAGATACTTAAAGTACCTAATATAAGAAATAACATCTAAGCAAGAGAAGGAAAACTCGAAATAAAACCCTATACAAACAGTCTGACCGGCGTGGTATAATAGGTTCATTTTACTCCTATTAGAAGATTCACACGGTCAGTATACGCTCCATACATTGAGCTGATATGAGCTGTTTTTTAATATGTGAATAATAAAGAAAACAAACACAATAAATCTAAAAGTTTCATCCCATAAAGAGTAAGATTATGGTCACGACTGCAAGTCTTAGAGTGTACACCACTCGGCCGCTAAAGGCATGGAGTTATTTGAAAGTTGAGTTATGACTGAGCTATGACTATTACTATGGCGGGCATAAAATTAGTTAAAATTAGCGTTTTTTTTTTTGGGGGGGTGGATTGCAGTCGGCGCGCTCCTCGCACCACTCCGTCCGGGGCGACAGAGGGGCGTAAGCACGCACACCCACAACCCACCCACGATGGACGTCGCCTTCGTCGTTGGGCCGACCACCGGAGCAAGGAGACTTGACGTCAGTGGTCGGCCCGACGGAATATCCCCTATTTGGGGTACCCTCTCATCGATCGATCCTCCCATCCCGTCTTCTCTCACGCGGTCGTCCTCTCGGCGGGTGACGGATTAATTCCCCAGTCACGTCACGCGCGGCTTCGGCTAGGGCGGCATGAGGCGCAGGTATTTGCGCCTACGCCGCCCCAGTCGCCGGCGGCGGATCGCCTCATCAAGGCTGCGCTCCTCGCGCAGGCGATCTGCCGCCTCCTTCTGCGAGATCACTGCCCCGCAGAAGGCTGCGACCGCGTCCCAGTTCCTCGCCATCGCCAGGGCGATGGTCGGCAGTGTCCGGAAAATTAGCGTTGTAGCCGTGTTATGAATACTACTGCGGAAGGTTTTTGTTATCTTTGTATGATATAACAAAAATGTTCCTTATGTAGTGGCGAGTTAAGAATACAATCCTTTTCGTGGTCTCTGTAAAAATAAGTGAAGAACACGAGAATAAAGCGTGACGCGTGTGATTGGTACTCTAATGAATCAATTAATAGAAATAACTAAAAAAAAAGTGAACCGTCGCTCAAGACGCCTGGCAGATTTGAAACATCGAAATTATTTTGTACAAGTAGGCATAAAAGAACAGATTACGACGGGAATTAATATGGTATAATGTATAAATAGAATATTACGATTTATACTTTTATTGTTAGTTAAAATATTACACAACAATCATAATTAATTCATCGCACACTCGCTTAAGGTTCATTTTCGTGTATCGCGGCCGATGCGACAGATGTCAAAGTATGATAATGTATGGCGCTGTTGCTGTCGCTGGCCGCGCGCGACTGTCGCGTACCTTGGAAACGGCGCTATACATTTTCATACTTAGACAATTGTCGACTTTTCGTTACGACTGTCGCGTCGACCGCGATGTACGGAAAAGAACCTTTACGCACAATATGCTCACTCGCATGCTACTACGTATGTACATATATGCCATCATATAGCGTGGCGTTACGTCGCCGGCCTGTTTACGCCACACGAACGATTAGATTTACTCTCACCTATAGATGTTTCACATCAATATAGATAAATTGAATATATTCGTTGTTGGGAGTTGTTATGTAAATAACATATGCAATATTAGCTGTATAAGAACACGCATTGACAAGTAACAACTCACAGTAGAAGCAGCTTAGTACAATTGCTCATTCATTTTATATAAACACAATATCTATGTGGTGATGTATTTCAGTTGAAGCGACAAGAGAATACAAAGTATATTAATACATGTATGTTACAAAGTGTGAGCTGTGAATATGTCATACAGTACATATGATTTGATTGTATCGAATACGCGACACCTCTCATTATTTAAACATGAACCAATGTTACCTATATGTAACACGAACAAATACAATAATATTGTACTTCTCACAAACGCTACCCAATAATGTATTGTATCTGTGAAGCTTGACGTGAATTCTTTAATATACACAGATGCCGAAGTAGTCCAAATATCAACCAGTTAAGTCTCGCAAGTTTGACCTCCATATCGGGTAATTCACTGTGGGATATGCAAGTTATTGTTTCGAGTCTGTGTATGTTTGGTGACCCTTGATTGTAAGTCGCTCTTAGACTTAATGTAGCGATAAACTTAATGTTATTCTTCAATCAATTCTTAGACTTAATATAGCGATTAATTTATTAATGTTGTTCTTCAATCAATTCTTAGACTTAATATAGCGATTAATTTCTTAATGTTGTTCTTCAATCAATTCTTAGACTTTTAATTTCTTAATATTGTTCTTCAATCAATTCTTAGACTTAATATAGTGATTAATTCCTTAATGTTGTTCTTCAATCAATTCTTAGATTTAATATAGCGATTTATTTCTTAATGTTGTTCTTCAATCAATTCTTAGACTTAATATAGCGATTAATTTCTTAATGTTGTTCTTCAATCAATTCTTAGACTTAATATAGCGATTAATTTCTTAATGTTGTTCTTCAATCAATTCTTAGACTTAATATAGCGATTTATTTCTTAATGTTGTTCTTCAATCAGTTCTTAGTCTTAATATAGCGATTAATTTCTTAATGTTGTTCTTTAATTCCGTTGATGTCGTATAAAACATTTAAGAGCTTTAAATCTATTTGGGCTAACTTCATGTTTGGTTGGTTCAATAATGACGTTATCAAGGAAGGTCGACGTCAGACCGACGGCTGGTCATACAACTATTGTTAATAACTTCTGCAATATTGATGGCGTAGGAAGAGTACATATCCGAGAGTAATGATGGTGATGCAGTGTCCGTCATTAAGTATATTTTGTGACACGAGAAGGTGCTCCATAAATGTAAGTCCACCATAAGTGCCAGTACCACACAAGTTATACTCATAATTATATCCTTATCCTGATATAAAAATCCTGAGATTTTTCATAATCATCGTCATCATTCAGCCTATCGCCGTCCACTGTTGGACGGCTTCACGGCCTTTGGCCTCCCTCATGTTTCAGTTTCGCCTTAAAAAACGATACAGCGCCGCCGGCATCCAACGACGCCCAGCAACTTTCACTAGGTCATCAGTCCACATAGTCGGGCGTCCTACACTGCGTCGTCCGATACGTGGTCCCCAATCGAGAACTTTTCTTCCACAGCGGTGTCAGTGCGTCGAGCGACCTGTGTGACCTGATTGTGGCAATAATCAGGCTTAATGTGCTAATTCTTCGAGCTATGTTGGTTACACCCATTCTTGTATGAATTTTTTCATATTCCGGATTCTATCTCGCAGAGAAATCCCGAATACAGCCCACTCCATAGTACGCTGAGCGACTTCGAGTTTGGTAATGAGACCTGCATCGTCAGGGAGCACGTTTCCGTGCCGTAAATCTTCACTGGTAACACACACTGGTCTACTAGTGTTTTCAGGCACCACACCACATGTGTTTATATTAGACGAGAAGATTCTCCTAAGCTTCTTGAACGCTGCCTAGCCGAATTAGACTCGTTAGCGGACCCCTTTTTCAAAATTGTATTTACCTAACTTGACTGTTTGTTCAAGGCAAACATAATGATCAACATATTCGAGAATCGCATTGCCAACTAGAAGAACTTTCGTCTTGTCCATATTCATTCGTAAACCCACTAATTGAGATACCCTACTGAGATCGTTAAGCATGGTGCACAGGTTCCACATAGATTCTGATATAACGAGGATATCGTCTGCAAATCGAAGGTAAGTGATGTATGAATGTATGTGTTGCCGTTTCAGGATTTTTGTACGAGATTAAATGCGATCTGTGTAATTAGTAGAAGAACGAGTGAGAGATAACCTGAAGCTAAAGCATACGCTGAAGTTGCAAAGAGCAGACCACGTCGACTAACTACCATTAGGAGAAAAGACTTTCTGAAGATGCGACTACTGATTAAGACGAGCGCCAAGTGAACTGACCACATTGTAGTTGGAGGCGCATAGTGGGCATTCGTAAAAGAGGCAATAATGTCAGGATTGCTACTCTTGACGTGCGATTTGGCGATAGCAGTTAATATATCTTAAGATATATCATAAGACAATGTTGGTTGCTGCTCACTTAATGCTTTACACTATATTTATTAATTCTTTTTTTATTGTAGTCGGTGGCAAACGAGCAAACAGTACTGATGGTAAGTGTTGCTGCTGCTCATGGACCTTTGCAAGGCCGCTGCCTACCGCGAACAAAGTGAAGGGAGTGTGAATGCGTACAATGACTCTCGGTGCTACCAAAGGCATCACTAAAACCCACCACACGCAAACACCCTCAGAAAGTTGGGCTGCCGACTTTCTCGCTCACTGAACGAAGTGCAGTAACAAATTGCTACTACTCGAACGTCGATTTTCTTTGAGAGTGTGGAACCCCGTAGACAGACAACTGTTAACGCTGTGGTCCTACCACTGTAATATTTATTAGTATGAAAAAGTACGTAGTGGTGACACGTTGTACTGTTTACACATATATATATATATATATATATATATATATATATATATATATATATATATATATATATATATATATATATATAATATCAGGTTGACCGAGCTTCGCTTGGAATATTTTTATAGAATTTATTTAGATATATTAATAAAAACTAAAAATTATATAAAAAAATTACAAAAAGAGAATAATAATAACACCGAGATTCGAACCGACGCTGTTTGGATGCTACAAAACTCAAAATTAAAACCGGCCGTCCCCCAACTGAGCTACCGGAACTCTTGACATTTACAACGAAATTTAAATTCATATTCTTTTAAAATTTAATGTCATTTATTGTTATGCTAAAAACACCGACAAAAGAACATTTTCTATAAATAAAACCTAGCTAGATCGATTTTTTGGACCCGAATCCTCTAGTATGCCAAGTTTCAACAAAATCGTTGAAGCCGTTTCCGAGATCCTGAATATATATATATATACAAGAAATGCTCGTTTAAAGATATAAGATATGTCATTAACTTTAGTACACATTATTACACACGGTCACACAGTCTGTTGATCTCGTTAAGCTACGTGTTAGTGTTATGTGTGTATAAGAGTCTGTATCTCGTAACATGATGGTGTCTGTGCACGCACTTCAATCACAATACAGTGTGGTGAGATCGTAAAATATATGTCGTAAAGTTTGGACTACAGAACTGAGCTGTGTGTATATGTGTGCGCTAGAGGTCGCCTTCGGAACAGAACGTTTAGCGTGAGTGACGTCACACGTACACCAAAAGGGTGGAATAATCCGCGACGCTCCACACTCAGGGGGCGGCTCCGCTTCAACTGTCGCGGAGACATCGTGCGATACTAAGCGCTACATGACACAAAAATATGTGTTATACACTAGTACAGTATACAGTATTTACTTTTACTTGTACCAGTCTTAAAACAAACTAAAGAATGTCGTCGGGCTTATACATGTATAGCTAAAGATATAGTAGCAACGCATTAACCTTTTTAGTGGCAGGAGCACACTGACGACAGTTGTCTGTGTACAGCCGCGGGCCGGTCTATCCGGGGTAGTACCACACTGAGTAGAAAATCGACGTACAAGTAGTAGCAATTTGTTACTGCGCTTCGTTCGGTGAGAGAGAGAGTCGGCAGCCCAACTTTCTGAGGGTGTTTGCGTGTGGAGGGTTTTGGTGATACCTTTAGTTTCATCGAACCTCATTGCACACATTCACACTCCCTTCACTTTCTTCACGGTAGGCAGCGGCCTAGCAAAGGTCCACGAGCGGCAGCACCACTTACCACCAGGTGTGCTGTTTGCTCGTTTGCCATCGTTTGCAATAAAAAAAAATGAATGATAAATGAAAATTATGAATAAAAAAAACGAAACTTCAATTTGAGTACCCTTGTTAAAATCTGTTTGGAATAAAATCTTGTAATTTCAGTCTTGTACAAATGATTTTACTTACGAGTACGATGTACTTAGGATTTAGTAATTAGAAGATTGCTTCTTGATTTCACTAAAAATCTTAAGAATTTCGGTTTATGTTAACCTCAAGAACTTTTATATTCAAATGTGAGCGTAATGTAGTATAGTGTGCTATTTAGTAAAGAAGTAGTCAAATGTTTTGAAGTTACTTTATGGATAAGTTATAAAAGAGATTATAACTTTAGTCCCGACTGGCAAACGAGCAAACAGTAGGCAAGTGACACTGCCGCTGATGGATCTTTGCTACGCCATTGCCATGTAAGTAAAGACAGTTCTGTTCAGTGAGGCATTACCCCGGACGAACTGGCCCGCTACTGCAGTCAGTGTGCTCCTAAAACATACATGCTTATTTATCACAAGTGTGATTTGACTAACTTTGTAAGTACTTGAAGTTCAATGAGATCTGAAATCATGTATTAGCGAAACTGTTTACGAGCTGCATTACATTTATATTATACTTTTACACATTTTATGTTTTTGATGGAGTACTTTTTATAAAGAAATAGTTTTGCTTTTCATTACGACACAATAAAAATGACAGTGATGTGTTACACGACACTATTGAGGACATCTTTCACTTGCCCGTCGTACTAGGAGTGGACAACACTTTACTACTGGGCAACGTAGCACTGAGTTCATCGACGCATCAGTCTTTCTGCCGCCTGGGTGACATCTACGTCCAGCTGCGGACGGTGAGAGTTTGAATAATGCTGATACACGACTATCTAGCACTTTTGTAATAAAACTAAGATCGAGTTATTTTTGCAGGCACGTGAAAGCGTCGTGTATATTAAACAATTTTGATGGCAGTTTATGTGTGTTTATAATGTGAGGTGGACTAACTGTTGGGATGTAGTTATTTAGTAGATGTAGTTATTTACTACATTGACACTAAAGTGTTTTACAAGCGTTCTCGAGTACCATTATTCCATTAACAGATAAGGATACCATTAACAGTATCGCTATAATATTGTTGAAGGCGACGATTTGGCATACTAATGGGTAATGACTAATTTGAGGAACTAAAGATGTGATGACATTGATAATTTGTGAAGAGAATTGTAACTGGGAATAATGAGCACTGAAGTCAAGGAACTCTGCATCGGTGGTCGACCCAACGACGAAGGCGACGTGCTATACGGGTGGGTTGCGGGAGTGCGTGCTTACGCCCCTCTGTCCCCCCGGACGGAGCAGGGCAAGGAGTGCACCGACCGTAACCCAACCCCAAAAAAAAATACTGGGAATAATGGACGTGTATTAGCAGCGAATTGCCATTACAAATAAAAAAGAAGAAGAAATAGATACTTAATTTTATTGAATAAAGCTCACAAATTGAATTATAAGTTGTTCAGTTAGTGTTTGTAACGTTGAATAGACGCTTTAGTAAATCGCCAAGTACTTACACAAACGTAAAACAGTACACAGAAGACGTCTGCGATGATTCTCCACTCGAGAGGTCACCCATAATGGGTGAAAGGGAAACGAGAGCGGAGGGTAATTAGTGCAAGTGTCTGCGCGCTCCGCCCGCCGCCGCGCCGCGTACACTGGGAGGCACGTGCGCATTGTCGCACCGTAGTGACACACATCTAACAAGGCGACGACTCAGCGCTGTATCTGAAGTTTAACAACACATCTATACATAATTCTAACTAATATAAATACATATAGAAATATGAAAATGTATTTTTGTTTATAAAAATTTCAAAAGTCTGTTGTTTAAAAAAACATCTCGACGGAGTAAGAATACAATTCACCACCCTCTATACTGCCCGTGAGTGTTGCAAGACATGACTAAGGGATATAATACGCATTAAAGATCTACGAAAGAGAAGGAAAGCTAGAAATAAAACCCTATATTAGCACCTCTGACTAGTATACTTGGTCAATTTCCCTCCCATTGTGAAGGAGGCTCGAGCCCAACAGTGGGCCGTGTATGAGCTGCAATGTTGAGATGATGATTTAAAATATTACTATTGACGTTTATAAGTTTTCCGTCCTCCCTTTTATGGAAACTACGCCAGAAAAAAAATTGTTCTTTTGAAATAAACTAAATATCGAGCCATTTATAATGATAAAAATAATTTATTTTCAAAAATTAGTAGGTCTTAATTATGTAAAATTGGATTATTTTACATATTCTATCATATATGTATAGCGTGGAAATGTGTTTTTTTTTTATTGAAACTGCTTATTAGCTACGTATACCTAGTCGTTAAAACTAATTAATTAAATAGATTGTATTTATTACAATTATTAAAATATTAAAACACAATTACTCTATAGCATGTCACTAAATGTATAAAAAAATCAAATTATATGTAAAAATCAGACGGAGTCAGGAAAATAAGCTGCATGCGACTCGATGCGAGGGTCTGTCAGATGAACGCCAAGATCGTAACTCTAACACTAATCGTGTTGGAGTGTGTTAAATATCTATGTGACTGTGTTAAATATCTATGTAATATAAAAATATTGTTCATTCATCATCACAGCCATGCATGTCCCACTGCTGGACTCGAGCCTCCACCACAATAGGAGGTAAATTGACATAGTACATCACACTTTTTCTTCTCTTGTTTTCCTTCTCTTGCATGGATGTTATGTGTATATTATATCCCATAGTTGTCTTACGACATCCACAAGCAAAATAGGGAGTGATGAATTGTATTGTTACTCCGTCACCACATGGAATATTCTATAGGTCACATCATTGTGTACTGAACACACTTTTAATAGAGCTGTGATTACTCGACTGTAGTTAACAGTAAGTATGTACGATACTTAACAAGTTGTGTTATGAAATAGTGACTCTAATATTTATATTAGATGTACTCGCATGATATATACATTAAACTATTAGAATAATAACGTATAGAAGGTAAGTCCGTATTTCAGTTGGAGCCTAATGGAGCTTACGCCGGAACCGTTCCGTAATGTACAAGGTTACTCTACTGCATGTATTACGCAACTCTTAAAAAAATAAACAGGTAATTACGAGTATCACGGTTTGTGCATTCAAATGGTGTCACAACACATTTGAAACACATAAAAAGTGTATTAACATTACTTTTAAAAGTATTTTGACGATTTATGTTAATAAAAACAAAATTTGATTTCATAATTTGTATGGTGGTGTGCGTGTGTGCGTGTGTAATCGCCTGCGCGTATATAGCATAGTATGTTTAACTTCATGTTTTAGATCGCTTGAAGTACCGACACTATCCTTCTATACGTTATTATTCTAAGATTAAACTATTGTCGGACACAAATACAATGCATTTAATTTAGGTGCGCAGTGCGAGGTGCACTCTGGCGTCTACACATATAACTGTAATCACCACGCGACACGCGTCGTAATCGCAATATATAATTGATTTTGAATACATTGCTGCTTTAATACAATAAACGTTAAACAATGTTACATATATAACACGTATTGTACAGTGCACATACATTGTGAACTTGTTAAGTTACAGTGGTACTAGTGGCGGTTATCACGTGTACGATCGCCGCATTGGTTACGTGACGTCACGAACACTCCACTCCACATACAACTCGCATGCCTTCCTGATTTTAAACAACACTGATATTTAAACGTGACTATTCATTAAACTAGTGTTTATTTTCTATTTTGGGGCATGATACTGATACAATAATAAGATTTATCATGTGGTAACAAAGTAAGAATACAATTCACAACCCGCTATCTTGTCCGTGACTATCGTAAAAGAGCCTTTAGTCGACGACTAAAAGACTTTTTACGATACCCACAAAGCAAACTCGAATTAAAACCTTAAACCAACCCGTTTGACCAGCATGGTATAAGTAGGTCAATTTGCCTCCCATTGTAGAGGAAGTTCGAGTTTACTACTGGGGTATATTAGATCTCACATGAATAGGATATAAAAGTTAAGGTTTTCCATTTTACCAACCGGTTTACTAATCTTGCCTTTCTAGTAAGTTTGCGTAATCTATTACGTACAGTAGTATATAGAACTGAGGTATGTAAGCGTATTTCGTCATTAGAAGAAATACAACTAAAAAAAAAACTAGAAGTAAAACCCTAAGCTAACCCGACCGGATTAACGTAGGGTTTTACTTCTAGTTCGACCAAAGTAGCGTAGGGGAAACTCGACCGCTTTTCCCTTATGTTTTGAAGATTTATGCTCGATTATAGCAATCATACGAGGTATGCCTTTTAAGTTTTGTTGTTTGAAGAAAAAAGCACAACTAGAACCTTATAGTACTTTTTATTGTTTTTCAAAATATTCAGCACGTAGCTTAATACACTTTTCCATTCGCTCAAACCAGTTATTATAACATTTATTCCATTCTAAAGTGGGGGTGTTCAAAGTGGCTGACTTGAAAACGTTGACTGCTTCTTCACCAGACTGGAACCTTTGACCACGAAAACTTTTCTTAATTTTAGGAAATGTAAAGAAATCGTTAGGGCTTAGGTCAGGACTGTATGGAGGATGGTCAAGAATTTCTACTTTTTCCTGCTTCAAATATTCAATCATTTGACGAGCGTTGTGTGAGCTTTCGTTGTCGTGGTGCAGGATGATGCTTCGCTTTGAGTTAGATTTTCGAAGTTCGGTGATGACTTGTGGTAAACAAACTGTGGTATACCACTCTGCGTTAACTGTTCTACGATCTTCAAGTGCAATAGTCGCAACATGGCCGGTTTTTCCTACGAACGTGGCCACTATCTTCTTTGAAGTACTTCGGGAACGAATAACTTTAGTCGGCTTTGACACGTCTTGAAAGACTCAGAATGAAGATTATTGTTTGGAATCAGGATAGTAGGCATAGATCCGATTCGTCACCACTGATGATGTCGTAGACGTGATTTGACTCTCCTCGGTTGAACCTTTGCAGAGTTTTCTGACACCATCTGACGCAGGTTGCCTTGTGATTGTCGGAAATCAGATGAGGTATCCAACGGCAAAGAATTAGTTGTCTCACAGCAATGATGATCTTCAGTGAAGGCGGATTTTGGGCGTCCTTCGCAAGATTTGTCACTAACACTAGTATGTCCACGCTGGAATTCTAAATACCAGTGTTTGACAGTCCGCAGACATGGGGGCTTCATCACTGAATACAGATGTTAGCTCTTCAAAACACTGAAGCCGTGTCAGGCCTCTTCTAAAGTTGTAGAAAATTATTGCACGAACATTTTCCTTAGAAAGATTCATTTTCGTACGTAACCTGACAGATTCCAATCGACGCTGTGACTAAGCAATAGCATTAATCTTAATACTTTCAACTATTTTGAGATTCAAAATTTAAATACATTCAAATATAGAACAGTTCCAAATACAAAATTGCCGGGAAATATGGAAACGACAGAACTTAAAAGGCATGCCTAGTATGAGTTGGGAGGAAGATTTTAACGCAAAACTTCGAATAAAATATAAGGATATACTAAAATTGTATTATTTTGTAAATATAAAAATAAAAAGGGAGCCGTCGCTCAAGACGCCTGGTAGATGTGAAACATTGAAATTATTTTGTACAAGTATATATGCATAAAAGAACAGATTACGATAGGAACTAATATGGCATAAAAGTATTAATAAAATATTACGTTTTTACTATACAAAATTCTAAAACAGATTATGGTTTCGTTACACAAATGTACATATCTAAGCGTGGCGTTAACGCCACGCCAACGATCAGGTTCACCCTTGCCTATAGATGTTACACATCAAAAAAGTAATTGAATATACGTTCAACTATTGATGGTACAGTACCTGTTGAATGAGTGATGTGATTTGACCGATATTATATAATTATTTTAAATTACTGAGTTTTGTGGTTGTCTTTACGGCAGATATGTACCAACTAAGCTGTCCTATGACAACCAATACAAGTGAGAAATTGATGATCAAACGTTACCTTACACTCGTCCAGTTGATAGGATGATTAGAACGAACATACATACGAGTAGGTGTGGGTTTGAGTCACAGTTTGAGAATACCGATATTGCGTCTGGTGAAGCACTAAGAATATAACACATCACCATCGTTAGCCCCCCGACGGGTATTGTTACAAACAACTATTGGGCAACAGCATACAGAATCACTAGAATACAACGAAAACTCAGAATAAGCAATTACAAAACTAATGTTATACGAACGAAATGAATTGAATTCCATCAAGTTGTGCTTCTGTACAATAAATAATTTGTGGTTAAAAAATAATTGAAATTCTTTAGGAATGTTCTATTTCAGTGAGAAGCCATTTTAAAACCGAGTAAATTGAAAGTGGTTCGCGCGTCGGTGGAACTACTATTTGTTCGGTCTCAATCGTCGGGGATTTAACAGATCGGCAATATCGTTCAGCGCAGCATCCCCCGCCCCTCGCTCCCTCTCACCGCAAACCACCGATATGTGCGGTCGCCAACTAACATACTATACATACTACCTGTGTACCTGTATATGTTCAAACCAGGTTTAAGAAGAAATCTTTTCTCACGGTAGGCAGCGATTTGCTTATACTTCTGGTATTACTGAGGTCCATGGGCGGCAATAGTTTAAGTTGCTTGCTCTATAACAGCGATAGTTTTGCAATGATACGGGCATTAACTGCATAGATGGTAGAATGATCAAAGTACCGACCCTCCGTCCTAAGAGTCGCGAGTTCATTCCCCACGCAGGACAGTTCTTTGGCGATCCACAAATGACTGTTTTGAGTTTATAATTTGTGTCTGAGGCTTGCATGTTTGTAACCGTCACCCGTCACGCGATATTAAAATTTAGTACGGAGTGTTGTAGAAAAATGAAGAAAGAATGAACCAAAAACTAATATTACATCCGATTCCTGGCCAAGTGAACGTTTAAGTAAAGCTTAGCGAGTATGAATTGTTGATAGTTGTAAATATTGCTAGCTCGATACTGGGGCCGACAAAAAAGAGACTATTTCTTGATATCATATTAAGTTTACTATGTCGTATTGTATTAGTTATTGTGTTTATGTAGTCTGTACACGTTGGTTGGGCGAGTTGATATTGTATTTTATTTCGAGTTTTCTTCTCTCGCATAGATGTTTTATGAATATTTAATTCCTAAATTGTGTTTCACGACACCCACCGGTGAAGGGGGAAGTGTTGCATAGTATTTTTACTCTATCAACACACGGCAAAATCCTATCAGTCCGTTGCCTTGCAATTTGTTTATAGAAATGAAAAAAATTGTGTTATTTTAATTGTGTTGTTATTGAATATAGGTATTCTCTTTAGCGATATGTCATTTGTAGGTGTATAATAGTGTTAGGTGGTGGGGGGTGGGGGGTGGGGGGTGCGGGGTGTCTATGCTATGTGCTTAATGAACTCGTCAGACGATAAGTGTTTCCTCGAAGTTCAACCGGCAGTTGAAAACAAGTACAGTAGCGAATTGTTTTCAACTCTCTATTTCAAACACGTTAAGTTAGATAGTGTAGCGGTGCGCTGTCTCTATATACTTATTTGTTTATGAACATACTATCTTCAGTTACAGTAGTTCAGAATATTGTAAACTAGTAACCCACCCTCGCTTCGCTTCTGTTTCAGTCGTTGTACCCGCGTAGTTTCAGTTCTCGTGGGAATACTAGGATAAAATATAGCCTATACGCTACTCCCTGATATTATAACTTTCCATTGGTGAAAGAATTTTTAAAATTTCTTCGGTGGTTTAAGCGTGAAAGCATAACAAACAAACAAACGATCTTACTGTCGCATTTATAATATTAGTAAGGATGAAATTGATCATTATTTTAATGATTTTTGAACTGTCTGGACAATTCATAGGAATTGTGTTGTAATTCAATGAGTTGTAAGCAACTTTTAGATGATGTCGTAGCATTATAAAACTATCACGTGATTTATTACTTTACTAATAAACACTCACATTACTGATGAAATAATAAAGACTGAATTCAGTTAAAGGTTATCTATAAATTTGTTCAAAATCAATTAAAAACTATCTCTATCCTTGTTGAAATTTATTTAAAAGCTATTAGTTATTTCTCACACTCCTCCGCAGTGGGAGAACATTTATAGACTTATACCACGCTGGTCAGATGTATTGGTATAGGGTTTTAGTTCGAGTTTTCTTTTTCTTGATGTGTTTTCTTGAAATGTTATTATGTCCCTGAGTCGACTTTTACGACACCCACGGCCGAAAAAGTGAGGGATGAATTCATATTCCAATATTATATTTTTAATCTCTAATTCTCTTGAAATTAAGTCAAAGTTATCTATAACGTTCTTGAAGTTTAGTAAAAAATTGTTTTGATTTCAAGTTATTCTTAGCATTTAGTTAAATTTTACATACCACTGGGCCCATGTTCATCCACGACCTATTATTATAAGAAAAGCACTAGGGATAACATTCCATCATCGGTGCCGACCTGAAGCTGCCGACCATCACCAGGGAGATGCTCGGCAGCGTCAAGTACTGGGACGCGGTTGCCGCCTTCTGCAAGGCCGTCATCTCACGGAAAGAGGCGGCGGATCGTGCGCGAGAGGAACTCCTGGGTAACACGTTCCGCCGCCGGTGACTCGGGTGGTACAGGCGCGAATACTTGCGCCTGTACCACCATAGCCGGGGTCGGGGGTGACCAGACTGGTACTTTAGTCCGTCACCCGCAGAGAGGCTCATCGCACGACGGTGACCGAAGTCCCGGGATAGGGACGTCGAGAGGTGAGGGTACCCGAAAGGGTATTCCATTGGGCCGATCATTGAGGACAAGGAATTCGGCACTGGTGGTCGGCTCAACGACGAAGGCGACTTGGCTACGTGTGTGGGTTATGGGCCCGCGCGCCGTCTTTTCGTCGCCCCGGACGGAATGGACGGCGTGTACCCATAAAAAAAGGGATAACATTACTTAACTATTATTTTTAAGTAGAACTATTGATATGTTATTAGTTACGACTAGTATGACTATATTACCCAGTAGAAATATTAAATATCGTTATAAAACGTCCTTTCTCATATGAGGCAACTAAAAAATAAAACAAGATTATGATAATGAACGTATATCTTTTATCGTGTAAGTTGTGTGGTATGATGTTTTGTTTATTTGTGTCAGTGAGGGTGTCGGTCGCACATACTATTTACATAATGAACACATTGCACGCGGGGCGCACACCTCGCGCTATCAAATCTCAACTTTTATCTCGAGTGAATGTGTAAAGGTATTGTCGGGTGGTGCGCGACCCTTGCGGGGCCCTGTGGGGGGATTAATCATTACACTCGCGTACTCTCTGTTACAACAGTACGTGCTGACACAATATATAAACATGTTATAATATATAACAAAATGTTTGTCCTCGTCTTCGTTTTATAACAAATCTATACTAATATATAAAGCTGAAGAGTTTGTTTGTGTGCACACGCTAATCTCAGGAACTACTGGTCCGATTTGAAGAATTCTGCCAATGTTAGATAGACCATTTATCGAGAAAGGCTATATGCTATATATCGTCACGCTAAAACTAACAGGAGCGGAACACCATTGAAGAATGTTTCAAAATCGTTTTTTTTAATTTTTGAGTGTTTCCGCTGCGTAAACGCCTATATTTTCGCAAAAATCACGTGTGGTAGAATCGTATTATTAAAAAGTATTTTCACCTTCTACACATAATAAATAATAAACAAAGTCTTAGGTTAAAGTTAGTGTTTGCCCAAAATAGGTATTTATACCACGCGAACAAAGTCGCGAGCAGAAGTTAGTGTAAAAATATATGAACACTGCGTGAGTTTGAATAAGCTTTGAATTAGTGTTGTGGCGACCGCATGTACCTACTACCAATATTACTTCTTTAACAGTTCGCGAAAGACTGAAGTGAAGTGGAACTGAATAACTCACGAGCAGTATGTATAGAATTAGATGTTAGTGTTAAATATATGTACCTACTAGTAGTAACTCTGATGGTTTGCTGTTATTGCATCTGTGTTAGAGGAGACATAAAGAGAAGAATAATAATGATGACATCAATTTTAAAAATATAAATATATCAAAATTAAAAAGTTAATTAGCGACATAGTCCGCAGAATTAGCACGTTGAAATGGCAATGGGCAGCCCACATCGCTCGACGAACCGACAACCGCTGGGGAAGAAAGGTTCTTGAGTGGCGACCACGAATCGGACGGTGCAGTGTAGGACGACCCCCCCACTAGGTGGACTAACGACATTCTCAAAGTAGCAGGGAACCGTTGGATACAAGTGGCTCAGGACCGCTCCGAGTGTCATTCTTGTGGGGAGGCCTATGTCCAGCAGTGGCCGTCTGTAAGCTGATGGATGGATGGATGGATTGAAAAAGTTAATTAAACATTATTTAAACAATATATAGTTTATTAAAAGAGTATTTGTAAGTTGTTATTAATATATATTGTGAAAATGAATTATTTTATAATATTTGTAGCGCGGCGGGTGCGACTCTACTTAATGGGCGGTGTTTTATGTAACCACACCGGGCGGGCGCGCTCTCACTCTTATAGCACTTTAAAATTTCATCACAACTTAATGGGTCCGTGACGTTAACAGAATAACCCATTAACAGGAAACAATAAAACATAGCTATTATATTATTACACAACTGAAAAGTGGGGCTATTTATAGAGTCAAACAAATGACTAAAATAGACTGACCTTTAATAAGTGAATAACATTACAACGTGTCAGCACTTATTGCTTTACTATGGGGTAACCAGCTGAGAGATCACCTTGTGAATGTGCAGAGCAGCACTCTAATGTGGAAATAATAAAAACAAATTTGAGAATCAATCTGCCTGCCAATATTAGCCATGTGGCATCATCAGGCTGATTTAGGTATGTGCAAAATTGTAAAACATTTCATGAGGGCAAGGAGGCAGGGAAGGCAACCTGTGCCCCCAACTCTCTCGTTCACGAAGCGCCATACTAAATAATTACTACTGAAACGGGTGTCTGTGTTTCTTTGACTGTTTGAGATTACCCCTGAACGAGCTAACCTTATTTATGGATGTAGATAGAAAATTGTAATAGCTTGGCACTAAAATATTACTAAAAGGCACGAAGATCAACAATCAGCTTTCATCATAATGAGAGGTAAACTAACTTACTATACCACGCTGGTCAGATGTATTGCTACAAACAGGATTTTATTGCGAGTTTTTCTACTGTTGCGTAGATGTTTATCTGCATATTATTAACTCACAGTCCTCTTTTACGACAGCCACAGGCAAGATAGCGTAAAAAATATTGTGTCCAAATGCAATACAAATATTACCTTAATCATGCATTTGGGAAATATCAAATTAATAGACCACTTTAATCAATAGACCAACTATTCTTGTGGCAAGGCTCAGCGAAAAGAAATTGCATAAAGAAATGTAGAGTAGTGTCCCGCTGAGTCGACTGCCGGTATAGAATTAGTTGTATATAGCCTTTGGATTTACGTAGTATAAAATATGTGTCTTTACTGGCAAACGATTATATTTCATATTAGTTGATGCAGCTACAAAAAGATTATTTAAGATAAATAAACCATTTTTGAAGGAGTTTATTATTTGTCAACGATAACCGTGTTACCCGTATGACCGAAACAGTCATCGTAAATAGGTACTTATTAAAGAACCTGGCGGCATATAAAATAACGACAAGATACCAACGTCGAATGGAGTACCTATCTACCGGATGGCTAATGGCTAATAAAACTCGTTTGATAGAGCGCTTACAGACACTTACTGTATGCAAATATTGTGTACGCAAACATATTAAGTGTTAATATAGCACTTATATCATTTTAGTTTAGTATAATTGCTTAGAATATGTGCTACCACTAGTTGGATGTCACTAGTGTCTAAGCTTCACGATCACCAGCTGATCAGTGATCGCCGATACGGCTTTCGTCATAGTTGGTCCGCCGGTGATGTTATTATGAATCTCACCCACCTTTGGGCAGAGGCATTGAAGGGCAATCATGGAGCACTAGCTTCAAGCTTATATGTGGCAAAGACATTCGGTAGGGTCAGAACACTTCTATCAAAGCTACCATTATACGAAATCTCCAAGGGAATTTGTGATTGAATCGCTAACTTTCTGGATGGTCGTCGAGAACGGCTTCTGCTTGGAGAACTGGACTATTAATGCCAAATGACTCGTTGCTCTCTTGGACGTTTTTTATCCTGCTTATCAATGACATGCTCTCCATAGAGAATATGCGTTGCTATGCAGATGACAGCACGGGTAAGGAGCGGTATACCGAGAATTAGAATATCCCTTGTAGTACAGGCAAAATGGGTTCACATTGTGTCTGAAGTCGAGCACTCTCCAAGGCGTACCTTGCGATAGGGTGAACAAAGCGTAGTTCACTTCAATTCTACAAAGACACAAGGTTGCGCGTTCACCATAACGAAGGATCTGTTTGTCGTGGCCCATCAGATCCAAAGAATAATTCTCCCTGAGTATTAGAATTCTCGTCAAACTATCAAATTATTTCCAGTTTGGAAGCCATTTAAGGGACTAAGCCAAATTAGCAAATAGAAAGTTCATCATCTTGAACAGAGGTGGGTGATTATTCAGATCAAGCTAGCGTCTTTACAAAGCACAAGTTCGTCATCATGTGGAGTACTGCTCAAGTCTCTGGACAGTCGCACCCAAATATCAATTGATCCCATTTGATACCCTGCAAAAACGCGCTGTTCGCATTCATCCCAATTTTACAGACAGATTGGAGTCCCGTGAGCAGCGGAGGGACTTTGAGTCGCTCTGTGTATTCTACCGACTCTTTTATAAGAAGGGCCCTGAGGAACTGTTTGACTTAGTACCACTTTACACACACGCACACACAGGCACCATTTTACCAACATCACTTTCACTACTCGACGTAGTAGCGGGATTCATCCATTTCACAGTGATTATTGTATTTGCTTAGATAACTATTTTTCAACATTGAGATGTACGTGGGTTGATAAGAATGCGTAAATCTGGAAGGTGGGTAACTTTGTCTGTTATCCTCGCACACAGATGCTCTGTAGTGGAAGCTACGAATAATACCAACCGTTACATTGCTTGTGGCCATCATCGACCACTACTGAAAGCTTTACATCAACCTGGGATAACTGCTTCTGATGATCAACTATTACATTCCCAAGAAGGTTTGACATCAGCCAGTTATAAAATGACGGCGACCGACGTCCTGGGAAGGGGACGTCGACGGGAGAGGGTACCCCCTCAGAGTATTCCTTCGAGCCAACCATTGAAGTCTGTTCATAACCTTTTGGTTAGCCTAACCAGAAGTTTTTTGTAGAGCTTTTGCTCTACATGAAACTTCTGGGTGTCGAATATACAAAGCTCGTTGTAAGCCTAAGTATCCTGAGCTCGTTAAAATTTGCTATAAAGATTATAAAAGAGTAAATAAAACGAAATTGTTTTTTGCGTTTTTCATTGCCTTTAAATGGGGCCTTTTACTATTTTGTCTCTGATATTTAACATCATTTTATTTTATTTATATTATAATTTCACGCCTTTACAAGAGTAACTAGATGTGTAATACGCTCACATTTCGAAGCACATTGCCCAAATTTCACATAAATGGACTATGTTGTTAAGAAAATTACCGAAAATCGAGGAAATAACATAAATATCATAATGATTTCTGATGTTTACGCGAGTATTACACATTTTAAATAAAACTACTTTACGGATTTTATCGCGTATCGCGTTTGTATTTGATTTTTGATTGCCCAACGTTGCCCGAAAAAATACAAAAATTTCAATAGAGAGGATGGCTGGGTGTTACCATCAAGCTGGGATCCTGTTATCAACATTATTAAAAATAAATCCAAAAAGACCACCACAAGACTGCAAGACAGTGTGAGCTCATATTGTATAGATTTGACCCACTAGCTTTTTCTTTTTTTTTTGGGGTGGGTTGCGGTCGGCGCGCTCCTCGCACCCACTCTGTCCGGGGCGACAGAGGGGCGTAAGCACGCAACACCCGCAACTCACCCACGATGCACGTCGCCTTCGTCGTTGGGCCGACCACCGGAGCAGGGTTACTTGTCTTCAGTGGTCGGCCCGACGGAACAATAATAATAGCTAAAGATAATTTTTAAATTAAAACCTCTTAGTAACATAAAGTAAGCCGCCTTCAAAATTAATATTTATTTAGCATTATGTCACCTGAGTTTTATTGCCGGATCTTTCTCAGTGTGGCCGTGTTCCGATCCGGTGGTAGTATACTAGATTGTTAGTTTTTTAAATATAATTACTATTAATTTTAATGTTAAATAATTACTAACCATAAACAATTTAATTTTTTCATATAGAATCCTTTTCTTCTTACACTAGCAATAAATTTGTATCAAAATGTGGGTCAATAGTCAATAACTATTTTATGTATCGGGTAGATAATTATAAATTTTCTGCAGTCACGATGAGTTGTTGGACGTGAGACATCTTAGGCCGCCCGTGACCATGAACGCTGCAAAGTGTTCGAAACGTCGGGCAATCAAAAATTAAATACAAACGCGATAAAATCCGGAAAGTAGTTTTATTTAAAACGTTAATATCAATTATAAATGAAGTGTTTAGTGACAAAGAAAGACATGACGTGAATGTTTCTGTAACTGTAACATTATACTAATATAAATAGTACATTAGTAACAATTAACATTAAATATGTCCGTAGATACTCGTAGTATAGCATTGTGCACCATGTGTCACCCGTGCGCTCTCGCTCCTGCAAGCTGACGGTATCTGAATGTCTGCGACGTGACTCGCGTATGATGGTGGCGGTAGATCCTTACAGTATGTATACCGTCATACTAGACATATAATAATATCGTATTTACTTGTCACGTCTGCGACTAACATCATTTTTCTCTTATTTCGAAAGAGAAAGGACAAAAATTAATAAAACATTTTTGTTCTTCATCATTAAATCAGCTCATATATATTCCATTATTTGGCTCGGGTCTTCTTTACTATGGGAAAGTATTGACCTACCACGCTGGTGAGACGTAATTGGACTCTAAGTCTACAATTCACTTGAACAGATTTTGTATGCATGTTTAGTTTATAGTTTATATGTTTTGTTTTTTTTTTGTATGCATCTTTAGTCTTTTACGACATCCGCGGGCAAGGTAGGGGGTGGTGAATTCTATTCTTACTCCGTCACCACATAATTTTTAAACGGTTTTATTTAGCTTACCCGTTTGTTTATATTTTTCTTTGTTGGGTCAAATTTAGTAACTGAAATTTCACCCTCTTCCTGTCAACCGATTGATCTGAAATTTAGTCGCCTTTAATTTCGCATTAATTTATAATACATTGCATTTTTAGGAATTTATATGAACATAGATATTTCCACAAAGTGAGTAGGTTATGAGTTACTTCATTTCGAAAATGTGACAATGTATAAGTACATATTGGTACCCATCACTGTATCTATTTAATTATTTTTTAGCTTTTAGTACATTTATCTGCAACATTACTCTGTCTGTTTACAATAAAACCGTTTAATTTAAAAAAATGTTAACCCTTTTTTTATTATTAACATTACCGTACTAATATTATAAAAGCGAAAGTTTGTGAATATGTGAGTATGTGATGATGTGAAGATATTTGTTGCTATTTTACGCAAAAACTACAGAACGGATTTTGATGAAACTTCACAATAATAGAGCTTACATATGAATAACATATAGGCTATAATTTATCTCGATATTCCCACGCGAAGGGGAACTATACGCGTAAAATCGTAGGCGCTGCTAGTGAAATATAAAGAAATGTACGTTTGATAATATTGAACTCGTCACCTACTGTTTACCTTTGCCTCCTCCACAATGGGAGGGAAATTAACCTACTATATCACGTTGGTCAGACGTGTAGGTGTAGGGTTCTACTTCGAGTTTTCCTTCTCTTGCATAGATGTTATGTTCAATAATTCCTAAGTCGCCTTTTACGACGCTCACGGGCAAGAAAGGGGGTGTTGCATTGTATTCTTACATCATCACCACATCGAAAAATGAGATAGTAAAATTATTTAAGCGTTTCATTGTATTTGATCACAAATTAATTATTTAACGGTATCATAGTTTATTCGTATCTAATATATAAACGTACAATACCCGTTCTCCAAACCCGACTGTTGGTTTCGTATAAAAGTAATAGCCTCACCAAGACGCCCTGCCCTGTTCATATTCAAAGCTCGGTACTATTATTAACGTTTTGCCGACAATACGTAAATAACAATATGAATTATATGTAAGCACAGGGTTAGTGATGGTAGTAGTACGCCATACATACATATCTACTACATTATAAAAAATATTTATAACAGTATTGTATTAAACCTTATGTATTCTTTATTATAGTTTTATAATGTATAAAACTAATTTCAAAATTAGAGGTAATTTTATTTCTATTCTTTTGTTTTTTTTTTTATATTTTAATAGTAATAGTTGTACAAGACGTATACTAATTATTAAAACTTTAAAGATCTTTAATAAATAAATAAGAGAATGATTCCTTAAATATGTGTAGGCGTTGTGAAGTTGACATCCTTACTAATGTTAAGAAAATGCGAAAGTAAGTTTGTTTGTTACGCTTTCACGCTTAAACTACAGAACTGATTTCAAAAATTCTTCTTTCAGCAATGGAAAGCTATAATATCAGGGAGTAACATAGGTTATATTTTATACTTTATACTACGCGGGTAAGGCGACTGAAACCGAAGCGAAGCAAGGGCGGGTTGCTAGTATTTTATATTTCTAAACATATTTTTAACTAGATTTTATTTAAAATATATATTTTTTATAAACATTATCATCACTGTTTAGTATACAGAGTGTATCAGGTTATGGAGCAACTGTTCGAGTATGTTGTAGTTTAACGGACATAAATCGTAATTAGAATGTAGGTATATTACACAAAATACAAAATAACATAAAAGTTATAGTGATTACAAAAATATGTGTTTAAGAGTTAAGTGTTACGTAATATGTAGGTATGTATATACAGGATAAAGCTTCAACAGTATTAATAGAAATAATTTACGCAAACGCTTCAATGATAACGTAGGTACAAAGACGGCTAGTAAATGGTCATCGACCGATCAGCTGATTGAAAATGAATTTTGTCTTGCTTATACGAACGTAATGATTGATTTATTCAATTTCTACTGAACATTTAACGAAGTACGAATATGTTGCAGATTAAGTACCACTGACTATACATTTCAATCTGGTTTACACGAAAAATGAATGGCAAAATTGAAAATTTTACACGTCTCTAACTCATTAACAAATCGATATTTTTCCTTCAAATATTTTTCATGGGCTCCTACCACCATTGTCTAACTCCCGTTTGCCCAGTTGTCTCATAACCTGAGACACCATGTATAATTTAATTTATTGTATTATAAGTAATCCAAGTTATTTTACAGTTGACTAGAATGTTGTTGTTGATACACAAACTCTTGGAGTGCTCCGCTTCAGCGTACTGCAAACGTTGAATTGGCTCGGTGAGGGCTCTCCGATTCAACAATTTCTCCGTCTGTTTATTGACTGTTCGTGTCACGTATTTGAAGTATTGGTGAGCTCTGTAAAGAGGCTGCATCTAACTCGCAATCTTTGCACTGAGGATATCACTACTCTATGATAAGTTACCATTTTTGTGCTGGAGTGAGACGTGTCCAGAAGATAATTATAGTGGAGCGAAACAATACATAAACGAACGAAAGAAACAATATTTATATAACCTTTTCTATACTAATAAATAAAATTGGAGTGTCTGTTTGTAATGTCAAAATAATAGGCTTTTTTCATGCTCACACGGTTATTTGCACGACACCTATGCCTAAAATAGCAATTAAAAAATTTTTGTCTGTCTGTCTGTTTGTCTATCTGTCTGTCTGTCTGTTTGTTCCGGGTAATCTTCAAAACGGCTGGACCGATTTCAAAAATTCTTTCACCAATGAAAAGCTATAATATCAGGGCGTAAACTAGGCTATATTTTATCCCGGTATTCCCACGGGAACGGGAACTACACGGGTAAAACGACTATAACCTATAACCGGAGCGAAGCGAATTTTTAGTTATAACTAGCAACCCGCCCGGTTGCTAGTTATAACTAAAAATCGTGGGACACTACAAAACGAACATTTTAATCAACGATTGTAGATATTTGACGTCCTAGGGCACGTCGATTATCATCGTATTATTTTATATAAATTCAAAATCTAAGATGGCCCTCTATTTTATTTTTACTGTTTGTTTATAATAAAACCGTTTAACTTATTTTTTTTCGTTTTTTATTTTCAAGTTATTAGTTTTTATATTGATTCTGTATAGAGCACTGTATTCTACTACAAGCCCTTTCATTTAATACCCATATCAATGGGATTGAAAAACAAATAGGTTATCCGCCATTTTGTAGTGGCGGCCATCTTGAATTTATAAAAATATTGACTACTAGCAACCCGCCCTCGCTTCGCTTCGGTTTCAGTCGTCTTTCCTGAATAGTTTCCGTGCCCGTGGGAATACCGGGATAAAATATAGCCTAGTTTACGCCCTGATATTATAGCTTTCCATTGCTGAAAGAATTTTTGAAATCGGTTCAGCTGTTTTGAAGATTACCCGGAACAAACAGACAGACAGACAGACAAAAATTTTTTAATCTGTATTTTAGGCATAGGTGTCGTGCAAATAACCGTGTGAGCATGAAAAAAGCCTATTATTTTGACATTACAAACAGACACTCCAAATTTTATTTATTGGTATAGATACATAATTGTATTGTCACCAAAACCAAAGGCATATACCAAATTTCAGATCAATCGGTTGACAGGAAGAGGGTGAAATTTCAGTTACTAAATTTGACCCAACAAAGAAAAAAATAAACAAACGGGGTAAGCTAAATAAAACCGTTTAAAAACCATTTAAAAATGTTTTGATGTTGGTAGTACCAAAAAAGCATAGAAACAAAATGAATGCAAAACTAGATATTTACCCCATAAACAAAATAATTAGTAGTGTAGTCTGTAAAATAACGCGAAATGCGTTTACGAAGACAATTATTAGTGATGAGAGTCTGTCGGAGGCGGCAGACATCGCGGTTCACCTGCCGACCGACAGATCGATACAGCGTCGGCTAATCTTTATTCCTCATAAGCGCCGAGAGCGGCGTTTCCTTCCTGCTATCGGATGGGATTATAGAGAGATTTATTGTTCCAACTGTATCCAACGTTCAATGATAGCTTAGTCATTGGTACCGCATTATTATAAGACTAGTTCGACACTCGTCTGCGCCCGCGTATACTATTTATGAACTATGAGTCGTGTTGGATATACAATTGCTTGGGATGATTAAGAGAATTATCAATTTTCTTCATTGTATTTCTAGTAATGTTACTACCTGTCTACATTCCAATCAATTTATATGAATGAGAAAGGGAGAGGCGAGCATTGCATTCTTAATTCATTTAGATGTAACGTAATTGGTCTTTATATCTTATATCTTTAAACGAGCAATTCTTGTATATATATATATATATTCAGGATCTCGGAAACGGCTCCAATGATTTTGTTGAAACTTGGCATACTAGAGGTTTCGGGTCCAAAAAATCGATCTAGCTAGGTTTTATTTATAGAAAATGTTGTTTTGTCCGTGTTTTTAGCAAAACAAACAATGACATTAAATTTTAAAAGAATATGAATTCAAATTTCGTTGTTAACGTCATGAGTACCGATAACTCAGGTGGGGAGGCGGGCGGTTTTAGTTTTGGATTATGTGACATTTAAACAGCGTCGGTTCGAATCTCGGTGTTATTATTATTCTCTTTTTGTAGTTTTTTATATAATTTTCATTAAATATTTTTTATTTTTTATTAATATATATCTAAATAAATTCGACAAAAATATTGCGAGTGAAGCTCGGTCAACCAGATATTGTATATCTATACCAATAAATAAAATTGGAGTGTCTCTTTGTAATGTCAAAATAATAGGCTTTTTTCATGCTCACACGGTTATTTGCACTATACATATGCCTAAAATATACTTTATATTTTTTTTTGTCTGTCTGTCTGTTTGTTCCGGGTAATCTTCAAAACGGCTGGACCGATTTCAAAAATTCTTTCACCAGTGGAAAGCTATAATATTAGGGAGTTAACTAGGCTATATTTTATGCCGGTATTCCCACGGGAACGGGAACAACGGAGATAAGGCGACAGAAACCGAAGAGAAGCGAGGGCGGGTTGCTAGTGGGTTATAAATTCGCTTGTTATAGTTCGATTGACTTCGTTTATGTTTTTATATATTTTTATGTAATAGGTAGTGTGCGAGCGATGGGACACGACATCGTGTGGGGGAGTAGCGCGTATCAGCTGATTAACTAGACTCGGTTAACTGATAGCAGTATTAGTTTAATGACACATTATAATAATGATAATATGTAATCGGTAGCTCTCGTGAGTATTAAACATTATTTTGAAACGCTTAACAAATTGTTTAAATGATTGATGACGGATACTAAAGATTAGTATATTATTTAGTTATCTTTCTAATTGTTGTGTATTTCGAGATGATTACGAACACCTCGTTAACTGATAGGTCGCTTCAAACTTTACCGTTATCCATAAATATTATTTATTACATAAAATGGCAGATAACCTATTTGTTTTTCAATTCCATTGATATGGGTATTAAATGAAAGGGTTTGACAAGTAGAATACAGTGCTCTATACAAAATAAATATAGAAACTTGAAAGACACAACGAAACAAACATTTTAATCGACGATAATAATGATGAATAGGTATTTACTATTTGCCGTGCCCCACGATTTTATTTTAACTGTTTACAATAAAACCGTTTAACTTGATTTTTTTTCCGTTCATTTATTAGAATTGAAGTGATGTGACTGATTCAAATGATTTGTATTAAATCATAAACCCCGATATACGAGAATCTCACTGAACGCAATTTTTACGGAGCGTATCCCTCGCGTAAAGCCGGGTATTACTGTAATGATAATCCCACAATGAATACGGAGGACGACTTAACAACATTCATATAATATGTAACTGTCCCGCGATGATATTAGGATTGGAGTGAACCTTATTAATATCACTGCGTGTTATATTACCTCGGTTACATCTAGCTGATGTAAATCTCATAACACAAACATACAGTTAATAGTTTTAATGTAGTGTTAGTGCACAGGTGGGATTTGCTAATGGTTGTTCATACGCGTCGGGAGCGAGACGCGCCGAGCGTCCGCTTTATACGACGTCTCTAAGGGTCTGTTGGTACACCAGGTTACCATTGTTTAGGATTATATACATTGACAGTAGCCACGTATCGTGTAGTAGATGGTAAATGATACTGCCGCTCATGGAACTTGGCTAAGTCACGGCCTAACGTAAACAAATTAAAGGGAGTGTGCGTAATAAGGTTCAGAGATACTAAAGACATGATCAAAACTCGTCACATGCAAACACTCTTAGGAAGTTGGGTTTGCGTTTCTCTCGCATGTGCAATAACAAATTGCTACTACTCAGATGTCGATTTTCTGTTCAGTGTGGTACTACCCCAAACGGACTAGTTCGTGGCTTTAGATAGCCGAGTGTCAACAGTATACTCGTACTACAAAATTGCATAGCTTACAACTTAAAAATTGCTTATACACTCGTACATAATGTACTTGTACTATATAATTATCGAGTCAAATCAAGTATATATTTGTGCTTAATTTAATCATTGACCTTATGCAAGTAATGTAGCGTACGAAAGCTATAGAGGTGTGGAGATCAACAAAAATCAAAAGTTATTAGTGAGCCCCACACTTTGAAGTTTATTACATGGAACAGTTGGTCGGGGAAAAAGTTCCTTTTTAATATGGCTATTAAGGTCATTCTCTTTTTTAACCTACATTTTAGCAAAATATTTGCTGAATGTCGTAAAAAAAATTTAAGCTTTTTTTCGATCATTTTTAGGATAGTTGAATGTCCATTCTATCGGCAAAAAATATGAGCTACGAAATTATTATGATTTTTTTTTAAATTTTCAGGACCTAAAAAGTGGATTGGACGGAAAATATTACACCTCGATCACAAAACCTATTGAATAAAATAATTATTTATTGAATAGTTTTCATCAAATTGCATTGCATTTTTCTGTCCCCATAATGAACAAAAGACACTTTTAAAAATATATAAATAATAAATACAGGTGAGTATTGAAAAAAAAAATAGGAACATCTACCACAGCAGGAGGTCGGTCATAAAATAAGTTGCCAACAAGGTTTGCAATGAGTATGATGGGAGAGGAGTACATATTGTGCGGACTCCACGTAATTAGAAGAAGAACAAGGGGATGATGATGATGATTAAAGTATGGTTTACCTTTTTATTTTCAACGCTCATATTTTAAAAAATATCTTATTATGATAATTTTAATAATATCAACCGAAGAAAAGGCTTCATATAATTATCGAACCTGTTTTCAAAATGTCAGGCGAATCAGTTAATTCATGCGTAGGACGCAAAGTAAAATTGCCGGATATCCGGTGAACAGATCTATGAAAACATTTATTGCTAAGAAATTTATGGATGCAGTAATTAAGACAAAGTTATTTATTTCAGTAACATATGCACACCACATGCGATTCTTAAGATACCAATTCTATGTGTGGCATAAAGTACCTAATTTATTTTTCAATAAATGTTTCCTACATGTTTCCTGTAGATGGTAATGGTTGAGTCACATGTAAAGCTTCAATAAAACTGTCGTGAGGTTACGTGCGTGTACCTCTACACATGAATATGATATTGTTTATTGTAGTAATGTAAAACAACTTTAGTACTTATACATATATGTAACAGATATACAATATTAATAAACATTATTTTTACTTACAAAACTTCTATGATGGCGAATATTGCATACGAGAGATATTTGATACTGAAGTCGATATGTTTGTGAATATAATAATACATGACGATTGTCCGTGTGGTGACGGAGTAAACACATAATACACCACTCCCTTTCTTGCATGTGGACGTCATCTGTGCAAGAGAAGTAGAACTCGAAATAAAACCCTATACCAATCCGTCTGACCAACATAGTATAGTAGGTCAATTTCCCTCCTATTGTGGAGGAGACTCCAGCCCAGCACTGACACGTACATGAGCTGTGATGATGAAATAAATATTAAATATTTATAAGTTACATCATATACATCATCATCGCAGCCTACCTACGTCCCACTGTTGGGCTCGGCCCTCCTTCACAGTGGGAGGGTATTTGACCTACTATACCATGCTAGTCAGACATGTTGGTATAGGATTTCATTTCGAGTTTTCCTTCCCCTGCACAGATGTTATGTGCATATTATATCCCGTAGTCATCTTTTATGAAAACCAAGGTCAAGATAAGGAGTGGTGAATTATATTCCTACTCCGTCATCGCACGGTAAGACCATGTACAGAGGTGCAGTAATGGCGTCTTGTGGTGCCCCAGTGCCCCAGTGCCCCAGTGCCCCAGTGCCCCAGTAGAGGGCCGTACGCCTGTATCACTACAAATCCCGCTTGTTTAGTTGTTATTGCCGAAGCTCTATGCAGATTAAATAAAGCGGCCCCGCCCACTACATTGTGATTTCTCTTGGGAAATACCGGCTAGTTGAATTTAAATATAAATATTGTAATACCGTATATACATTACATGCCTCGCAAGGGGGACTATCGGAGACTCGCTTCTCAGATATACAAGTGTTAGCTAATCATGACTGTAATATTATATTCGATTTGTTAGTTTTCAATTTATAAACCATATTATTGTATTTCCTTTTGTTCACAGGATCTTCTACAGAGAAGATACCTGGTTCTTTGGTATGTTTACATAGGGATATGGATCCACGCAGAGGTCTTTGGAGAAATATAATCTTAAAATGGAATGGGACATCTACCGTTGACACTCCACGTCTGCGCATAACACTCGTGAAATGTCAACGGTAAGTGTAAAACTATTTTGTGATGATGGGGTCAAGCTATGTATGCGATGTGTGTTAGCTCACGGCGTATAACAAACAGAAAAGTCACCGCATGCATGGTTCTAGAGTACAGTAACAGTAAGTGCAGCTGTTCACTCGAGACCGCGCTGCGGAGACACGACACTCGCTGCGCAGTGCTCCTGTTATTATCAAAAACGTGAGAAATCCTCGTAAAGTTTTTGGCACTTTGATTAATGGCGCGACAAAAGCCGATTTGGTGCCGGAGACAGCGCTACGGCTGAATTTTGAGCCTCTGTCGTCTTCATCCGACGAGGGGCGCATTGTCATATTTAAGTACCCGTCTAGCGTTCAAACACATCTTCTGTTATTTGAATTATTAGCACTTTAAATGCTAATAGTCAGAGATTTAGATAACTTAGATGTACAAATTGGGGACCATTTGTAATGTGAAAATACAATTATGTCGCACCTCGGTTAAAAAAGGGTGTTTCTAGTTATGTACGCACTTAAGAAGTACTTCTTTGCCGTAACAAGATAATTCTCTCTAAAAATGTTTTTCTACGCGTTATTCTACGTTTATAGAAAAAACGACACTAATAATAGAAAAAGGGCGTTTAATACATTAAACGTTTTATTATAACGCATTATATAGTTGACATTTGTGATGGTGTGCGTACGCATTGTAATAAATATTGACTAGCTAACTTCAGGATGTCCGTTTGTGTGACGGTTTGCGCGCATTTCGTAAAAAATTGCTCCCATTATTTTGCCCTAACGCGACAAAAGAGGAATAACTTCAATAGTATAAAGTTTTTTTTTGCAGAGAAATAGTGAGAGAAGTTGTATTCAATGAGGGTCGATTATATATTCAATGATTTCATTAAATTTTAACAATATACTAATAGAAATTTTATATTATATATTTTTCCTGATATAGAATTAGAACCCGATGGGACTGTAGCCGATCGATAATCATTACCCGCGGTCCCCCGACGCGGTGATGCCTATCTTAAAAATATGAATAGGTTCTTTTAATGAAGTTAAAAGGCCGAGAGGAAAAATATTTTTTACTTCTTCGAGATTTTCAACGTCGGGTTTATTTAAAATATTATATTATGTCGTTATTTTGTACTTTTTAGAATAGTAGTAGTTCAGATGAATCCAGCGAGACTAAGTTTAACGCGTTTGTTAATAGACAATCCAAGATTGCGTCTTCTACCTCTAAGCTCCATCAGCAGAATAACCCAGTACCATCATACTTGGGTATTTCGGATGTTATGTCATAGATATATTCGCAAGTAAAATAAATATACATTGCAATTCGTCTAAGACGTTTAAGGCGGCTAACAAAAGAGGATAAAAATATCATGGAGTTATGGTGTCAGAGATAGACATATAGATACACAGATACACAGACACACAGATACACAGATACACAGACACACAGATACACAGATATACAGTTATATAGATACATGGACGCGCAGATACACAGTTACATAGATATTCAGTTACACAGTTACATAGGTCAGACACACAGATACACAGTTACATAGACACAGATACACATATACACAGTTACATAAACAGACAGATACATAGTTACATAGATATTCAGTTGCACAGTTACATAGGTCAGACACACAGATACACAGTTACATAGACACAGATACACACATACACAGTTACATAAATAGACAGATACATAGTTACATAGATACACAGTTACATAGATATTCAGTTACACAGTTATATAGGTCAGACACACAGATACACAGTTACATAGACACAGATACACACATACACAGTTACATAAATAGACAGATACATAGTTACATAGATATTCAGTTACACAGTTATATAGGTCAGACACACAGATACACACATACACAGTTACATAAATAGACAGATACATAGTTACATAGATATTCAGTTACACAGTTATATAGGTCAGACACACAGATACACACATACGCAGTTACATAAACAGACAGATACATAGTTACATAGATACACAGTTACATAGATACACGGTCACATAGATAGTTAGATACATAGTTCTCAAAATTACACGACTGACTTTATACGACTGACTAACATTACAAATATCACCATTTAATTCCTTTTAAATCAAATCATTTATTCTGCATAAACCCGTTAAGGGCACTTACATTACTAGAGCAACTATCATTCCCCTCAACCTCATTGGAGGGAAGGGAGCGACCCGTCCCTCGTAGCTACCGCAAGCCGCTTCCGTGTGGTGAAAATCCTATACCAATACGTTTGACCAGCGTGATATAGTAGGTCAATTTCTCTCCCATAGCGCAGGAGGCCCGAGCCCAACAGGACATACGTCTTGGGCTGAGATGATGATGATGATGATAAAATCAGGCATAATAAATACATCGCTGTAACACTATATTATATCAAAGGGCTACAACATCAGCGCGGTGGTGCTTCCAATCGCGCACATTTTTATTCAATTAATGTGAGAGGCACGCGGCAGACGTATATTATTCATGGCGGTCGTTAAGTGACACTAGTGCGCCTCCGAGAGTATTCTCTGCCTCCATTATCGACATAATTATATAATTTATCGTCGGTCACGGAGCAGGCCAAGGCGTAAGTCTTAGATCGGGATTTGGAGGCGCCCGTAAAAGGGTTTCGATGTCGTATTTATATTAAAATATTATATTTTTGTCCAATAACCGCTTTTATATAATATAGCAGATCGCCCCGGCTTTGCACGGGTTAGGTTATTAAACAAATATTTCAAAAGTTGTAAATTTTTACACACACACTCCCATTGTGACATAACTATAATAGTTAGACATATGCTGTCGCGATATTTTTTGTAGATAATTATATGTTCTGCAAAGTCGTAGTACATTATTTTGGTCTATAATCAATAGTTTTCGCAGCGCAAGCGATGTAAGGAAGTTTTTTGTAATTTTTTTACACCTTGGGTTACATTATTGGAGTTTTAGTATGGGTCCCTAGCTTTTTTGAGAATTTTATCTAGCCTATGTTCATCGGGGATAGTGTAGCTTCCCAACAGTAAAAGAATTTTTCAAATCGGTGAAGTAGTTTCGGAGCCTATTCATTTCAAACAAACAAACAAACAATCAAATCTTTCCTCTTTATAATATTATAGATATAATCTATCTATATATATATTATCTATACTAAATTATAGATAAACGATTACAATTAAAGTTCACAATAACGTAAGTAATAGTTACAATGCGGTGCGATATATTGTATTATATATACACATACTTAGACACACCTACTGTCACGACTTTTCACAAAACAGATCTGGGAAGCCATTTTCTTTCTAAAAATTGTATTTATATCATCGAAAAAAATCAATCAAAAATATTTGAAACTGTCAGGTATAAGATTATTTAAACTAAACCTAATTTTGCTACCTTATTGATCTTTATCTAATCTAATAATCTTGCAAGTTTAGTTGTAGCATTCAATCTGTATTATTTATCTTTATCATACTTCTTCATTATTCTAAATCATATACTATCAAAAACAAAACTTGTAACAAAACCAAGTCTCGCAACTGTGTTCTTCTATCATAACAAGTTGTGAGTTCCATGTAATACCAAGTCGGTTAATTTATTCAGTCTCTACTTAAGGGACCATCTGTCTTAAGTTATTACGTAATTAGCTAACCTAACAATTTCTTATAGTGACCATATAAATATTAAAGATCTTTTATGTTTTAAATAAACAGATTGAGTTGGCCATCGCATGAAAACACAGTGTACCGCACTAATACATATTATATTAAATTAGAGTGTTTAATTCCTTAGACCAATATGCGATGGGACCCATTGCATCTTAACTTCGAACCCGTGAGTCCTTATACCATTTAGTTGAGATATCACTTTGTATGTTGTCGCTACTCCCCCCCGCCAGAGACGCATCGAATTATCTATTGCAGTGCAGTTCTGCTGTCAGTATATATAAGTGTGTTTTCTTTTTTATAATTAACTAGCTGACCCGGCGAACTTCGTACCACCATATTTTTTTTCGTAAATATAATTTTTAAATTTCCGAAGATATAGTCTCTAATAACCATTAACCATAAGAACCATTACGGCTTCGTCAGGCAAGATTCAATCGTCTTGGTCGCGGCATTGTTAATAATGATTCAAAGAGAATACAAATGACTGATTATTGATTTCTCACAAAATTATAATTACCAAATTTTCAACCATACTCATTCATAGACAAAATTACGTTTAGCTGTCATTTGCGTTTTGTTATTACGTATTAAATGCGTTTTTATTATACCACGTTTCATAGTGACTTATATTCTTTGTGACGTTTTATGTCACGTCCCACGGGAACGCAATCGAACTGAATAAAAAGTGTTCTATGTCCTTTTCCTGGTTCTAAACTATCTCCCAACCAATTTTCAGTCAAATCGGTACAGCCGTTCTTGAGTTATAAATAGTGTAACTAACACGACTTTATAAGAAAGTGCCTCAGATGATGCAAGCAATTCTACCGTCATTATTGATGTATGTTTATTTATCTTTATCTATCTACACCTATTATTCCATTCATCTTTCAGCCTATCGCAGTCCACTCTTGGCCCTCCCTTATTTTCACCACAAAGTGCGGTATTGTACCGCCTGCATCCAACGACGCCCAGTAACTTTCACCAGTTTGTCGGTCCACCTAGTAGAGGAGCGGCGTACATCGTCCGATACGTGGTCCCCACTCGAAAACCTTTATTCTCTAGCAGTTCTCGGTTCGTCGAGTGAGTTTTCACGAACCAGCTGGTCATTGATCCTTCAGAGATTCGTACTCATCTAGACATTGGAAGGAGTTGTGTAGCTGAAGTTGAAAGCTTTCGAGGTTCTGGTGTTGGACAGGTGTAAGTCGGAGAGTAGAGTTCATTGAGCGTAACCATCCAACTTTTGTGTGGATAGTCAATGTGCCTCGTATCATGCAGTGATTGCTTCTAGTTTTAATTATGCTGAACCCTGGAAAGATTATTGAATATCTGTCGTTTGTGCGAGAAGATGAAATCTATCTCGTTTTTTGATGAACCGTCGGTGCTAATCCAGGTCCATTCATTCATTGTGGCTACTTCCTGAAGATGTAATTCGTAATAAAGTGGCTTTCCGTCTCCAGAAAATCATCCAGTTTCTGGTCACTCTGGTTTCTCTGTCCACACAAATATTGCCTTACCCTCAACTGATCATCACTCCCTTTGCCCAGTTTCGCGTTGAAGCCGTGAAGTGGGTTTTATACGAGTGCATGGCTTTCGAGATGTTCTTGTAAAAGTTCTCCACCTCGTCGTCGGACTATGACGAGGTCGGTGCGTATACCTGTATGACGTTCAACGAATACTTCTTGGTAATTCTAGTACGCTACGTTTGTTGACACACTCTCGATCCTTACCACGTTGTATACGAGAGACCTGCGATCAATAAACTCTATACCATCTTGGGACGATTGATCGCCCCGACGTACAGGAGCAAGTATCTGATAATCCTACAATGTTCCATTGGATTTTAGTCAATACCCCTTCCAGCTCGATAATCTTCTCATCATAATAGTGTTCTCTGAAAAGAGCTGCTGCTCACTCTCCTGGTGAGTCCTTAGTATGTTCTAACGGCTCGCACAGGCAAGGAGAGGGTGGCAACAATTGTATTCTTATGCCGTTATGTTATATTTACATATGCAGGTACATTGATTAATTAACTGTAAATGTAACTTTGTAATCCTATTATTTATATGGGATTACAAAATTATTTATGCAGTTAGTGTATCTAAGAAACTGGACCTAAATTGCAATTTATTATAATTTTTCCTTCATTTATACACTAAACACTAATTGTATTCTAAATTTGAAACTTCTATGTCTGCTAGAAGTCAGTCAGTCGGTGAGTGACAAAATTACGAAATTTTGACTAGTTATAATTCTTAAACTATTGGTTCAAATTGAATGAATTTTGAAATATACTACGTGTATACAATTCCCGCTGGGTTATTAAAAATCAGGTTCTAACTTTATTGAAAACGAATTTATAGGGGGTCGAAAATGGCTTGAATTTTTGCTCTATTTTTGCTCGACTTGGCGGATTGTCAATGACATAAAATTAGGAGGTAGTATCGTATCGCACTAGGAGAGCTCAATGCAACTGTCGGCGACAAGCGAAACGAAATATAACGACATCGTAACCTACAGAGCGTACACATATAAAACAATAATATTGTCAATATGAATCAAATCAATTACTTGTGTATAGACAATTTTACAATTCACCACTCCCTGTCTTGCTCGTGGATATCGTAAAAAACGACTAAGGGATATAATAAGTATAAACATATATACAAGAGAAAGTAAACTCAAAATAAAACGACTCCAACCAACAACCATGTCTAATCAGCATGCCATAGTAGGTCAATTTCCCTCCTATTGGAGGAGGAGGTTCGACCCCAACAGTGGGACATGTTCGAGCTAAGATGACGATGACGAGACAATTTTACAAAGCAAAATTATAAAAATATTGAGATAAAATAATGTTTATGATAAACATTATCATATTAGTGCATAACACTTACATAATAATGTTCTTTTGTATAATATTATGTCTATCTCTTTCTTACCTACGTGTGTTGTAACATACGGGTGAGACAAATAACCGTATAACATCTCTAAACGACAAGAGAATTACCTCAATTTAATAAAATCGACCACACTACAGAGGAACAGATAAAAATAACTTGTTCATGTCAGATAAAAGTGTATAACATATTTGATTAAATGTAACTATAACAGTTTAGTTAATAAAGTGAAGTAAAACTCATACACGTATGGTATATCTATTTATATATTACACAATGTTAATTTGTAATGTCGGTGATACAATTCATTTGTAAGTGTGTACATGTTGTATCGTGGTTGTGCTGTAATGTTCTCTGTACTTGTATAGTTCTATATATATGTGTATATATTATAGAGATACAGTCTGCTTGAACACAAAACTAATTACGAATAGTTTGAACATATACATAATTAGTTTAAACAACACGACGGCTACGTTTTGTTTAACAACTAAATAATACGAGACGCTCTCTTTCATCATGAAAATTAATTAGTTTTACTAATTGTATAATGTTTAGAGATTGTGAATCTCACTCAAGCATCGTAGGTATATTGCAATCAACACAACACTTCGGCAAAGGTTCTGTAACTGTGCGAGTCAAATAAACATTTATATTCGTATGTAAAGTTCACATCAAGTATCACAATACAGCTTCTTTGTATCGAACCCTACTCTTGCATGTATTTGCACAATGTTGAGAGTAATTTTATCAGACTTCAAAAAAGAGAAGGTCCTATGTTCCATTGTATGTATTTTTATTTTTACATATGTTCACTGATATCTCTGTCAATTGTTGAACGATTTTCAAATTTCTTATTCGTTCCAAAAATTATACTCCAGCGGTGGACTCGTTGTCACCAAGTCAGGATTGATGATGAAATCCTAGAAAATCGAGGATATCCTTCAAATTTATTTTAAGTATAATTTCAAATTAATATACGATTTCAAACTGAAGCAAAAATATATCCACTTGATTGAAAATATATCCAATATTTTTATAGTGTCTCATCATACTATGATATAACCACTAAAAACAAACAAAATAATATTAAAATGTAATAAAATATGATTTCCTACCTAATAGGTATATCCTAATGTATAAATTTATTTTGTCATTCTTTTCTTTTTTTATGATCTTTTGAAGTCTATGCGTCCTATAAACTAGTGACTAAGCTAACTAACTACTCACGGTAACCTCAATTAGATAATAAATATCTAGTTGACCGAGCTTTGCTCGGTATATTTTTCTTGTATTTTTGCTGAATTTATTTAGATATACATTAATAAAAAATAAAAATGAAATAATGAAAAAAATATCAAAAATTACAAAAACAGAATAATAATAACACCGAGATTCGATCCCACGCTGTTTGAATGCCAAAACAAAACAAAAAGAAAACTGGACAACTTCCCAACTGAGCTATTGTCACTCTTGATAACGACGACGAAATTCGAATTCCTATTCAGAGAATGTCAATAACATTTTATGTCATTGTATTGATTAATGGATATATGCATGAATTGCTCATTTAAAGGTATAAGATAAGATTCAATGAAAGTACCAATCAACTGCTATCCTAAATCTTTCTATATTATTTAAAAGATATACGTATAACGTAGTGACATAATATAATTTCATTTGCTAGTCTTCTTTCTCAGCATTCACAAGATTTCTATCACGAGGAACAGTGACATCGAGAACTGGTTCTGGTATGTGCTAGGTATGTACTCTTAGTACGGTACCTATTACTTCTAAATAATAATAGAGTCTAATACTATAGATTTCTATTGATTTTTTATAAATTGCACATTGATATAATTAATTATTCATTATCAGCTCGGCTCATATACCTACGTAGAGCCTCCTACACAATAGTATCTAAATTGATCTACTTGTACCACAATGATGAGATAGGTTTTATTTTTGAGAGTTTGCTTTCACTTGCATATATGTTACATTAATATTAAATGCCTTAGTCATATTTTATGACACCTACAGGCATGATAGGGAGTGGTGAAGTGTATTCTTATTCTATCGCCAAACAGAAAATTATTATGTTATAATATTTAATAATATTTAACTACAGTCATCAACATTTTTTATGTACACTTTTTTATGGTGGAACTTTGAAATTCTGATCTGCTGAGTTTCGTGTACGCCATCCTAGCGCACATAACTTTATTAATCGACTTCAAAATCAGTATACGACTGGGTCTTTCTTGTTTTTGTTATATAAAAAAAAGGAAAAGAAAATACAATCTAATTCCTATTTTGAAGTCGAACAAACATTATTGCCTCTGAACTTTCGACTGGGGGAATCGATTTTGATGTTTTTTATTTGAAAGCTAGTGCTTCCAGTGTGATCTCAATTCAATTCGGTGCAGTTGAAGTTGTTTTTCTTTGATAAAAGTATGTAAATAAATGAATTGTAAACACAATATATACTGTACAAAAGTATCGATACATAATGTCATTCAGTCACACAGTTTATTATAAATTAATAACTTTCATATTACATAATCCCATAATTAATATTATAAATATTTAATTTTTATAATATTAATTACCATAATACTTTAACAACGGCTTTTCGAACTTGAATATGTATATCTCTGTACACTGATAATTGTGTACTATAAGTATCGTATCGTATGACATTATTGTCAAACTGCAACGAAGGCGTGTCGGTAGAGTCTATATGTCGATTAAATTGTTTCTTCAGTAACGTTGTTTACTCCTGTGTCCTTAAAATTTTATTTCGTACTTCTAAGCATCGTGTTCTATCGTAGTTGGGTTTTAGTTTTTACTTTTTTAGGGTTCCGTACCCAAAGAGTAAAAAGGGAACCCTATTACTACTTCTGACTTCGCTGTCTGTCCGTCCGTCCGTCTGTCTATCACCAGGCTGTATCTTAAGAACCGTGATAGCTAGATAGGTGAAATTTTTACAAATTATGTATTTCTGTCGCCGCTATACCAACAAATACTAAAAACAAAATAAAATAAATATTAACGGGGGTTTCCATACAACAAACGCCATTTTGTTTTTGCCTTTTTTATAGTTAATGGTACGGAACCCTTCGGGCGCGAATCCGACTCGCACTTAGCCGTTTTTTTTTATTTAAAATGTTTTGGTGCCCTTGTAATGTAAATTTATTTTAATTAATTAACTAAACCGAGTAATAAATTATCTGTCTCAGAAATTAAGATGACCTGGAACGATTTCTTAATCTATTTAATTCTGTAAGCGATCGCTTATTATGAAGATTTTTAAGTAATTTGTTATGATCCAACGCACTTATAAACAATCCCTCTATTCTTTGACTCTACGCAGATGCTTTATATTTGAAACTAGCAATCCGCCCTCGCTTCGCTTCGGTTATAGGTTATAGTCGTTTTACCCGCGTAGTTCCCGTTCCCGTGGAAATACCGGGATAAAATATAGCCTAGTTTACGCCCTGATATTATAGCTTTCCATTAGTCAAAGAATTTTTGAAATCGGTCCAGCCGTTTTGAAGATTACCCGGAACAAACAAACAGACAGACAGACAGACAAATAATTTTTAATTGCTATTTTAGGCATAGGTGTCGTGCAAATAACCGTGTGAGCATGAAAAAAGCCTATTATTTTGACATTACAAACAGACACTCCAATTTTATTTATTGGTATAGATGTATGTACCTACTTATGAATCCCTTTCTAATGATACCAAATATTGTATGCTTCCTTTATTTTATTTATTAATCTTAGGTTTATTGTCCGCCAGAAGGCACGACTTTGCATACGTGCCACGCCACTTTGCCTATATTTAGCGGACAATGAAGACGCTTCTAATGATATCTCATTTGTCTTATTCTGGCTAGTAGTTTAAAAGGTGTGACGGAATAGACAAGCATACCATAGAAATATCACAATTAATGAATAAAATATCAGGTTGACCGAGCTTCGCTCGGAGTATTTTTGTAGCATTTATTTATTAATAAAAAATAAATAATGAAATTTATATAAAAAATTACAAAAAGAGAATAATAATAACACCGAGATTCGATCCGACGCCGTTTGTCGCCGATGTCAAAAATAAAATGAAACCTGACTACTTCGCCACTGAGCTATCGTAACTCATGACATTGATGAAACGTGGAACATTGAAACTAACGTAGTAGTATATTAGTTTTGTTAGTTTTAAATCAACGAATTGTAACAATAATTGCTACAAATTTAATAATTAATAATTACTAACCATAAACAATATAATTTTTTCATATAGATCAATTTTCTTCTTACACTGGCAATAAATTTGTACTAAAATGTGGGTAACAATTTAATAAATTTATAACTAATTTCTGTATCGGGTAGATAATTATAAATGTCTGTAATAACGATTACTTGTTGGACGTGAGACACCTTAGTCCGCCCGTGACCATGAATGCTGCAAAGTGTTCGAAAAGTCGGGCAATCATAAATCAAATACAAACGCGATATAATCCGTAAAAGTAGTTTTATTTACAATAAGAATTCTAATTTCAAATTAATTTTATTTTAAAACATGGAATTCATTTTCCAAAAGTAGTCATTTGTTTATTGATTAGTGTTACGTTTTCATCGCATTTCAATCTTTTTCGTCATCATGGATACGTTAAAAATTCGAGTAATTATGGAATATGAGTATCGTCGTGGCAGCAATGCGGCACAAGCGACACGCAACATCAACGACGTTTACGGAGCTAACACTACAAACCAACGCACCGCCTGTTATTGGTTTGCTCGCTGCCGTTCTGGAAATTTCGACCTGAAAAATGAACCTCGCGGTTATCCGAAGACTTTGGTCGACAATGACGAATTAAAGGCGATTGTGGAAGCCGATGATACACAATCTACAGCTGAATTAGCAGCAGCTTTCGACGTTAGCGTCAAAACAATATTGGTCCATTTGCGTCAAATTGGCAAGGTAAGAAAGCTTGACAAATGTGTGCCCCACGAACTCAATGATCGCCAGCGCGAAGTACGCGTCGAGACATGCCTTGTATTGCTGAACAGACACACAAATGAAGGAATTTTGAAACGCATTGTTACTTGCGATGAAAAATGGATTCTGTTTGATAACCGCAAACGCTCAGCAAGTTGGTTGGATCCTGGTTCAGCACCTAAACAATGCCCTAAACGAAAACTTACTCCTAGAAAAGTGATGGTCACTGTTTGGTGGTCTAGCGCCAGTGTTATTCTTCACAGCTTCTTACCAAACGGGGTGAGCATTACTGCAGATGTGTACTGTGAAGAACTGAACACAATGATGGAGAAGCTGGCACATCTCCAACCAGCATTGGTCAATCGCTCGTCTCTGCTGCTCCTGCACGACAATGTGCGACCTCATACTGCACAGCAGACGGTCTCCAAGTTGCAAGAACTGGGGTTGGAAGCTCTCCATCACCCGCCATACTCACCGGATCTTGCGCCTACAGACTACTTCTTTTTCCAGAATTTGGATAACTTTTTGGCGGAAAAGAAATTCAATACCCGAGAGGCAGTACAAAATGCCTTTGAAGAATTTGTTGCCTCCCGTCCAGCTGATTTCTTTAAGAAGGGCATCAATAAACTGCCGCTGCGTTGGCAAAGATGCATTGATTGCATGGGTGATTACTTCGATTAAGGGGTTAGGTGGGTTACAAAATTTCAAAAAGTCGATATTTTTTTTTTGCTTATCTTATAATTCAATATGTTTAGAATATTCTCTTAAAGTTTTAAAACGATTTGAGTAATATTCTAAGAGATATAGCCTTCGGATGTTCTACCCATCAGGCTATGTCAGCGTGACCCAGCGTGACGCATCGCAGGTATATTGAGGCAGCTGCTTAGCTATTGTTCGTTTGTCGTCTTTCGCCCTTGCTTTTCGCTTATCTTTTCCCTTACTTTCACTTTCTATGGTCACATTGTATTAGTTATTTTACTTATTTTAGTACTGAAAGGGGAATCCCCAAGTGACTAAGGAAAATAGTATCGGTATAAATATTACAGTGACAAGACAAAAACCACTGTCTATGATTCGTATTAGTACGTAGTTTAAGTAAAAATAAACATCATATGCGTAATTTGCCGGGTTTCTGAGAAATCGATGGGTGAACTTTGCAGTTAAAAAGTATGAAACTTATTACTTATCTGGATGAAGGCCGCATACTTGCAGCAGAAAAAAAGCTGACGCTGAGACTCGAGGAGCAAGAGTTCGTCACAGACAAGAGCAAAAGGATGCCCTGGATATTGCCATTGCAGCAGGCACTTTATTATATGGTGCTAGAATCGATGACTCTATGTAAGTTAAAAAAAAATTTTTTTTTTCACATGTTACAAATAAAAAGTTCATGAAAAACGTCGTTTAATTTTTTTCATACATAACGGCAATTTCATAGGTAAAGACCTAATATGTAATATTAGTCCTTATTTTTCCGTGTGGTGACGGAGTAAGAATCTCTTGGCCATGGATGTCGTAATCAACTACTAAGGGATATAATACGCATATAGCAAGGGAAAAAAAAATCGAAATAAAGGTACTGTACTGTACCAACACGTTTGACCAGCATCGTACAGTAAGGTCAATATCCCTCTCATTGTGGAGGAGACGCAAGTCCAGCAGTGGGACATATATGAGCTGAAATGATGAATGATGAAATACCTTTTCATCATCATCATCGCAGCCCACATACGTCACCATGCTGCATGTTGGTATAGAGTTTCATTTCGAGTTTTCCTTCTCTTGCATCTTATGTGTATATCCCTTAGTCGTCTTTTACGTCATCCCCGGGCAAGATAGGGAGTGGTGAATTGTATTCTTATTCCGTCACCACACGGAATAGATTTGTTTACATAATTATTAACTAGGTATTCATATCTGTATCTGAATTATGTTTACCCCTTTTAAATAAAACTCTGCAACTATAGAGCTGTTGTTACTGGTAAGTACGCGTATAAATGTAAGGAAGCCTCGGGCGAGGTACGTTCCTGCGCTCTGAATCGTTTCGAAACCGTAAAAAATCCGTATTTTATCTGGTGGAGAATGTTTCAAGATACGAGCAGACTGTTACGAGGGACGTGCGAATGAATTAATCATTTGATTTACGTCCTCTTTATTACACGTGTACCTGACCAGAATTTTGCATTCGAATAATGTTCGAGCGGAACTTACAGCTTGCTTGTAAATTTATACATAAAATCTTTCTGTAGCGTTCAGATTATCGTTATAATTAAATGAGTAAGCAAATATTTGTTAACAAAAGAGAACGTTTAGTTAATAATCACGATACACCGTACAGACCGTTCGCAACATTTAATCATTTATTTGAAAATTATATAATTTTCACATCTCCAGGAGTTAATTAGGTTGTGTTGTTGTTTGACTGTTACATTGGAAACTAATAACGGGTCGCTATAAATTTTTAGTTCGACAAGTATGTTTTACTTAATTTGACTTGAAGTTGCACCTCAATAATAAGAATTTTTGTTGTTAAAAGAGAAGCACAGAATCTTACAAAAGTATTTTTGTAAATAGAAAACGGGCATTAAACCTTTTTTGGCAAACAAAGAATCTTTACCGAAGCGGTGTGTTGATTGCAATTGAATGGTGGGTATACACGAGGCTTGAGTAAGATTTGCTTTCTCTAAACATTATACAATTAGTGAAACTAATTAATGTTCACGATGAGAGAGAGTACGCTTCGTATTATTTAGTTGATAAACAAAACGTAGCCCTCGTATTGTTTTAACTAATTATATGTCGAAACTATTCGTAATTAGTTTTGTGTTCAAACGAACTGTAACTGGACCTTTATATAGGGCTATATATATGTGTGTGTGTATATATATACACGAATACAATTCACCACTCCCTATCTTGCCTGTGGATGTCGTATAAGACGACTGGGATATAATATGCACATAACATCTGTGCAAGAGAAAGAAAACTCGAAATGAAACCCTATCTGTTTAATTCTGTACGTAATGTTTTTGTGATTTATAATGTTTGGTACCATTTTATGTTACACGAATAAATTATTTGCATTTGTTCCGCCTTGCGGTCGATGTGTTTATGTTGAGGCAATTCTCTTGTCGCCTAGTAATGTCATACGGTTACTTGTCTCACTCGACTGTTACGACACACGTACGGTACAAAGGGACGAAGATAACTTTATACACGGTGACATTTTTATCGTCTTACAAAAAAAAACCATAAAAGTATCCGACAAAAGAAACATATCTAACATATTTAAATGTTCAATAGTGGCATTTATAAAAAAATAATAAAATAAATTAAAGTTAATATTTTGTAACAGCCTGTTTATCATGTTTACATTTTAAACAAATTTCGTAAGCCAATCATAGGTGTGATGTCCATGTGGATTCCCTACGCTAGATACCTTTTTTTTTTGGGGTGGGCTGCGGTCGGCGCGCTCCACGCACCATTCCGTCCGGGGCGACAGAGGGGCGTACAGCACGCAACACCCGCAACCCACCCGAACACCACATCGCCTTCATCGTTGGGCCGACCGCCGGAGCAGGGTTACTTGTCATCAGTGGTCGGCTCGACGGAATACCCCATACTTGGGGTACCCTCCCATCGAACGCTAGATACCTAACAGGTATTTTAGTATTGAAATTATCGTGAGACTGATCCATATTATAATATCTAAAACGGCAAAACACTCACGTGCTGAGATCGATTACGTCGACCCGGGTTTCGAGCATGTCCGATGCTCATCATCAGGGCGAGTGCGCAGCGGCGTCTGCGAGGCCCCGGCGTGCACTGCGCGATGCATATCAAGCAGCGCGCCTCGACAAAGCCATGAGGGGTGCGGGGGAGGTGTTCGCCTCTTGATAGTCCTCGGCAGAAACGTCGGACGAAACTTCACACCCGGAGTTAAGCGGCGTTGTTGGTATGTCACTCCGTGTGTCGTCACCATCACATACCACGCTGGTCACGTCACTCTCCACGCACACCATCACCTTACGACTCACGGCAGTATTAAGAGCTGGTAACCATGCTGACGACAGCTTCCATCACCGTCTCTGCTGTTTGTCGGGAAAGATTCAATCGTCTTGGTCGCAGCATTGATATTGATGATTCAAAGAGAATATAAATTACTGATTTCTGACAAAATTATAATTAGATTAGATTAGATTAGATAATACTTTATTTGTACACCATATTACGAGAAAACTTAAATAATAATTATAACCTAGAATGTACAAAGGGCGGCAAATTATCAAATTTTCAACCATACTTAATCATAGATAAAATTGTTTAGCTGTCATTTGCGTTTTGTTATTACATGTCAAATGCGTTTTTGTTATAATACGTTTCATAGTGACTTGTATTCTCTTTGACATTTTATGTCACGTCACACGAGAACGCGATCGAAGGGGATAAAAAGTATCCTATGTCCGTCTCCTGGTTCTAAACTACCTTCCCACCAATTTTCAGCCAAATCCGTACAGCCGTTCTTGAGTTATAAATAGTTTAACTAACACGACTTTCTTTTATATATTATATAGATTATGTAAAAAAGCCATTCAACGTATGACGGGCACATTTTCGAAGTTAATTACCTCTATCGTGCTCACGTCTACATGTAAATTAATGTATCAGACGCTTGTCCCGGCGCGTCACAGACACTCTTCCCGCGCTTTGTGCTCTAAATACAATATCATTATTCGTTTGTCCGTTGACGTTGAATCTTTATAATGTTGCCCATTTCCCGCTCACAATATTTTCGCTACTAAATATTTAAAAGGAAACACGCCTCTATATATATTTATTCCGGAATTCCTTTTCCGCCGCAGGAAATTGCGAAAGAAATTGATATTTTTGTAATGGCGTAGCGCCGTAAGACTTAAACAGTTTGAATGTTTGTGTGCCAGCTGAGCCCTCCGCCCTGCACCCGCCGCCCTCCGTAGTGGGGCTTCCCAGGTAATAAAAACATAGTAGGTGCCTTCGCACCTCGGAGAACACATGTTTGTCTAGAACCTTATATGTGGAGGTAATATTTCGTATATTAGCTGAGTTTATCTAATAGTCTATCTAATAGGTGTTAGCAAACACTATTCTGGTTGGTGATGAACACACAGACACACGCACATACAGTCGGCATATAACATTGCTCTCGTGCTCATGTCCATGCGTCCTTGATGTTTTGAAGTGAAAACCCTTTATTTTCTGAGTATTTAATAAAGAAAAAGATAAGATTGCGTGAGCAGTTATTAACGTTACATGTGTATTTCATATTTTTAGTTTTCACTTCTTCAAATTAATAATGATTTCTGATGTTTCTGGGAATACCGGGATGAAATATAGCCTATGTTACTCCCTGATATTATAGCTTTCCATTGGTGAATGAATTTTTAAAATCGGTCCAGCCGTTTTGAAGATTACCCGGAACAAACAGACAGACAAAAAAATATAAAGTTATTATTAGGCATATGTATAGTGCAAATAACCGTGTGAGCATGAAAAAAGCCTATTATTTTGACATTACAAACAGACGGAGTGTCTGTTTGTAATGCCAAAATAATAGGCTTTTTTCTTAATTTTATTTATTGGTGTAGACGATCGATTACTATACCTACTATATTATCATCAGTCAGTAACAACGCGTAATATATATGATGCATCACCTCGCGGGCGGTGATACTGTGATAGGTAACCATTACATTTAACAGACACATTAGTGATTATAAGTTTCGTAGGACGTTGCTGATGCCTGTTCTCCCAATGATCCCTTACTCGTTCACTGCGACTCCTGACGGGTAAGTAGGGGGTAGCAGCACGTGTTATTCTGTATCCATCACTACATGTGAAATATTAATTAACTATTTGTTGTAAGTAAAGAAAGATAAATTAGTAGTTTGACGGAGCTATATGTGAGTGAATTTCTCTCATATCCCCGGTGTTCTGCGGCTGCACTTATCATAGCCGTACATCCTCTTATTAATTGCTTCATTCATGTCTGCCGCATTGCGTAAGAGGGAAGTGGAATCAATCTCTTCCAACTCCCTCTGTTTTACTTTTCTAATTAAATTTCTTGCGAGTCCCAACCTCAGTGTGATCTGTGGAGACCATTGTGGATCTTGGCTTACAGGAGATACAATAGTCGGAGTGTGTTGTGGAGCAGCCCCAATATAAAGAAAAAAGGAAAGAAAGAAACATTATTTTGAGAAACTTCCAAACTAATAAATATTAAACATTGAAGTATTAAATTAACTATTTCGAGCTAAATAACACAATGCATTTTGTAACAACTTTTAAAAGTGATGTATAATTAATTGAGATGTAGTACATAGGTATATATGTAGATATGACGTGTACCTAATCTTTGTTATAAATACGTTACTAGTGCCAAATATATGCAGTGTTTATTCAGCATTTATTTGTTTTATTCATGTCTAATAATCTATTCTTTGCATGGCGACCGTGACAAAAGGTGTCTTGTAGAACGCGCGAATCCAAGACGGCTGTCCTAATAAGGAACGTATTAAATAAACAATAATGTGCTCGTGCAAGTTTTAATGATGTTGAATTTAGTATCATTGATTTTGCTTTTGGTGACGCATGCGGCACATATCAATTTTAATAGAAAATGAGTAAAACAGAATCAAAGGTAGTAGTAGTAATTGCTCAGTCAGTACAAGGAGGTCAAAACCAAGTAGTACTAGAAGATCTGTGGTACCATTTATTGACGACAAATATACTCTTTTGCATAATATTACTAGTGACAATCTATATATATATATATATATATATATATATATATAGGAGAGGCGGGTTTTGCGAGCGATATATTGACTCATCACCATATCTCTGGCACCATAAGACGTACAGACTTGAAATTTGGCAGGAATATTCCTTTCACTGAGTGTAGGTCAGCTAAGAACGGATTTTACGAAATTCCACCTGCAAGGGGTGTTGCGGGGGCTTTAACAATAATATACATTTTAAGGAACAGGGTGAGCCGAACCTACTGAAACTAGAGAAATGAAATTTGCACCGTAGTTTCATTTTGTGATGTAGGCACCCACATAGAAAGGATTTTTTGAAATTCCACGTCTAAGGGGGTGAAATGCAACAGTAAAGTTTGTATGGAATGAAAAAAAATCTTTAGCTACTGTCTTCAAATTAAGCGCAAATACTCTTTAATAAAAATAAATAAACACGTATTTCAGCGTTTGTCCGTTTTCTTCCTCGAAGGGTGTAAAATAGGTATAAAGATGTCAGTTTACTGACTCATCACAGAGCCGAAACTACTGAAGCCAGAAGCATGAACTTTTGACATTAGTTTATTTGCGTGACGTAGAAATCCATTAAGAAAGGATTTTTGATGTAAAACATCTATAGGCGAGGGTGATCCCGATTGTCGCGTGGCGTTAACGCCACGCCTCGAGACACCATTTTAATTAACTATAAAAAAAAATCCGGATAAATATGTGTACATTTTTGTAACGAAACCATAGTGCGATTTAAAATTTGTACAACGCCATCTAGTGCGCTTAAAGTAAATTGTTACCTATAATGAAAATAAATGTTTATTGAATAAAAATCATCATTGTCTTGGAAAAAGAATCGTAATATTATTTTTATTAATGTGCTATTTTAGTTCCTGTCGTAATCTGTTCTTTTATGCACATATACTTCTATAAAATAATGTATAATTCTCTAACTTTCCAACATAAGTATACCATACCTACTTACAGTACTTTCACGTACGAAAACTGGACAATCGCTTTTTATAGGTGTTTTATTAGTTTCAGATGTATATTTGTTTGTCTGTGTTATAGACTCCTAGGAATTGGATCTTGACCCACTTTCAACAGTCAGATTTCATTTAAAATTTGTTAATTTAACAAGGACCAATGACGATAAAATAATTTAAATAGATTGTCTCATTATCATCGTCATCATTACAGGATTAGAGATTTCTTTATAAAATATATTTTGCAACTGAGATTTAGTCTTAGCTCGATAGATGTCGTTATTTATGTTTGCTAGATCATACTTTCTTAACTGATCCTTTTGATTTGAACTACGTAGAAGTGTGTGAGGGAGACGTAGCGACGCTATGTTAGGTCGTAAGCGACTGATCGGTGAACTAATATCATTTCTTTGTAATATTTTAAATAATAGTAGAAATTGTATTATTTTATTCAATACTTTACATATTAATCTATTTTCTACAAGTATATATGAATAAATCATATATACTTGTAGAAAATAATTTCGAAGTTTCACATCTGCCAGGCGTCCTGAGCGACGGCTTACTTTTATTTTTGAAATTCAACCCTTAGGGGGCAAACTGCAGTAACAAAGTTTGTATAGGGAGAAAAAAAATCTACATCGATGTTCTTCAAATTCTCTACAAAACTATTTAATAAATATAAATGAACACGAGTTTCAGCATTTCTTAATTTTCACCCTCTAAGGGTGTAAATAGGTTTGAAAAAGTTGGTCGACTAACTCATTAACGCCGAGCTGTAACTACTGAAGCTAGAAACATGAAATTTTGACTGTAATTTTATTTTGTGACGTAGAGACCCATTAAGAAAGGATATTTCGGAATTCAACCCCTAAGAGGTGAACCGCAGTAGTATAGTTTGTATAAGGAGACAAAATTCGTCATTGATTACCTTCAATTTTTGCTTAAAAACTCTTTATTAATCATTTGTTTCATCATTAAAACCCTTATACCTACATTCCACTGTTCGGCTCCTCCATAATGAGAGCGAAAAGGACCCACTATACCACGCTGGTCAGACGTGTTGCCGTAGGTTTTAGTTTCGAACTTTTCTTATCTTGCATAGATGTAGTATGCGTATTATAATCCCTTAGTCGTCGCCTACGACAGCCACGGGTAGGAGAAGGGGTGGTGAATTGTATTCTTATTCCGTCATCACACAGAAAATCTCTTCAGTAAAAATAAATAAAGAGCATTTGTCAATTTTTACCTTCTAAGGAAACTAGGCGGGTAAGGTGACTGAAACCGAAGCGAAGCGATGGCGGGTTGCTAGTATATATATTATAAGAACCGACAACACACATCACGCTTGGGAAGAAGGGTTCTCGAGTGGCGACCACGAATCGGACGACGCAGTGTAGGACGCCCCCCATTAGATGGACCGACGACCTGGTGAAGAATGCTGGGCGTCGTTGGATGTAGGCGGCACAGAACCGCACTTTGTAGCGTACCATGAGGGAGGCCTACGTCCAGCAGTGGACGGCGATAGGCTGGAATGATGATGATGTCTTGTGATAAGTTTGTTTATTTACGATGTGTACTAATGCTAATTACAACAAAGAAAAATGTAATGATATTAGAGTGTCGAGCACGTCATAGTGTCTCGGTACTGAGCTTGAGCGGTGCCCGGGACCCCTAGGGCGCTACGGGCGGACACTCGCCCCCTATAAGCGCACATTCATATGTGTGGACACGCAGCGGCCGAGTGTAGCGGACGGTAAGTGCGATACCTACAGCTGTTGTTCTCAGTTACGGTTATATGTACATCGTATTTGAATACGAGTTTGTGATAAGGTACGTGACGTGACCCACAACACGAGTACATATGTATGTCGTATTGATATTTGATATCATATCTGATGACTGTGTATGTGAGAACATTTATTATATTAATGTTTTCAGTTACATACTTATAGGTGCAGTAGAATCGAACTAATTCTTGTCGTTAGGCATTTGGATAATCGAAAATCCTAATAATTGGATGTATGAAAAACCTTCTTTGGTTTTGTGTATATGTCATCATCATCATCACCATCATAGCCCACATACGTCCCATTGTTGGGCTCGGGCCTCCTCCACAATGGGAGGGAATTTAACCTATTATACATGCTGGTCAGACATGTTGGTATAGGGTTTAAGTGATGGATAAGTTTAAGTTGTCGTGTGTTACAGTTATGTGATATACTTAACTTAGCTATACACATTTGCACTACTAGCAACCCGCCCTCGCTTCGGTTTCAGTCGTCTTTCCTGCAAAGTTCCCGTTCCCGTGGGAATACCGGGATAAAATATAGCCTATGTTATTCCCTAATATTATAGCGTTAAATTGATTTTTGAAACGGTCCAGGCGTTTTGAAAATTATCCGGATCAAATAGACAGACAGAGAGACAAAAATTATTGTGTATTTTAGGTAAAGTGTATTTTAGGCAAATGTATAGTGCAAATAACCGCGTGTGCATGAAAAAGGCATATTATTTTGACATTACAAACAAACACTCCAATTTTATTTATTGGTATAGATGTGTTACGTAATGAGATAAGGCTTGGAGTGGCCCTATATAAAACGAACGATTTTCTGTTTCATAGACCCTGTAACTATACACTCGTCGGCACAGCAATCACCGTTAATTCGGTTCCACTCGGTCGAGAACCAGATAAAATATTTGGGCTCGACAGGCGACGGTGCTTTCAGGAGTATTTTTATCAAATGATCATCTAGCTCATTGACGCGGTGTTACGTGTCGACAGCTGCGCGCGACACTGGTTCTATCGATACACGCTCATACCATACAATGTCAACCGAGGCAGCGTGCGCTTTGGCCGACACTCTCCTGTGGGAATTAAACATGGAAATACACGGAGCACTCCCATAGTTGTGGTGCCAGCTAGGACATACTTTTGTGGTCTGTGTGGCTTGTGTAGAGCAAGGTCGTGAATTTATCACAGGCATCTCTGCCGAAGCTGCCGACCATCACTTAGATCATAGTCGACAGGTCATGAACTGGTACGAGGTCACCATCTTCTGCCTGGCAGTTGTCTCGCATAAAAAGGAGCGAGTCAGGAAGAAAATCTTTCAAGCTGACTCGTTCTACCGCTGTTGCGTCGAGTGGTGGTCAGCCCAAGTGCTTGTGCCTTACTATCGTTACGTGATAGGATCATACTCTCGACAGTCGTCTATAATGTTGCAGGCCGAGCGATAGAGCCGCAAGACCAACTTTCTGAGGGTGTTGGCGTGTGGTGGGTTGTGGTGGTGCCATTAGTATTACTAAACCTCATTGCAAACATTCACACTGCTTACACTGTCTTCACGGTTCTGTTTACTCGTATGCTAACAACACCAATAAAGCAATCACCCTAGTCAAACACGCGGATGGCTGAACTGAACATTAGTCCGCCACCCGTAGAGAGACTGACCGCGCGAGGGCGATACCACGACAACATAGTTTGCTGTCTGGGGTCAAAAAAAGAATTGTTAGATTGACCCTGCACAGTTCTTTTTCTATTAATTCTACAAACTATGAAATTCGCGCTACACCCTCCACTAAGGACCCTCACAAACATATAAGTGACGAACACCAATTATACCCAATCTCAGAGCAACAATTTGTCGATCACACAAAAGATTGTTCGGCGTTGTGATTGAACCAGTGACACTGGCATGGTAGCTCGGTATCTTAACCACTATGCTATCAGTGCAGTTAATTAATTATTGATGTTGTATGAGATTTTTACTTGTATTAGAGTGAAAAATATTAAAGCAAAATGCATCCCCTATTTTACACCGTTAAAAAAGAATATATCCTCTCAGTTTTTTTTATATCTATTTTCAATTAAGTGTATTAAGCTGTATAAGATACTATAGTTTTTTAATTATCATCCGCGAACTTTTTTATTTTTTATGATTAAAAGTATCGTAAATGTTGACCGGGGATGTAAGATACCAAAATACAAAATTTCATTTAAATCGCTTGATTAGCTTCAGAGATTAGCCCGTACAAACGGATAGAGAAACAAAACATTTAAAAAAATATCTGGATGTGTTCTATTTCACTTCTAACATCCCCCTGACTCGGTTTTTAACGTTTTTTTTAAGTACAGAAATTCTAATTCTACAGTTTTATAATATGTATAGCTGTGCGAGTGTGGGCTGCATACACATCGCTATTGTTGTTACGCTCCAAGTTCATTGTATTGAATGGATCATTAGATATATTATCACAGCGTATACTATCGTATGACTGTTCGTGCCGCGCCAACTGTAGCTCTATCACTGTACACACACACACACACACACACACACACACACACACACACACACACACACACACACACGTATATTTATCAACAAACTTCAAATAAATTTCAATGCGTACTCGATTACCGTATGTTGTAAACAAATACATTTACAATTAATTAATACTAAAAACTTGAAGTTTCTAGAAATTCACTCAGCAAACATCATGATTGCATTAATTTATTCATTTCAGCCTATCGCCGTCCACTGCTGGAGATGGGCCACCTTCATGTCACGCCACAGAGTGCGATCCTGTGAAGCCTGCATACAGCGATGCCCAGCACCTTTCATCAAGTCGTCGGTCCACCTAGTAGGCGGCGTCCTACACTGCGTCGTCCGATACGTGTTCGCCACTCGACCTATCTCGCAGAGAAATCCCGAAGGCAGCCCACTTCATAGCACATTGAGTGACTGTAAGCTTGGTTATGAGGCGTACATTTAAGGACCACATTGCCGTACTGTAAGTCAGCACTGGTAACACACACTGGTCGTAGACCTGTGTTTTCAGACGCTAAGGTATGTTGGACGAGAAGATCCTCTTAAGTTTCTCGAATGCTGCCCAATGTAGGTGGATTCGCCGCTGAACTCTTTTTTGAGATTGTATCGATTTCGTACTCTTATTCTGGATACGGACTGACATTGTGGCGTTCCTATACAAACACTTCAGCACTACAATATAACAATGGTCGATGTGGCACCACTGGAGGAACTGTAGCACCGCCCAAGTTTCGACTAAATCAAAGGCTTTCTCATAGTCTACAAACGTTATACACAGGGGGCGATTATACTCCTCGGTCTCCTGGATTCTGCCGAAGCGTGAGGATATGATCTATGGTGCTTCAGCCTTTTTGGAAGTCGGCTTGTTCGGGCGGTTGAAAGTCATCAAGCTTGCAAGTGAGTCGATTGGTAATGACTCTCAAAACAACTTGTAGACGTGGTTCAAGAGTAAGATGGGTCTGTAGTTCTTTAGAAGAGCTTGATCGCCCTTTTTGAAGAACAGCACTACCACTCTCCTGGTCCACGACACCGGAATGTCAACCCCGAGGATAACGAAATTAAATGACAATATGATGATGATTATTAGATCTTTTGTGTCTGAAGGATTGATACAGGATTTTCTTTCAGTTTTCTTATCTTGCAGAGATGTTGTGTGCATATTAGGTATATCCTTTAGTGGTATTTTATAACAGTCACGGACAAAATAGGGGGTGATGAATTGTATTCTTACTCCGTCACCATATAAAGAATTAATATGTAGTTATAAGATATTTCTTAAATAAAACATAACATCATGCCTCGCATCAGACACAATTATAATTATTTAATGATTAATTATTAATAGAGTTTATATAAGTGTTGCTTTATATAATATTAATTGAAATATAATGATAAATAATTAACGATTGTCCCGGACACAAGTCTAAATACGTATTTGATTCATTAATATTGCATGTGACAGTCGGCACCAGTTCGCCCGATATTCAATTGTATCGCTATAGAGTGTCAATTAACAGAGCTATCGTATAAACTGGAAACAGTTAAACAAATCTAAGAGTACGAATGTTGCTCTCATTGGCAAACTGTCAAACTGTCCACCTATTCAACTAATGTTTTATATTTATTTAATATACCTCACAGAATGTAATTTAGAAATAAAGCCGTTGAACAATTAGTCTGAACTGTGTGATTCAACGAAAAGTTGATTAAATTCCCTCCCAATACATTGAAAGCTTGAACCTAAATAAAGCCGTCATCCTTTAGCTTCCCATGGTCCACTACTAGACGTATGAACGTGGACATCCCTCATATTCTGCCACTAAGTGCAGTCCTTTGCCATCCAAACGATGCCAAATAACTTTCAGCAATCGTTGGTCCAACTGGAGGGTTGCATCCTACCCTAGTGGGACCTATATAGATTAAAGAAAAAAAAACTTATTGCCTAAGATAGTAAAACAGTCGGTCATTGATTAGTAATTTCTCATAACATATTTATCTATTCGTAGTACAGGTTCAAATGTGTTTTGGCTCCCACAAAATACATTCTGAAAGAACGTTTTGCATGTAAACACAAGCGGCGCATGCTGGTAAAAAATATTTACGGGTACATTCAACATTTTCAGACGTAGCAATAAAATACTTGAAGGACAACAGTCTTGCTCGGTCATGGACTTGTTTTATTAGGATATTACAGAAGTAGCTCGCAGAACAGCGTAACGGATTAGGTGCCCCGTATCAATGCTGTACCGCTTGGAAGCCGGTGATCAGCTTTGCTATGCAATCTTACTTATATCTTCATATTTAATACTACAAGTATAGGCAATAAACTAATAACTATTGACCCTTGACGAATCATGCATGAAGAGCAAGTTATTGGGGTGCCGCGTAAAGCAGGGACCTCGACGTATCTAAGAGCGTATATCTGGACCACACTGTCAATGTAATGATCTTAATAATATTAAATAGTAATAGTGAATAACAATAGAAAAGTGGTCGCTTTAAAAACACGTACAATAAGCAGTGAACGCCGGCACCTCGCAGACGCCGCTGCGCACTCGCCCTGATGATGAGCATTGGATATGCTCGAAACCCGGGTCGACGTAATCGATTTCAGTACGTGAGTGTTTTGCCGTTACAAATATTATAACATGTATCAATCTCATGATAATTACAATACTAAAACGTATAATAATGTTAATTAGTGTACTAGTATGGTGTGCAGGTGTTTCAGTAACAGCATGGTTCAGCGAGTGCGACAGGCCCCGACGGGGTGACTCAGGGCGGGCAATGCGCGCCCCGTCACCGTGACGCGGCGGGTTTCGCGTCCAATGATAAATGACAGATAAATTCTTTATCTTGGCCCGAGTGTGTCTGCCCCGGGCCCCCGCCCTGCTATCCCCGCCCCCGTCCCGCGCACTCGACCTAACGACCCAACTCGTTTTTACATTAAATGATCTTTTCATTCGTTAAGTGTTTAACTTGAACTCAAGTAATGATAAGTACCAACCATTACATTTTGTATATCTAGTGAGAAAATCAAAATATAAATCTTAACCGCTAAGTTATCTTGGTCCTCAAGCACCTGGGACCACGCCTCAGAGGACTGTACGATGCTTGTTTAGCGTCTGGGCAGTTCCCTAGGTTTTGAAAGGAGGGAAGGCTGGTGTTCCTGCCGAAATCGGGACGGACTCAGGCGCAGCTTATAGGCCCACCGTGCTATTGAACAATGCGGATAAGCTGTTTGAGAGAATTCTGGCTGCTCTTGGGCATCGGGCGGCACCTTGTCTAGGTCGGCACCTCGTCTAGGTCGTCACTGATCTGTCGGATACCCAGTTTGGTTTTAGGAGAGGGCTTTCAACGATCGCGGCCTTGCTGCGCCTGAGGGCTGAAGTCGCGGAGGCGGTTGCCGGCGCAGGGGTGCTGCTGGCGGTGTCCCTAGACATCGCAAACGCATTCAATAGTCTGCCATTCAGCTGTATCAGGGCGGCGCTTCGTCATCACGGGGTGCCCCTATAGCTCAGGCGGCTGATGGCACACTAATTGGAGGAGGGCAACGTTCTCTACAGTAACCGAGTGTTGTGCGGACACCCATGCTGTGTCTTTCTTGCCTGTTCTCGACTAATGCCGAATGTGCGTATACGCGGGGGTGACCCGGTCGATGGTCATGTACGATGTGAGGGCTCTCTTGTGGTGTTCACAGAAGGCCATAGCGGTCAGCGCCATACGCGATTACTGCACAGTGGCAATGTACGCAGCGTGCCTATTGGCCGGGAGTCCCCCGTGGGACCTAGAGGTGTAAATGCCCGCCAAACTCTACCGGCGGATATTGGAGATGCAGCGAGAGGCGTTATAATCTCCATGAAGGAGCTGGCTGCCTGGCGGACCGACACCCACCGCGACGTCATTGCTCGTTAGGCAGTTTGGCTGGAGAGGCCGCAGTACGGTGTTCGGACCATCGAGGCCCTGCACTGACGGAATAATCCTTGTATTGCGGGACTATTTACAAACATATAATTATTGGACACCAATCACATTCAGACTCAGAACAACCATTTGTGGGTCGCACAAAGTGTTGTCCTGCATGGGATTCGAACCCGCGACACTGGCATTGTAATTCGGTATCTTAACCATTACGTCATTTGCAGCCGTATCTGTGGGCTTAGTATGAATATTTGCGTCAAAGTATTCCTAACGTTATTGTGCGATATATTATCAGATATATCGTCCGATAGAAGCGCTGTTCCAAAACATATACAAATTGGTCTCGATAACGTCAACGTTTGACGGTAATGTTGGTGTTAATCACACGATTCAATTATGGTTTATTGTTATTAGTTTAGTATGTCAGTACACGTGTATAGATAACTAGAAGTGTTGTTTCCTCTTCGCAAGATGTCATTGTATTGTAGTTCTCAAGTTATATTAACTAAAATATTGTAATGAATCATTGTATGATCATCATTCTGCTGTTATCACTATAACTTGCAGTCGACATAATATGTACTCCTCTTCAATAGCATATATAGACCAGGTGACTGTAGAATACAATATTTAAGTGCAAAGATAAGGCGGTGAGCGGCCCCGTATAAACGGTTATAATGTAGGTGCGGCGCGCCCGTCGAGTTGCGATTAAATTTTAAAGGTCTGCGAGAACGGACCGTGAAATTACAAAAAGCACCCTCCATCATGGTACTGGTATTACGTTATTAAATTATTAATTTCCCGACCGCGACCTTCTTAGAACTTAGTTATAAGCTATCGAGGTGCGTTCAGTATAACGTTCTTTTTAATTTATCTGTTCCTGCTGCCTTTGCATAATCTTTTAAAATATGTTAATAATGTTCAAGACGTGATCTTTATGTAAATATAGTACCGTCAAGTCTTATGTTATTGTTAATTTATGTTGCGTTAATATTATAACACTGTATACGATACTCCAGCTCACGCGAGGCGTTTCGCGCCAGCAAATTGTCGCCGAATGTGCGAGGCAGTCTTGACATCATCGTGAGACTGTTGCGCTCGTCAAGGCTGAGCTATTTTTTCGTTAGCACGTTTAACGCGCTGGCATCATCTCTAAGCCCTCTGTATAATTCTTCACTTCACTTTCTTTCCATAGCTAGGTGCTTGCAATATAGATATTAATTTCAAAGCGTTACTTTTATTCATACTATTGATCGAATGAGGCACGAAACAGTTGCGTGTCTCTAGAGTGCACGCGGCCAACGACCGAGGCACCTTTGAGCAAAACAACAACCCGACACTTGCGAGGCGACGCGCACGCTTGCCTCTCATACCAAACTGCTTTGCGCGGTAAGTGCCTCGCGAGGCGGCTCGCTATTTATGGACTCGCCTATTGAGTTAAATACTAATATTTTAATAATTATCGATGTCTTGAATTGACTTGAGAAGATAATTTGTACGAATTTAATTTATAGATGTTATCACAAGTATACTAACACAAGTAATCAGTTACACAGTACACGCTATCTTATATCATATTAATCTTTTTTTCTTGGGTAACCATCATCAAGTCGCACGTTAGTAAATAATATTGCCTAGTTAACTTCAGGGTGTCGGTTTTTCGTGACGGTGTGCACGCGCATCGTAAATAGTTACTGTCATATTTTTTCCTAATGCATTAAAAGAAGTGTAGCTTTAAAAAAGTAAACATATATCAAGTAACTAACAAGTTTGCTCAACAGTACGTCAACATCGCTCTTATTGAGCAGTATGCTCGAACCCCGCCGCGCGACCCATTCAGCTGAGACGATCAAATCAAATAAACAGGTTTTTCCTTTCAATAGATAGACGTCTCCTGTTCAGTATGGACCTTCTTATGTACGCGATCCACAATGGACACAATTTCCCTCTTTCCTCTAATAAAATTATTAATCGGACAGGTTGACATACATATTTCGAGGTTAGATACTTTTATTGTACTATAGTTACCCGGTTATGTAGTACAATTACCGTATACTACACTTGTTTTTAGTATTTTTTGTATGTGTGGGCACATCCCGCCCAATCCGTCCGGGGCGACGGATGGGCGGCGTGCGGCCCTATAACTTACCGTATTCCCTCCACATCGCCATTGGGTCGACCACTGGTACCAATTCCTTGACATCCGTGGCCGGCCTCGCGGGTTACCATTACCGTCCCATTCGACGCTACGGCAACAAAACAGTGTTATCGGACCATCGTCCTCACGGGCCTGGCTTCCCTGCGGGTGGTGGACTAATCCCCGGCCCGTCCACCTGCGACCTCGACTAGGGTGGCATCAGGCGCAGGTACTGAGGCCTGCGCCGCCTAACGCACCACCGGCGGAGTCTGTCGCGGTATAGGAATTCCTCCCGGACCCGCTCCGTCGCCTCCTTCTGCTCGACAACTACCTCACAGAAGGAGGCACCGTATTTGCATTATAAACTGTGTGATTGTATAGTATATATATTTTCTTTTCGTCTTCTTATCTACAGATATGAAGACGAAAAGTTTTAAAATTTTTCAAAGTGAATAAAAGAACTTGACAGGCTTTTATTTAATCTCATCTGTCCTGGTGTCTGTTTATCTGTCTATAAATGATACATGTTACATTCGAGTCTCTTCGTCATTTCAGTTATATTGTATACTCGTTTTATTACAATATAACACTTAGCAATATAATAATTTCAATATGACCACCGCTCCAAAGATGGATTACATTTTCTTTCTACGCCCTTCATTATATAAAAGAGTTTGAAGAGTACACAACGATGTAGTTCTATATAGCTCGGTGGTAGAACACATCACAGTAAACACACCTTTAGACATTGAGGTGCTGACCATAAATAAATATGACATCTATAAAATAATTTTTAACAAAAAATAAACCGACTTCAAACAGTAAACTAAAAAGTAAAAAGTAATTTACTTCGCACAAAGTCATATGTATTTTAATTTAATTAAATAGAAATGATTAAATATTTATTTTATAATTTTGAAGTCGGTGCCAAGTAAATGCTACTACTTAGGTAAGGTACCGATTCATATATTTTTCTAATACTGTTATTGTTTTGTAGTTGCTTTGATATTTTTAATAATATTGTGTTTACTTAGTGATTTGATATTGTAGTAAAGATGTTGTAGCATTTATTTAGCACCGACTTCAAAATTATAAAATAAATATTTAATAATTTCTATTTAATTAAATTAAAATACATATGACTTTGTGCGAAGTAAATTAATTTTTTTGCTTTTTAGTTTACTGTTTGAAGTCGGTTTGTTTTTTGTTAAAAATTATTTTATTTTACGATTTTAAGTGATGGGTAGACCGAGCAAGAAGGATTCTTTTCGAATGAGGAGACGTCGTTTACTTGAGACAGAAAATGATAGACGAAAACGATTAGACAAAATTAAAAAAAAAAGCTAATAAGGAGAGAATAAATGAAACGCCAAAGGAGCCCAAAAATAGATTGTCGGCTATGAGAGCTTATGTATCAAATAGATTAACTAATGAAAGTCAAGAAGATCGTGACCATCGTTTTTCTTTCTTTGATTCGTGAGCGATTATCAAATGAAACCGAAGAAACCCGTGTTCACCAGTTGAGTTTGATTTATTAAATGCTGTAAATCATTGAGGAATACCCTCAACTGTCTATGGAGTCCATCATCCGTTCTACTGCAGACCTTCATTATAATTCATATGGGTGCAAAGTTCGCATTAATATAAATGAATTAAGTCCAAGCACGAGTTAGCTACTTTAAACCGTTGAGAAGTTCTCTAAACTGTCTTCGTCTTCATCATCAGACTCCTAATGACAGTCCCAACCCATTTAGATGTCAAGTTCTTGTCAATACAGATTAATCAAGCTCAAGCATAAGGTAGCTGCAGTGAATCGTTGAGGAGTTCCCTGGAGCGTCTCTACTCCATCATGAAATCTACTTCAGACCTTTATTAAATAGTAGTGCTTTAAAGAAATACCTAATGAAAAAAAACTTACAAACGCAATAGTCACCCCTACGATGTTTGAAAGTTCCCCTTGATTTCTCTGGTCTGCCATCATCAAACTCTGATTTTCTTATCATAGAACTAACTTTGAAATATCTTCTTTTCAACAAAAAAAAGAATCTTCAAAATGTTTTCTTAAACGACGAAGTTATCCGCGAACAAACATAACAAAAGCATATATACAGTCGAATTGAGGAACCTCCTCCTATTTTTTTTAAGTCGGTTAACAAGTATCACTTTAGCCCTACATACTACTACCCAGTTTCCATCGACCAATTGCAGTACTATCCCCTAACTCCTAACCGTTAAAGAGTTCTGTAACTTCATCATCAGCACAGCAGCATCAGATGTTGACACCCTGAAGCATATACCTGAGTAAGACATGACTATTACGTAACAACAACACCATACGAGCAAACTATTTTCGGTGGTTGCCCTCGATTTCTCCTGGATCCCATCATCAGACCCTGACCTGGTGAAAATGGGACCACCTCAGAAGTGAACTCTATCTAACAAAAGATTTTTTTTTAAATCTGTCTATAATTGACGGAAATATCGATAAACATACATAAAAAAAAAAAAATTATACATACAGACGAATTGAGAACCTCCTCCTTTTTTTAAGTCGGTTAAAAATTCAATCACTGTTACTACAAAGACATCATATTAACAAAAATAAATACTATATTTGAAAAGAAATACTATATCATCTTTATATATACATTTCTTGTGTACGTGTGTGTCACTGAACTCCTCCTAAACGGCTGGATCGATGTTGTTGAAATTTTTTGTGTGTGCTCAAGGGGATTTATGAATGGTTTAGATTCACAATTGGATTCGGTAGATGGCGCTTATTTGAACAGAACAACGTCTGTTGGGTCAGCTAGTCTTATATATACATTTGTGTACGTGTGTATGTCACTGAACTCCTTCTAAGCGGCTGGACGGATGTTGATGAAATTTTTTGTGTATATTCAAGGGGATACGAGAATGGTTTAAACACACAATTGGATCCGGTACGTGGCGCTTATTTTAACAGAACAACGTCTATTGGGTCAGCGAGGTTTGGATAATATGTGATAAATTAAAGACGTATACGTAAAAATATTCAAAAACAAACTTCAGTTTTCTTTTTTGTTTCAAGTAATGAAAGGTAAATTAAAAATCACCGAACACGGCACCTCTAAAGTCCCTCAGCTATGAACAAGATCGTCTCGCATGATGTATTATTCATTTCCCAGGAGAGTTCTGCTACCCCTCCTGGTGATCACGCTATCGATTTTTATGTTCCCACGAACGAGGTGGTAATATTTGTATTATTACCCCGTCAATATACGGGCAATATCGTGTCTTATCACAAAAATATTTATATTACATTATACTCCAAAACACATAAATGACATCATAAAAATCCTTGTTGTGGTTTTAGAAGTTATACTTCTTTAGGCGCGTTATGAAAAAATGATGAGAGTGAAATTTTAAGATGCACGCGCATCTGTGACACAAAATTAACAGTATGAAGTTAAGCAGACCGCTCATTAAGTCTCGAAAAAAAAGCTACAAACAAAATAAAAATTGAACCTCGATATTAGTCGCGCATGTTGGTACGCTCGTCACCTCTGATCAGTTTTTTTTTTTTAGTATTTTTTTTTATTTTTTTATATTTTTTTTTTCTTTTTTTTATTTTTTTTTCTTTTTTCTTTTTTTTATTATTTTTTTTAGTATATTTTTTTATATATTTTTTTTTTCTTTTTTTTCTTTCTTTTATTTTTTCTTTTTTTTTTAGTTTTTTTTTTATTTTTTTTATATTTTTTTTTTCTTTTTTTTATTTTTTTATTTCCTTTTTCCTTTTTTTATTTTTTTTTTATTATTTTTTTTTATTTTTTTTTCTTTTTTTATTTTTTATATATATATATTTTTTTTTCTTTTCTTTTTTTTATTATTATTTTTTTTTTTGATTTAGATTATTTTCTAAATTTGGTTTTTAATAATTATATATATATATATTTTAATGATGCCAAAGAAGTATAACTTCTCACGCGCGTACATACGAGTAAGTACACGCACCCATTTTTTTTTTAATATTTTTATTTTATATATTACACTAGCAACTCGCTCTCGCTTCGCTTTCAGTCGTCTTACCCGCGTAGTGGCTGCTCCTGTAGGATTACGGAGATAAAATATAGCCTATGTTACTCCCTGATATTATAACTTTCCATTGGTGAAAGAATTTTTGAATTCGATTCGGTTGTTTAAGCGTGAAAGTGTAACAAACAAACATACTTTCGCATTTATAATATTAATAAGGATGCGTATTCTTTAGTCGCCTTTTACGACATCCACGGGCAAGATAAGGAGTGGTGAATTGTATTCTTAATCCGTTACCACATAGAGAATAGAATCGAAAAATAGATCCTTAATAGTATGAAACACCACCACGGGTCTTCTAATTTCTATATTATTATGATATAATCGAATTAATAAATACACCGGTATTATAATGCACAAACTTCATATTATGTCTACATAAACCTTGATTGACCGACAAAGAATGTCTTTGGCATTACATTCGCCATTATACAAATTTTGTAATATAACATTTTACAATTATATATATAATGCACCTATTTATAAAGATGGGGCCAACATATAGAATAGTAAAACAAAGAAGAATATCGCATAAATGAATCATTTATAACATTGGATGTAAAGAAAGTCGTAACGGCTTGGCGAAAGTAGTAATATGATAACACCGTATTGTAGAAACTACATATATCTGCTTACTTATAATAATAAATAGTAAATAAACTATGCATTCGGGTGGTGGCGGAGTAAGAATACAATTTACCACCCCTATATTGCTCGTAGATGTCGTAAAAGACGACAAAGGGATTAAATATGCATATAACGTGTATGCAAGAAAAGGAAAACTCGAAATAAAACCCTATACCAACCCGTCAGACCTACGTGATATAGTAGGTCAAGTTCACTTCTATTGTGGAAGAGGCACGAGCCCAACAGTGGGACGTATATGAGCTGAAATGATGATGAATGATGAAACGATCCCCCCCAACACAAGAACTATTTCCTTAGTGCATGGTCTTTAAAAGAAAATAGAAATTTAAACAAAAACATAATTTACGCGCACGCTGTTTTTAAAACAACACTATTAATTGTCTATTTGGTAATCCTTCCGTTCATTTATATATATTCACTAGCTTTTGCCCGCGGCTTTGCCCGCGTAAAATTTACTTGAATATTGAACTATTATCGCAAAGAATATTATCGGCATAAAAAGTATTACATTTCTTAATTTAAGAAATACTCTATCTACGTGTCAATTTTCATCCAAATCTGCTCAACAGTTTAAGCGTGATTGAGTAACAAACATCCAAATATCTTCACAAACTTTCACATTTGAATATTACTTCCAGCCTTATAGTTCAGATTCCCGTGGAAATACGATGATAAATATGCCTTTCCTTAGTCTCTGATAACGTAATTTTCCATTGGTGAAAAAAAATTATATCAATCAAACACCCGCAGTTTCATTCACGTAGACCCCATTTTCATGCCAATACCGAGATAAAAAATGCCTATGTTACTCGCTGATATTATAAATTTACATGGGTGAAAAAAAAAAATATAAATCCCAGAAATATCAGAGATAAAAATTGCCTATGTTACTCGCTGATAACATCGGTAGCATTCCATTGGTGAAAGAATTTTAAAAATTGGTCGTCATCCCCCGGTTTAGTTCTCGTTCCCGGGCAAATACTGGGATGAAAATAGCCTTTATATGGTATTCACTGATAATATAGCTTTTCATTAGTGAATTAATTTTTAAAACCATTAAATTCCCGTGATTTCACCGGCATTGTACCCGATCCCGTAGGAATATCAGGATAAAAATAGCTTAAATATGTTACTGGCTTAAAAATAGCTTTCCATTAGTGAAATAATTTTAAAATCGACCTAATTCTCAAGGTTGCTCCAGCCACACCGAGATAAAATATAGCCTGGGATAAAATATAGTCTTAAGTTATTCTTTATGTACGCCTGGTAGACCTGATGGCAAAATGTAATCAATATGGGTCCAGGCATTTTGATGATTAACTGTAACGAATAGACAGACAGACAAAAAAATTTGGACCGTATTATGTGAGCATAAATAAAACCTATTATTTTGATAGACAAACAGACGCTTCAAATTTATTTATTTGTAGAGATAGAAAATTGGAATAATATCTTGATTGTAACTTACTGTCTGGTAGCTGCTAGAAATATTACCACGCTTTCATTGTTCGTGGGTGTCGCAAAATACTACTAAGACAAAGATTTACATCAACTTGGACCAATTGGTGATGCCGTCTGGCCAACAATGTCGTCCCCCAGGTCATAAAATGTTGCTAGAACCTTTGCAATATATCTACGATGGCAGAAGAGTGCCTTCATATCGCGTCGATCCAAAGTAATTAGGATAAGCGCAAAATAATGATGATATATCATTGGCTGGGTGTCTTCGACTATATGCGTTTTATCCCTTTGGGGCAGCCCAAAATTGTTTCTTAGTGAGTGCTTACCCCAAATAACCGATCGGTATACAAAATTTCACATTTTTAGGCCCAGTATCTTTGGCTATACACTTTCACCCTCTTAGGGATTGAATTTCCAAAAATTCTTTGTTAGAGCTCGCTTATCCTTGCCAAATATTTTTTCATAGTGCTTGGTAAGTGAGCACTAAGAATATCTTGGGGTAATCCAAGAAAGCCGACCGTGTACTAAAATGATCCTTCGTAGGCTCAGTGATTTCGGTTAAACGCTGTTCACCCCCTTAGGGCTAAAATTGCAAAAATCTCTCTTTCCCCAAGAAAAGGAACTTTATACAAAATTCCATGTTTCTAGGCCTAATGATTTCGGCTATATATTTTGCACCCCTTTAGGAGTTGATTTTAATAAAATAATTTCTTAGAACTCACAACAAAAGAAAGAGAATTGCATAAAAAGTTTTACGTTCCTAGCACTAATAGTTTAGTCTATACGCTTTTCACCCCCTTCAGGGGGTGATTTTCCAAAAATCCTTTGCTAGTGCCCGTATACCCCAAGGAATGAGACGATGTAAAAAGAAAATACTTTCCCCTATTTCAACCCCTTATACCTATTTTTTCGCGACAAAAAGTAGCCTTATATCTTTTCTCAAGCTTTAGTACATATCTGTACCAAATTTAATCAAAATTGGTTAAGTAATTTCGACGTGAAAGGCTATATGCTTTTCAACCCCTTAAGAGGGTGAATTTCCAAAAATCCTTTGCTAGTGCTCGTGAACCCCAAGAAATACGATGGTGTAAAAAAATACGTTTCCAGGCCCAGTGGTTTCGGCTGTATGCTTTTTGATATTTTAGGGGTTGAATTTCATCCTTATGTAAATGGTATTTCCAAAACGCTTGAACGAATATTTATTTATTTATTATTAGGTGCCTGAATACAAAGATTCGTGGTTCTATCATCGAAAATGACGAATTTCCATACAAAATGTCATCCCCTATTTCAACCCCTTATACCCAATTTTTTACGATGAAAAGTAGCCTATGTTCTTTCTCAAGCTATAGTCCATCTCTGTACCAAATTTCATCAAAATCGGTTAAGTGGTTTCGACGTGAAAGGCTATATGCTTTTCAACCCCTTAAGGGAGTGAATTTCTAAAAATCTTTTGCTAGTACTTCTGCATCCCAAGAAATACGATGGTGAAAAAAAAAACGTTTCTAGGCCCAGTGGTTTCGGCTGTATGCTTTTGATATTTTAGGGGTTGAATTTCATCCCCATGTAAGTGAAACTACCAAAACGCTAGAACGAATATTTATTTATTTATTATCAGGAGCCTTAATACAAAGATTCACGGTTCTATCATCGAAAATAACGAATTTCCATACAAAATGTCATTCCCTATTTCAACCCCTTATACCCATTTTTTCGCAATAAAAAGTAGCCTATGTTCTTTCTCAAGCTTTAGTCCATCTCTGTACCAAATTTCATCAAAATCGGTTTAGACGTGAAAGACTATATGCTTTTCACCCCCTTAAGGGGGTGAATTTCCAAAAATCCTTTGCTAGTGCTCGTGCACCCCAAGAAATACGATGGTGTAAAAAAAAAAATACGTTTCTAGGCCCAGTGGTTTCGGCTGTATGCTTTTTGGTATTTTAGGGGTTGAATTTCATCCCCATGTAAATGAAATTTCCAAAACGCTTGAACCAATATTTATTTATTATCAGGTACCTTAATACAAAGATTCGTGGTTCTATCATCGAAAATGACGAATTTCCATACAAAATGTCATCCCCTATTTCAACCCCTTATACCTATTTTTTCGCAATAAAAAGTAGCCTATGTTCTTTCTCAAGCTTTAGTCCATCTCTGTACCAAATTTCATCAAAATCGGTTTAGACGTGAAAGACTATATGCTTTTCACCCCCTTAAGGGGGTGAATTTCCAAAAATCCTTTGCTAGTGCTCGTGCACCCCAAGAAATACGATGGTGTAAAAAAAAATACGTTTCTAGGCCCAATGGTTTCGGCTGTATGCTTTTTGGTATTTTAGGGGTATAATTTCATCCCCATGTAAATGAAATTTCCAAAACGCTTGAACGAATATTTATTTATTTATTATCAGGTACCTTAATACAAAAATTCGTGGTTCTATCATCGAAAATGACGAATTTCCATACAAAATGTCATCCCCTATTTCAACCCCTTATACCCATTTTTTCGCAATAAAAAGTAGCCTATGTCCTTTCTCAAGCTTTAGTCCATCTCTGTACCAAATTTCATCAAAATCGGTCTAGTGGTTTAGACGTGAAAGCGTAGCAGACAGACAGACAGACAGACAGAGTTACTTTCGCATTTATAATATTAGTAAGGATTAGGTGCCTGAATACAAAGATTCGTGGTTCTATCATCGAAAATGACGAATTTCCATGCAAAATGTCATCCCCTATTTCAACCCCTTATACCCATTTTTTCGCAATAAAAAGTAGCCTATGTTCTTTCTCAAGCTTTAGTCCATCTCTGTACCAAATTTCATCAAAATCGGTTTAGACGTGAAAGACTATATGCTTTTCACCCCCTTAAGGGGGTGAATTTCCAAAAATCCTTTGCTAGTGCTCGTGCACCCCAAGAAATACGATGGTGTAAAAAAAAAATACGTTTCTAGGCCCAGTGGTTTCGGCTGTATGCTTTTTGGTATTTTAGGGGTTTAATTTCATCCCCATGTAAATGAAATTTCCAAAACGCTTGAACGAATATTTATTTATTTATTATCAGGTACCTTAATACAAAGATTCGTGGTTCTATCATCGAAAATGACGAATTTCCATACAAAATGTCATCCCCTATTTCAACCCCTTATACCTATTTTTTCGCAATAAAAAGTAGCTGTACAGGCGTAGTCTGGGCTAATGGACTAACGCCGTGTTTGACAGAAGAACCTAAGGTTATAGTTTGAAGTACCTAAAGCCCTTAAGTTCCTAGCCTATATGATGGGATACCTGCACCGCGCTACCTAAGGTGACAGGTTGGATGGTTGGATGTTGGGTGGAGGATTGGTAATTCTCACTGCCGGTCAAGCAGACTCACAGGACCGGTCAGAACTGACGGCTAAGGGTGTCTTGGCCACAGTGAGATGGAGGTTTAGGTGGAGGATTGGTAACTCTCACTGCCAGTCAAGCAGACTCACAGGACTGGTCAGAACTGACGGCTAAGGGTGTCTTGGCCACAGTGAGAGGGATGTAAATGAGAGATGAATAAATTCAAATCTGATTTATTTTACACAATGTACACCTTATATACTACTTATTGCTAATACACACATATACCATTTTGTGTTAGTGTGTCGTACGTGTAAAGTATAACGCAGTGTCTTTAAATCATGTCAGTGCTAATTTTGCACATTATGTTGACATGCTTTACTTGTATGTTGACATGCTCTACTTTTGAGTTTGCTGCGTTGCATGTTCAATGTGCATTGAACATTCTGGGGTCTCTCAGGAACACGACTGCAAGTCGTATAATTCGATAACCTCATATGGTCCAATGTGTCCTTCCGTCGTTTGTGGTGTTTGGACTGTAGTCTGGGGACGAGGTTTCCCATACCGTGGCCGTGGTTGTGGTGGAGCTGCCCGCTGTTTGTCTGTCTCTGTGGCTTGTGTTGTAGTTGTCTCCTTGTTTTGTCTTCTCGTAAGTCTATCTCGACATTGTTTGAGTGGTCTGAAATAAATTAAAAGACAAGCTAATACTATTAAAGAAAGAGATGTCACGGTGCTAACCACATAGGAATGAGACTCTATTCGCCTCCATATTGTGTTATCTAATCTTGTTTTTAGCTTTGCTTCTGAAGCGGCTAAGTGGTCAAATATACTGGTGGAGCTATCTAATACTTCCTCCTTCGGTATGTCTGGTATCTCTGATTGGACTACTTGTGTGTCTAGAGTAAAATTACTCCTTTTAAAATATGATGCTTGCACAGTTGTTGTTGTTATTCGTTTAGCTGCAAGAATGTTGTTCAACGTCTTTACTACACAGCTTTCTGAAATGTGTAGTACTCCTATATCCTCTAGGTTAATTTCTTGTCTTTGTCCATCACATATTATCGAAGCTGATTGTGTTTTTGTAGTGATAAACATCCACGTATTCTGCATGTAAAGTTGTTTCCATAGAATTGTAGATTGAATGTTGTATCTTCTTGATGTGCATTGTGATTTAGTGTTATTATTGTTGCTGAATAGCTGGTCAACAATGCAATTCTTGTTCAATTGCATGTTCTTAACAGCCACGGGATAGCAAACAAACTCCGATTTTTTGTGTAAACAATCTTTGAACTCGTCTTTACTTAATTCAAAGTATCGTTCATTGTTATAGTCGAAGCCTATGAATGCTCTTGGGATTGACAAGCATTCAAAAGAACTCCCGGTCAACTTTTGAGGAATCGCCGTTATGTGTATTAGCGTATATTTTCTTATGTCATGAATAGGATAGTACGCAAATACGTTTATATGTGTTGCATTTATTTCCATGTTAGTCTGTATTAATTGATCCTGAATTATTCTTAAGTTTCCAGGTAACTTTTGATTGGTTGTTTGTATTATATCATTAGCGTATTTAGGACTCAAAATCGTGTATATCGATGCGTTATTTAGGTATATCTCAAGTAACCCGTTGTAATAGTGAATAATCTCTGTTATGTAATTGCTCGCTAATTGATACGTTTGTATTACTTGTATTTTCACATTGTTAGCGTCTACCATCTTATACCATATGTCGTTATCGTACATGAATGCTATAGCTTCATTTAACTTCTTTTCAAAATTCTCTAACTTTTTCTTAATCCGCTCCTCGGTTTGGTTTACAGCGGATACTGTAGATATCATTATGTTTGTTTGATGATTGGCGGCGTTTATAAGTTCTTGTTGATTGCTACTCAATGAGTCAATACTTCTGTATACTTCATCGTTTACTCCGAACACGTATGTTAACATTTGTCCTAATAATCCACGTCTCCTTCTAGAAATCTTTATCCCAGTAAGGTAGTCCTTTATCTTCTCAAATCGTGCTTTCTCTTCGTTCAAATGATAATAAAATTCTGCACAATGGGTGTCTTTTGTATACTGTTGCGTGTCAGTGCATAACTTTTGAAACTGATTAGTTATTTTTATCGTATTATTTAAATTCAGTTCCAAATCACTCCTTTCGTAATTAGTTTCTATTCTAAAACTTCCTCTGTTTATTGTTGAAGTACCTATTTGTTCTACATATAGGCCTGGATTTAAATGTTTCATAGTAAACATTGATGTACTTGTTACTTGTCCGATACACAATAATAATGTAGTATAGAGTAACACGCCTGACTTAAGTGTCTTAGACTTTTTATTTATGTTATTTGCTATGTTACTATTCACAGGCGTTTCGGTATTTTTTCTTAACGTATTCGTGTTAGTCATTAATTCTTCCTGATATACGGGTAAAGGAATTAATGTATGTATTGATCGTTTTTGACATAAACCTGTCGATTTTTTGAGTGTCACTACTCTTATCACCCCGTCGCTTCCTGGGTGAACGCTTTCCACTTTTGCCAAGGGCCACTTACTTGGACTTATGTTTTCATCTTTTATTAGTACTATGGTTCCAATTTTGATATTTTCTTGAGTTTCTTTCCACTTGTATCTTTGTTGAAGTTGATGTAAATAATCAGATGACCAGGCTTTCCAGAAATCTTTCTTCATTCTTTGAATTTGTTTCCATCTATTTATTAAATCAGTATTTATGTTTGATAACGGATCTGGGATTCCAACTGCTTCCCGACCAATTAAAAAGTGACTAGGCGTTAGTATTGTATTATCATTGATGTCTTCGCTTTGTGCACATAACGGCCTCGAGTTTAGGCAAGCTTCAATTTGATGTAAAAATGTTATCATTTCTTCGTACGTTAATGTCGATTCTCCAATTACTCGACGTAAATGGTACTTTACTGATTTTACGCTGCTCTCCCAAATCCCACCAAAATGGGGGGTTGCTGGCGGATTAAAATGCCACTGAGTACCTATACTGGTCATCGTATTTTGGAATCCAGGTGACTGTGTTATTTGCAATAATTCTTGTTCCAAAAATTTCGCTGCGCCTACGAAGTTCGTGCCATTGTCACTATACATATGTGACACGTGTCCTCGTCTGGCCATGAACCTCCGCAGTGCCGCAATAAATGTTTCAGTTGTCAAATCTCCCACTAATTCTAGATGAATTGCTTTTGTTGCTAAGCATACAAATACAGCAATATATGATTTGTAGGACTTGTGACCTCTTCCTTTCATTGTTCTTGTTTGTATTGGTCCCGCATAATCCACTCCAGTGTGACTAAATGGATATGATTGCGTGACTCTTGTTTTTGGAAGTATCCCCATTTTCTGTACTTTCGTTTCGGACCTGTATCTCGCGCATTTGACGCACTTTTTTAGTGTACCTTTGACAACTTGTTTTCCACCTATAATCCAGTATTTTTGTCGTAGGACAGCTGTAGTTAGTTTATTTCCTCCATGTAATGTTTTCATGTGTGCGTTTTGTATTATTAATGACGTTATATGATGTCGGCGTGGTAATAGTATAGGATGTTTTTGATTATATGGCAAGTCAGCGTTTTCTATTCGACCTCCAACTCGTAATAATCCATCGTTATCAATAAATGGATCTAGTGTGGATAATTTACTGTTTTTCTGCAGTGATTTTTTCTTTCGAATAATTTCTTTTTCATCGTAAAATTCTTCTTGTTGCAATATGCATAGAATTCGTTTCTCTGTTTCTTCTAGTTCCGTACAGGATAATGGTTCGTGCTTTTTGCGCTTGCTGATAAATCTGTAGCAATACGCTAATGTTCTTATCATTTTATTGTAGTTAGAAAATCGACTCCAGATGTCATACTTTTCATTCGTAGTATTAATTGTTGTTGATAAACAGTACTTGGCTTCTTCATTTGGCTGTGGTGCTGTTGTTGTAATAGGTATATCACTCGTCTGTAACCATGGTGGGCCGTTCCACCATAAGGAACAGTTTATTAATTTTTCTGGCTCCAATCCTCTTGATATAATGTCCGCTGGGTTTTCAGACGATATGACATGATTCCATTGAGCGTTAGGTATTATGCTGTTAATTTCTGACACTCTGTTGGCCACGAACGTATGCCATCGCCCAGGATCTCCTTTTATCCATCCCAACGTGATCATAGAATCCGTCCAGCATGAAATCACGGTATTGTTATCACCGTTTAGAGCATTTTTTATTTTTTCTATTAAATTAGCCAATAATACTGCGGCGCATAGCTCAAGACGCGGTAATGTTGTTTTTTGTTTTTTCGGTGCAACTTTTGACTTAGCTTGGAGCAATGTTATGTAGTAACTGTTATTCACCATTACTCTGCTATAGACGACAGCCCCGTATGCTTTTTCTGAGGCGTCGCAGAATCCATACAGCTCAAACTTTGTCCTGTCTATCGTGTGACACCATCGTGGTACTACTATAGTACGCAAATACGTTTATATGTGTTGCATTTATTTCCATGTTAGTCTGTATTAATTGATCCTGAATTATTCTTAAGTTTCCAGGTAACTTTTGATTGGTTGTTTGTATTATATCATTAGCGTATTTAGGACTCAAAATCGTGTATATCGATGCGTTATTTAGGTATATCTCAAGTAACCCGTTGTAATAGTGAATAATCTCTGTTATGTAATTGCTCGCTAATTGATACGTTTGTATTACTTGTATTTTCACATTGTTAGCGTCTACCATCTTATACCATACGTCGTTATCGTACATGAATGCTATAGCTTCATTTAACTTCTTTTCAAAATTCTCTAACTTTTTCTTAATCCGCTCCTCGGTTTGGTTTACAGCGGATACTGTAGATATCATTATGTTTGTTTGATGATTGGCGGCGTTTATAAGTTCTTGTTGATTGCTACTCAATGAGTCAATACTTCTGTATACTTCATCGTTTACTCCGAACACGTATGTTAACATTTGTCCTAATAATCCACGTCTCCTTCTAGAAATCTTTATCCCAGTAAGGTAGTCCTTTATCTTCTCAAATCGTGCTTTCTCTTCGTTCAAATGATAATAAAATTCTGCACAATGGGTGTCTTTTGTATACTGTTGCGTGTCAGTGCATAACTTTTGAAACTGATTAGTTATTTTTATCGTATTATTTAAATTCAGTTCCAAATCACTCCTTTCGTAATTAGTTTCTATTCTAAAACTCCCTCTGTTTATTGTTGAAGTACCTATTTGTTCTACATATAGGCCTGGATTTAAATGTTTCATAGTAAACATTGATGTACTTGTTACTTGTCCGATACACAATAATAATGTAGTATAGAGTAACACGCCTGACTTAAGTGTCTTAGACTTTTTATTTATGTTATTTGCTATGTTACTATTCACAGGCGTTTCGGTATTTTTTCTTAACGTATTCGTGTTAGTCATTAATTCTTCCTGATATACGGGTAAAGGAATTAATGTATGTATTGATCGTTTTTGACATAAACCTGTCGATTTTTTGAGTGTCACTACTCTTATCACCCCGTCGCTTCCTGGGTGAACGCTTTCCACTTTTGCCAAGGGCCACTTACTTGGACTTATGTTTTCATCTTTTATTAGTACTATGGTTCCAATTTTGATATTTTCTTGAGTTTCTTTCCACTTGTATCTTTGTTGAAGTTGATGTAAATAATCAGATGACCAGGCTTTCCATCTATTTATTAAATCAGTATTTATGTTTGATAACGGATCTGGGATTCCAACTGCTTCCCGACCAATTAAAAAGTGACTAGGCGTTAGTATTGTATTATCATTGATGTCTTCGCTTTGTGCACATAACGGCCTCGAGTTTAGGCAAGCTTCAATTTGATGTAAAAATGTTATCATTTCTTCGTACGTTAATGTCGATTCTCCAATTACTCGACGTAAATGGTACTTTACTGATTTTACGCTGCTCTCCCAAATCCCACCAAAATGGGGGGTTGCTGGCGGATTAAAATGCCACTGAGTACCTATACTGGTCATCGTATTTTGGAATCCAGGTGACTGTGTTATTTGCAATAATTCTTGTTCCAAAAATTTCGCTGCGCCTACGAAGTTCGTGCCATTGTCACTATACATATGTGACACGTGTCCTCGTCTGGCCATGAACCTCCGCAGTGCCGCAATAAATGTTTCAGTTGTCAAATCTCCCACTAATTCTAGATGAATTGCTTTTGTTGCTAGGCATACAAATACAGCAATATATGATTTGTAGGACTTGTGACCTCTTCCTTTCATTGTTCTTGTTTGTATTGGTCCCGCATAATCCACTCCAGTGTGACTAAATGGATATGATTGCGTGACTCTTGCTTTTGGAAGTATCCCCATTTTCTGTACTTTCGTTTCGGACCTGTATCTCGCGCATTTGACGCACTTTTTTAGTATACCTTTGACAACTTGTTTTCCACCTATAATCCAGTATTTTTGTCGTAGGACAGCTGTAGTTAGTTTATTTCCTCCATGTAATGTTTTCATGTGTGCGTTTTGTATTATTAATGACGTTATATGATGTCGGCGTGGTAATAGTATAGGATGTTTTTGATTATATGGCAAGTCAGCGTTTTCTATTCGACCTCCAACTCGTAATAATCCATCGTTATCAATAAATGGATCTAGTGTGGATAATTTACTGTTTTTCTGCAGTGATTTTTTCTTTCGAATAATTTCTTTTTCATCGTAAAATTCTTCTTGTTGCAATATGCATAGAATTCGTTTCTCTGTTTCTTCTAGTTCCGTACAGGATAATGGTTCGTGCTTTTTGCGCTTGCTGATAAATCTGTAGCAATACGCTAATGTTCTTATCATTTTATTGTAGTTAGAAAATCGACTCCAGATGTCATACTTTTCATTCGTAGTATTAATTGTTGTTGATAAACAGTACTTGGCTTCTTCATTTGGCTGTGGTGCTGTTGTTGTAATAGGTATATCACTCGTCTGTAACCATGGTGGGCCGTTCCACCATAAGGAACAGTTTATTAATTTTTCTGGCTCCAATCCTCTTGATATAATGTCCGCTGGGTTTTCAGACGATATGACATGATTCCATTGAGCGTTAGGTATTATGCTGTTAATTTCTGACACTCTGTTGGCCACGAACGTATGCCATCGCCCAGGATCTCCTTTTATCCATCCCAACGTGATCATAGAATCCGTCCAGCATGAAATCACGGTATTGTTATCACCGTTTAGAGCTTTTTTTATTTTTTCTATTAAATTAGCCAATAATACTGCGGCGCATAGCTCAAGACGCGGTAATGTTGTTTTTTGTTTTTTCGGTGCAACTTTTGACTTAGCTTGGAGCAATGTTATGTAGTAACTGTTATTCACCATTACTCTGCTATAGACGACAGCCCCGTATGCTTTTTCTGAGGCGTCGCAGAATCCATACAGCTCAAACTTTGTCCTGTCTATCGTGTGACACCATCGTGGTACTTGTATATTTTCTATGTTTTTTAACTGTTTTTGTATTTCTGTCCATTTATTTCGTATTATGTCATTTACTGGTTGGTCCCATTCCATCCCAGACGTCCACAGTTGTTGTACTAGTAATTTTAGTGTTATGATGATGGGGGCCAACCAGCCCAACGGATCAAATATTTTCGCCACCTCTGACATAATGAACCGTTTGGTGGGTTTTGTGTTTTCTGTGATAGTTATTTGAAAACAGAATTTATCTTCGCCTGGAGACCATATAATTCCCAATGACTTTCTTGTTTCGTCTAAGGGAAGTTTCAGCATCCGACTTTCTTCTTTATCGCATGTTAAATTGTTCAACAATTCCGAACTATTTGAAGACCATTTTCGTAGTTGGAAACCACCTTTGTTTAACATTGCTATTAATTGTTCTTGTAATTCCTTGACGGAGCTTTCCTGGGATTCTCCTGACAAAATATCGTCAACATAGAAATCCTGTAACGTTACTCTACTGGCGATAGGGTAATTGTCTTGTTCGTCTAATGCTAGTTGTTGTAATGTTCTCACGGCCAGATAAGGCGCGCTTGTTGTGCCATACGTGACCGTTGTTAGTTCGTATTCACTGATGGCCTTTTTTGGAGAAAATCTCCATAAAATTCTTTGATATTTATAGTCTTCTTGGTTTATTTTTATGAACCGGTACATTTTCATAATGTCGGCCATGAAAGCAATCTTATGCGTTCTCCAGCGTAATAATATGTTTGATAAGTCTTGTTGAAGTCGTGGTCCTTTATGTAAATTTTCATTAAGGCTTATTTTACTACTTGTTTTACTACTAGCGTCAAATACCACTCGTAGTTTTGTTGTAAGAGAGTCTTCTTTTATTACCGCTTGGTGGGGAATATAATACTCTCCTGTGTAATATTCTGGTTTAGGTACTTTTCTCATATGACCCATATTTAGGTACTCGTACATAAATTCCTTGTATTGTTGGCGTAAATTTTCATTTTTTTCGAACTGACGTTCTAGTTGTAATAGTCGAGCCACGGCTTTTTTCCTTGACTCGCCATATTTTATGTTCGCGTCCTTAAACGGCAGTCGTACCGTATAAGTGCCGTCGAAACTTCGTATTGTAGTATTTGTATAGTAATTTTCACACAACTCATCATCTTTGGTGAGTGCATAGTGTCGTGGAATTTCTTCTAATTCCCAAAATTTTGTTAATCTATGTTCTTTCTCAAGCTTTAGTCCATCTCTGTACCAAATTTCATCAAAATCGGTTTAGACGTGAAAGACTATATGCTTTTCACCCCCTTAAGGGGGTGAATTTCCAAAAATCCTTTGCTAGTGCTCGTGCACCCCAAGAAATACGATGGTGTAAAAAAAAAATACGTTTCTAGGCCCAGTGGTTTCGGCTGTATGCTTTTTGGTATTTTAGGGGTTTAATTTCATCCCCATGTAAATGAAATTTCCAAAACGCTTGAACGAATATTTATTTATTTATTATCAGGTACCTTAATACAAAAATTCGTGGTTCTATCATCGAAAATGACGAATTTCCATACAAAATGTCATCCCCTATTTCAACCCCTTATACCCATTTTTTCGCAATAAAAAGTAGCCTATGTCCTTTCTCAAGCTTTAGTCCATCTCTGTACCAAATTTCATCAAAATTGGTCTAGTGGTTTAGACGTGAAAGCGTAGCAGACAGACAGACAGACAGACAGACAGAGTTACTTTCGCATTTATAGTATTAGTAAGGATTAGGTGCCTGAATACAAAGATTCGTGGTTCTATCATCGAAAATGACGAATTTCCATGCAAAATGTCATCCCCTATTTCAACCCCTTATACCCAATTTTTACGATGAAAAGTAGCCTATATCCTTTCTCAAGCTTTAGTCCATCTCTGTACCAAATTTCATCAAAATCGATTAAGTGGTTTCGACGTGAAAGGCTATATGCTTTTCATCCCCTTAAGGGGGTGAATTTCCAAAAATCCTTTGCTAGTGCTCGTGCACCCCAAGAAATACGATGGTGTAAAAAAAAAAATACGTTTCTAGGCCCAGTGGTTTCGGCTGTATGCTTTTTGATATTTTAGGGGTTGAATTTCATCCCCATGTAAATGAAATTTCCAAAACGCTTGAACCAATATTTATTTATTATCAGGTACCTTAATACAAAGATTCGTGGTTCTATCATCGAAAATGACGAATTTCCATACAAAATGTCATCCCCTATTTCAACTCCTTATACCCATTTTTTCGCAATAAAAAGTAGCCTATGTTCTTTCTCAAGCTTTATTCCATCTCTGTACCAAATTTCATCAAAATCAGTTTAGACGTGAAAGACTATATGCTTTTCACCCCCTTAAGGGGGTGAATTTCCAAAAATCCTTTGCTAGTGCTCGTGCACCCCAAGAAATACGACGGTGTAAAAAAAAAATACGTTTCTAGGCCCAGTGGTTTCGGCTGTATGCTTTTTGGTATTTTAGGGGTTTAATTTCATCCCCATGTAAATGAAATTTCCAAAACGCTTGAACGAATATTTATTTATTTATTATCAGGTACCTTAATACAAAAATTCGTGGTTCTATCATCGAAAATGACGAATTTCCATACAAAATGTCATCCCCTATTTCAACCCCTTATACCCATTTTTTCGCAATAAAAAGTAGCCTATGTCCTTTCTCAAGCTTTAGTCCATCTCTGTACCAAATTTCATCAAAATCGGTCTAGTGGTTTAGACGTGAAAGCGTAGCAGACAGACAGACAGACAGACAGAGTTACTTTCGCATTTATAATATTAGTAAGGATATAGACATTAGTAGAAGCGAGGCGTGGCTACGAAATCGTAGCAAATAGTATGCTACGAAGTCGTATAAAATGGAACCAAGGAGACCGTAGCATGATGTGCTACGAAACCGTAGCAAATGGTGTGTAATAACTATTATGTTCACTATAGGTTATTATTAGTCACCGTGTTACACAGGCAATGTATGATCACGTGCCTGGCCTCATCACACACTAAGTGTGGTCGGCACAACATGTTCTTACCTTCCATAGCCTCCTATCAGTCGTCATATCTGCCACCCACTGCTTTCACACGCATATCCTCATTCACACAAACCACCCATCTTTTTTTGGGTCTCCCACGCTTCTTACCTCGATCCACAATCATATCGATAACCCTTTTTGTCACATGCCTTTCATCCCTCCTCATCACATGTCCTTACCAAGATGAAATCTCGCGCTGCTAATCTTCTCTATCACTGGTGCCACTGTTAGGCTTCCCTTAATATACTCATTTCTTACCTATAAAAGCATTTGTAGCCACATGTTAGTTCAGAAAAGTTCACTGAATTTCTTGTCGAATCTTGTTAGTTGCGGTTGCGAACTGATCCGCTTAGTCATTGTTTTGGCTTCCCCTATTCCCCTATAAAAAGTCACATGATGTGGTCATTCAGTATGGGTTTTATTATCATAATCGTCACTTTTGATAAGTAGTAATATCTGGTTGACCGAGCTTATTTAGATATAATTAGAGATATTAATAAAATAAAAATGATGACATAATGAACAAAGTTCAAAATAAAAAAACATCCTATTCTACTGACATTTTATGTCATTGTATTGATTAGCTAAAAACACCGACAAAACAACATTTGCTATAAATAAAATCTAGCTAGATCGATTTTTGGCCCCAAAACCTCTTTTTTTATGGGTGGGCTATGGTAAACGCACACGCGGTCCTTTCCGTCCGGGGCGACGAAAGGATGCCGCGCGGGTCCATAACCCACCCGTACCGCGGGTGACGGACTAAATTCCCCGGTCCGGTTACCCGCGGCCTCGGCTAGGGCGGCATCAGGCGCAGGTACTGGCGCCTGCGCCGCCCGAGTCGCTGGCGGCGGAGGAACGTGTCGCCGAAGAGGAGTTCCTCTCGCGCACGATCCGCCACCTCCTTCCGTGAGATGACAGCCTCACAGAAGGCGGCGACCGCGTCCCATTTCTAACGCTGTCGAGCATCTTCCTAGCGATGGTCGGCAGCGTCAGGTCGGCACCGATGATCACGACAAGTTCACGGCGCTTCCCCGCTCACGCGACACACACCTCGAGCGTGTGCTGTGCCGTATCCTCGTCGCAATCGCAGTGGTGGCAGGACGGTGTGGTCTCCTTCCTGACAATCTTGTGCAGGCGAAGCAACCGTGCCCCGTGAGCACCTGCACGAATCGGAAGGAAAGCACCCCGTGTGTCCGCTCCAACCGCTCTATCAGTACTGGCCGGAAGGCCTCGACGGTCCTGACACCGTACCGAGGCCTCTCCAGCCAGACTGCCCAACGGGCAATGAATTGAATTGAAATTCCTGAATATCTGTTTTTTTTTAGTTAGCTGGAAAAGTAAGAAATGGTGGTGATTATATTGTTATTAATTGTATATCCTTACTAATATTATAAATGCGAAAGTAAGGATGTTTGTTTGTTTGTAACACTTTCACGCTTAAACCACCAAACCGATTACAAAAATTCTTTCACTAATGGAAAGCTATAATAACGGTGAGTAACATAGGCTATATTTTATCCCGGTATTCCCACGGGAACGGGAACTATGCGGGCAAGGCGACTGAAACCGAAGCGAAGCGAGGGCGTGTTGCTAGTTATTCAATAAAATCCAAATATAACATGTGAGTGGTCTCGCAGGTCGTCTACATTACAAGGGAATTTAATGTTTAAATGATTTTGTCTCCACACGTCAGTGTAACGTTCAGAGAACTTGAAATAACTAATTTAGTGTCTCCTGCAGCAACTGTATTGAGTTAACTCAATTAATGGTTACGATGTCTACGCGATATATAATGATGACAATTCGTACTGATATTTTATTCACAACATTTCACCACATAATTTATTTGGGCGCAGCGTCCTCTGCACCGACCGAGCAGGGGACGTTGTGCGGACGCCCATGACGTGCGGTGTCCCACAGGGGTCGGTCCTCGGACCCACCCTGTGGAACATCGGCTACGACTGGGCGTTGAGGGGGAGCCTCCCGCCCGGGCTGGGCGTGATTTGTTACGCCGACGACACGCTCGTCACAGCCCGCGGTGGGACGCTAGAAGAGGCGGTAAGCCTGGCGACCTCGGGTACCGAGGAGGTCGTCAGACGGATCGAGGCGCTGGGGTTGAGGGTCGCCCTGGACAAGACGGAGGCCCTCTTGTTCCATGGGCGCACTATGAGCCCTCCCATCGGCGTCTCGATCACCGTCCACTCGGTCGACATCAGCATCCGGGCCCATATGAGGTACTTGGGCCTGGTGCTCGACGGGCGATGGTGGTTCCGGGAGCATTTCCGTAGGCTCGCTCCGCGGCACGTCGGCGCGGCGTCCGCCCTATCGTGGCTTATGCCGAACGTGGGCGGACCGAGCGCTGCGTGCCGACGGCTGTACGCGGGGGTCATCCGGTCGATGGCCCTGTACGGCGCACCGGTGTGGGCGGGGTCCATGACCGCCCGACTTAGGGCCCTTCTGTGGCGACCACAGAGGGTCATGGCGGTCAGGGCCATCCGCGGATACCGCACGGTGGCGACGGAGGCAGCGTGCCTGTTGGCCGGGACTCCCCCGTGGGACCTGGAGGCGGAGATGCTCGCCGGACTATATCGGCGGGTGACGGGGGTGCGAGCGGAGGGCGGTGTGGTCTCGTTAAGGGATCTCACCGCCTGGCGCGTCGACGCCCGCCGAGACGTCATCGCCCGTTGGGCAGACCGGCTGGAGAGGCCTCGGTTCGGGGTGCGAACCGTGGAGGCCTTCCGGCCGGTGCTGATGCAGTGGTTGGAGAGGCGGCACGGGGTGCTCTCCTTCCGACTGGTGCAGGTTTTGACGGGGCATGGGTGCTTCGCCAAATACCTGCACAAGGTCGTTAGGAGGGAGAGTACACCGTCCTGCCACCACTGCGATTGCGACGAGGACACGGCGCGCCATACGCTCGAGGCCTGCGGGGCTTGGGCAGTGCAGCGCTGTGAACTCGTCGCAATCATCGGTACGGACCTGACGCTGCCGGCTATCGCTAGGGCGATGGTCGACAGCGTCGGGAATTGGGACGCGGTCGCAGCCTTCTGCGAGACAGTGATCTCGCGGAAGGAGGCGGCGGATCGCCTGCGTGAGGAGCGCAGCCTCGATGAGGAGATCCGCCGCCGGCGACTGGGGCGGCGCAGGCGCAACTATCTGCGCCTCATGCCGCCTTAGCCGAGGCCGCGGGTGACGTGACCGGGGATTAGTCCGTCACCCGCCGAGAGGCCGACCGCGTGAGGAAAGACCGACGTCCTACCCGAGGGGGGGACGTCGGTCGATGGGAGGGTACCCCAATAGGGGGTATTCCGTCGGGCCGACCACTGACGACAAGTTAACGCTGCTCCAGTGGTCGGCCCAACGACGAAGGCGACGTGGTTTTCGGGTGGGTCGCGGTAGTTGCGTGCTTAAGCCCCTCTGTCGCCCCGGACGGAGTGGTGCGGAGGCGCGCCGACCGCGGCCCACCCACAAAAAAAAAAAAAAAACCACATAATTTATTTAACACTATTTATTAACCTACCATATTCTACTGGACACAGGTCTCCCTCAGGGGGATAATACCTTCATCGTCACACTCACTGAACAGATTCGCGATTGCCATAAGAGTGCTGCTACCTAGGTAGAAGCATTGTAACGCGGAGTCACTACCTCAACCGACATAACCTCGCTCATCATCATATAATTGTCTCTACCGGGCTCGATACTCTTACACAATAAAAGCAATATTAAGTATAATATCGTAGTGGGGACTATACCACACTGGTCTGATAAATTGGGTTAGGGTTTTATTTCGAGTTTTCCTTCTCATGCATAGACGTTGTCTGCATGCCCTTTTACGACATCTATGATGAACTGTATTGTGACTCCACAATGACATGACGTGGTGAACCATTCTGTATTAATGAGGTGAAAATAAATCACACAGTGTAATGTGTCAATTATTACGTGCACCTTGTACATTCTCGCAAGATATTGTCACAGATTTTAGCAATTATTTAGTGATAACATGAGAATACAGCACGTGTGCGCGGGGTCACGTCCCCACATGTCATCCCCGTTCGGTTGAATGCACAATAAATCCGTCCCCTGACGTATTCCCCTCCGTTGGCCCCACAATACGCAGGTAGTGCGAACGTGTCTCCTATCACAAACACATTTGAGCCAATATCCTTATCGATACTCGCAGTTATGTTTTCACGGAAAATAAATTCACGTTTTTTGTATATTCTATAAAAAGGTTTTGCTTTGACTCTTAACACCGTTGGGAATATTGTCGGTAGTTGTGAGTTCTGCGGACGATCGTTCTGACTTTGATGTAGGTTCTACGCAAATAATGTTAACCAATTTATACATATTTGGGAAATTTGAACCATTATTTTCTAGTCCCAACGGCTTTTTTTTTCATGTAACAGAGTTTTGTAAATAAAACTGCGTACGTTTGAATAAATCGTATATGTACCTATAATATGTTAATAGAATATTCAGTATACTAGAATTTTTACAAAATTCATTTGTAAATAGGAAAACATAATACTAGATCAGAACTTGAACTCACATCTGTGGCAAGTGTATTCTTACCGTTTTAACATTTGATCTATAAAGTCAGCTTTGTGTAGTTAAATCAAATTTTCTCTTCTCGGCAGTATTTATATATATTTCAGATTAATATTTAATATTGTAGCTAAAATTTAACTAAACAGTAAATACCATACCATCAAAAACAATACTTGTAAAAAAAGCCAAGCCTCGCAACTGAGTTCTTTTACCATAAAAATTTGGGAGATCCATGTTATACCAAGTTGGTTAACTCCTTCAGTCCCTGCTTAAGGGACCTTTCTTTATAAGTTATTACGTAAATAGCTAACCTAACAACTTCTTATAGTGACGATATCAATATTAAAGATCTTTTATGTTTTAAATAAACAGAATGACTTGGCATTCGTATTATTATATCAATAGTAACAATTACGAAAAACAAATACTTTACTCTCGAGCACACACATATTACAAATAGCAGATCCAACTGACAGGACGACTAAAATGGATTTCGTATATACGTAGTGGACTCGAATCTCACGTGTGACATTCATTTTTCATTAGTAAACTAATTTTAATGAATAATGTAGCATGATAAATGCTAAATCTAAGTAAGTCTATTTGGTAAACACATTTTTTAACCCCCACCGAAAAAGAGGGGTGTTATAAGTTTGACGTCAATGTCTGTCTGTCTATGGCATCGTAGCTTTTAAACCGATTAACCAATTTTGATGCGGTTTTTTGTCATTTGAAAATCAATTTCTTTGCTGTGGTTCTTATCTATGTTTGGTTAATATCTGTCCAGCAGTGTAAGAGTATCAGCTCTCTTCCGAAATACTGTAATGTCGTATGATTACTCGATTAAGTATTTCACGTGTGCCAGTACAGTCGTTAAATGACAATTAATTGATAATTCCTGTTGAAGAGAACGTGATGAACGATGAACTTTTTTTATTATTTTACTTTTTATCGAGGGTTGTATCAAATGTTCAATTTCACTAATTAATTAAATATGTTTTATATTTTAAAATGAAAACTGTATTGTGTTTATATTTTTCTAAGAGACTATTGTGGCGACTATTCCGCCACTAAGACAATTTGGACCACAACCTAACATGCGCAACAATCCGCTTCGCTAATGAATATTGGGCCATACAACAAGACACCTGCTTTTTGCACCTGTGTTTTGCACGTGCTATCTCCGGACCACACGCAGACTGAATTCTAGAGTACATATATACCGCTTTTGGTTGCCTATTCATTCATTCCGCGTCGGAGACCCGTAGCGTACGGACGTACGCCTCGTTGCTCTCCACTGCCGCGCTCTCCTCGCACCCGCCCCCTGCGGTCGTGCGATCTCGCTCCGTCTCGCTCGCTCTCGCAGCGTACCTCGCGTCGCGTCGCGCCGCCATTTTGTTGACGTCTGTGGCCGTTCAGTGGCCCGCTCCGGGTGGCCGTGTATACGGTTGTCTGTGGCAGTTTCGCTGTTTGGACGCAGGTGTTGCCGGATCCCAACTGCACGAGTCGACTTTTTCAAGACGTCGAGTGCAGATTTCTACCGTTGGTAGATAAAAAGTCAACCCATTTTGGCCCCCTCAGGGCAGAAAACCATATTGTTTGGTCCCCGGCGGAAACCTCACGGTGTTAACGAAGCCGGGTGAGGCAAGGCCCCGATTTGCCTGCCGAGCCCCTTCAGGGCAGAGCTAACAATCGGAAGGGGTTAGAGCATCCGGCCTTGGGGGATCTCCTAGTCGGACCTAATCTACGGCTTTTCATCATTTTTCTGCGAAGGCCTAACGGCCCGAGCAGCTAGGAACCTATCGCACATTAAGATTGGCGAAGGATTACAAGCTTAGGGCACACTAGTTAAGCACACATCCTCCCGACCTGCACCCGGTTGGGAGGGACACGCACCACACACAACCCAGGGTTCACCTCACCCAGGGCGCTAGGTTTCACACTTTTCCCGCGAACGTTTTTTCCACCAGCCCACGATGGCGGAAAAAACTATTACAATCGACGCCCTTCTGGCAATCCCAGAGATTCAAGCTTATATTGCCCAACATTTTGGAGCAATAACAATCTTACGACCCCAGCCTCAACGCGCTCCTACTACCGCCCTGCCGCTTGAGCCGGAACTACCGACCATCAGCACGGCGATGGAAACGGAATCACCCCCGTCCTCCTCAGCCTCATCGTCCTCCTCCTCCGAGTCGGAAGATTCGCCCAATGAGGGCTCATTTACTGTAGTTCGCTCCCGCAAGCGGAGCAAAAAGGTAAAGGTCAACAAAGAGGCTCCCTCTAAGGCCCCAAAAATTAAGCCGACTGACTCGGCAAAAACACCCGCTGCAGCCCCGTCTGCAACGACTGTCATGGCCGCCTCGGTCCCCCCAGTCGTCTCGCAGGCCACCCCTACCTCTGTCCCATCTTCCACGGACAGCAACACCGTCGCTCCGCAGACGGTCAAAAAACCACTGGCTCCGCCGCCCCTATATATCAGGGACAAGGAGAAGTGGGTAACCATCTCCGCTTGGCTAAACACCAATCGCATAAATTACAAATCGGCTAAATCCACGCCCCAAGGCATACGAGTGGACCTTCACTCGTCAGCCGACCACCGCACCGTGTCAAGCATGCTAGGGAATCAACAGATTCCCTACCTTACATACACCCTCCCCGAAGCCAAACTTCTGCGTGCAGTTATACGCAATGTCCCGAGAGAAATCGACACTAAAGAGATCTTAGATTCTCTCAAAACCCAGGATCTGCCGGTTGTAGAAGTACACCGGATGATCCGGGGAAAGGGTCGTTACCCTCTTAACATGATACTCGTCTGCCTTACGAATAACGCAGAGGGTAAAGGAATCTACAAAATTAAGACCATCTGTGGCCTCTCTGGGGTCTCGGTAGAGCCCCCACACAAAAATGGCAATCTGGCACAGTGTCACAAGTGCCAAATGTATGGACACTCGTCCAAGAACTGTTTCGCCCGTCCTAGGTGCGTCAAGTGCCTAGGTGACCATCACACCGCCCAGTGTGAAAGGCCAAAGGACATCTCCCTCTGCAAAGAGCCACCTGCGTGTGTTCTCTGTGGAGAATACGGACACCCGGCCAACTACCGCGGCTGCCCAAGAGCGCCGAGGAGGCTAGTCCGCCAACCCAACACAAACGGCAAGGCCTTGTACTATAACAAGACCTTCGTCCCAGCCCCCTTACCAACCCACAATGCGTGGGCTCGCCCCCTGCTAACCAGCAAGGAGGCTTTCCCAACCTTGCCCAACAGGCAGCCCGCTGCCCCACCCGCACCATCTCAGCCCAAACCACCAATAATCGGGCCAAACCAGCCCACCGGTGGTAATCCCAAGCCCCCTCAGGGCGCCCCCATTCCCATCGTCGTCGCTAAAAGCGCGCCCCCAAAAGCCCCCCAAGGACTAGATCCAGATCTAGCCCTGGTGGCCAACTTCGCGGCTCAAATCAATTTCGCGGAAATCCGCGAAATTGCAGCCGATCTTAGAAAGAACGAGGGAAACAACCTCGCCCTCCTTAATATAGCGATCAAATTCGCCCCCACGTTAGAGCGTCTAGGCTCACTCAAATTCAACTAAAATGGATAGGTACACTCCCGGCAGAGTTAAACCCAGACACCTCAAAGTAGGGACATTCAACGCAAATAGCCTTACCCAACAGAGGGATGAAGTAGGCACATTCCTTCGGGAACACCAGCTCGACATCTTGTTAGTACAAGAAACGTTCTTAAAACCATTCAACAGGGACCCTAGAATCGCGAACTATAATATAGTTCGCAATGATAGGACAACCTCACCAATGGGTGGAACGCTCATTTACTACAAAAGGTCGCTGCATTGCACACCTGTGGATCCGCCCCCTCTGATGTACATTGAAGCTTCAATTTGCAGGCTAGCCCTCTCAGGCCATCAGCCTATCACCCTTGTATCCGCATATCTCTCTCCCAACAGAGAACATTCGAAACAGTTGGTTGAAAAAGATCTAAAAGCCTTGCTAGAATTGGGAGGCGCCGTCATCATTGGCGGTGACCTTAATGCCAAGAACACCTCTTGGAGCTGTCAAAGTTCCAATACGAGGGGCAAGACTTTAGAGCTATTCGCTGACAGACTGGGATTTGATGTCATAGCGCCCATAGAGCCGACACACTTCCCCTTTAACGTTTCGCACAGGCCGGACATACTCGATATCTTTCTTCTCAAAAACATAAACCTTCGTTTATGTTCAATAGAAGTTCAACACGAGTTAGACTCAGATCACCGCCCGGTGACTCTGGATTTAGCCTCCCGCACCCCCGGCCCCTCAGGCCATAACAACGAAAGGACCAAGATAGCGACTGACTGGGCACGGCTAGAGAAAAATCTCAAGTCAACCTCGTCGGTCCACCTTGATCAAATTCCCAATGACATTACGTCTAAGGAACATACCTCTCAGGCGATCGAGTCGCTTACAAGTCACGTGCAGTCGATAATGGACGACTGCTCGCGGCCGGTACCAGATACGAGCGATCGTAAATGGCGCCTGCCAGACGACGTCCGTGACTTGTTAAGACGTAAAAACGCCGCGACACGCGCTTATGACCGCTACCCCACGGAGGACAACCGTACCCGCCTACGGTCACTCCAGAGGGAGGTTAAACAAGCTATTAATGAATTGAGACAGAGCAAATGGGACGCCATGCTCGAGGAGCTAGAGCCCTCTCACACAGCCTTTTGGCAGCTTTCCCGCTCACTCAGAAAAGACATCGTGTCCACTCTCCCTCCTCTCACCAGACCCAACGAGCCACCGGCGTTTATGGACGACGAAAAGTCAGAATGCCTGGCCGACTGCTTGGAGCTTCAGTGTACGCCGAGTACACTACACCCCGACGCCGCGAATCACCGCTTCATCGCCGACGAAGTGGAACGTCGTACCACTCTCTCGCGCTCGTTACGAAACGACAACCCCGATCAGCCTATCCCAGTAGTAACCACCGATGAGGTCGAATCGTTAGTCAGGGGTCTTAAAACCAGAAAAGCCCCAGGTTCGGACGGAATCTCAAATAAAGTCATTAAATTATTCCCCGCCCACTTAATAGTCCTGTTGTGCTGCATCTTCAATGCAGCACTAAATAATAACATCTTTCCCGCGCAATGGAAAGAGGCCGTGGTAATAGGAATCCACAAACCCGGCAAGCGCCATACCGAACCCAGTAGTTACCGCCCGATTAGTCTACTAAAAGGTCTAGGTAAGATCTACGAACGAATAGTTCTCAGTAGACTACGCACATTCGCCGAGGCTAACAACCTCGTTCCCGACGCACAGTTTGGTTTCCGAGCCAAACACAGCTGCGTACAACAAGTTCACCGCTTGGTAGAATACACAAGTAGTCAGTTCATCATGAACAGATATACGGGTGTATTATTCCTAGACGTAGCGAAAGCATTCGACAAGGTTTGGCATGAAGGCCTAATCTACAAACTCTATCTCCTCAAGATCCCTCACTACTTAATTCTCATTATACATGACTACTTAAGTCATCGCAGCTTTCGCTACAGGGTGGAAGGGACGTTGTCGACCTCCCACCCTATCAAGGCCGGCGTCCCTCAGGGGTCGGTCCTCTCCCCATTTCTCTTCACGCTATACACTAGCGATATGTCCAAATTCAACTGGGTACATAAAGCGCTTTACGCTGATGACACCGCACTCTTTTGTGCTGGTAGATCCCCGACAACAGTAGCCAAGACTCTCCAAACAGCGGTTACCGCCCTAGCCAACTGGTTTAGGAAATGGAGATTAGAAATCAACCCCGAGAAGAGTCAGGCGGTCATGTTCACTAGACGAACTGCCCGTTCCTACTCTATCGATAGCATTCCCCCCCTTAAAATTTTCAACAAGCCGGTCACTTGGACCAGGCAGGCCAAATACTTGGGTGTGACCCTTGACGATCGACTCAGCTTCGCCCCTCACATAAAGCAAGTCCGCGCACGGGCAGCCTTTGTGATGGGCCGTCTCCACTGTCTACTCAACTCTAGGTCGCGTATGCCCCTGAGTAGCAAAATCCGACTATACATCACCTGCATACGGCCTATCATGACCTATGCCAGCGTGGTGTTCGCGCATGTTAAGCCACACAGGATCCACAGGCTACAGACACTACAAAATCGTTTCATGCGCCGAGCTACGGGAGCACCGTGGTTCATACGAAACGTCGATCTCCACATCGACCTCGAACTGCCGACCATCAAGCAGTTTATGAAACGGTGCTCTCAGAGCTACTTTGACTCTGCCATGACACACCCCAACCAACTAGTGGTTGGGGCGGCTTCCTATAGACCCTCCAAAATCTCCTCCATCCGACGTCCTCGTCACGTCCTCGACGAAGAGGACGACAATATCACACTCGCTCAACAAAGAGCCTACACGGCCCGCGAGGCCTTAACAAATAAATATCCGCGATTCCGCCCTCGCCGTCGAGGTGCGAAAACGCGCCGCGCAAAAGTCACTACTAAAAACGTGGGCACGCCCACTTTGCCTCCAGCGACGCCCCAAGCCGAGGTCCGTTCCCCACAGGGGGAGCCCTTGGGCGATGTCGCTTAGCATACTCTTCTCCGGGTTGAGAGCCCTCAGCGCTCACCCATAGTCCGCGTCAAGCTGTCAAGGCCATCTGCGGCCAACAGCTGTACACACATAAAAAAAAAAAAAAAAAAAAAAAAAAAATGCCTATTCATTCATTCAATATTCGCTCGCACATTTGTACTGTCGTCACTAGTTTGTTATTAATTTATTGTATATAATTTAGAACCATGTAAACTCAATACTATAGTAGGATGGCTAATCTCCTCACGCCATCCTACAACTATCGCTTGTGTTGTAACAGTCAGTGGTCACATGTCGTCGAGTAAAACGCAGCTGCACATTCTCCTAACTGTCTATCAGCTCGGTTCTACGTTCATTACTGGAGAGTGAGAGATATCGTTATATTGTATTGCTCTATTAGTATTCAACACCGTGGGTATCGTAATAAATAACTAAGTAACATAATATGTATATAACATTTGTGAAAGAGAAGGGAAGGTGGACACAAAACCCTATACCATTACATCTGACCAGCGGTCAGACCATACTAGACCACAATAGGTCAATTAATTACCTATAGTGGAGGAGGCTCGAGCCCAGCAGTGGGACATAAGCCGTGATGATGACACATATTTATAATAATACATTACAAATACAAGTAATTATCACAGTTCATTATAATGTCACATAATCCCTTTACTGCCCCCGTCCGTGACACGAGCCCGTACAATTAAAAACCTTTTTGTGTGATTATCCATAGAGCCACGCGGATCTATATTTAATTCACGGACCTTGTTAAGAGTTTTTGTATCATTCGCACAACGTTTTATACTTATAATATATATATATATATATATATATTATATTTATATATATATATATATATATATATATATATATATATATATATATATATATATATATTAAGTCATGTTAAATAACAAGCAGAGCTGCGGACGAACTTGTACAATTTCGTGTTTTATACCTATTTTCCTACTAATATTATAAACGAAAAAGAATGTGAGGATATTTGTTGCCCTTTCATGCAAAAACTATTGAACGGATTTTGACGAAACTTCACAATAATACAGCTTACATATCAGAATAATACATAGGCTATAATTTACCTCGATATTCCCACGGGAAGGGGAACTGTGCGAGTAAAACCGCAGGGCGCTGCTAGTACTATATACGTGAGCAATAATAACATGAATTGGTTATTTTTGTTGCTCAGACAGTTTTTAAGAATATGATATGAATAACATCAGACATCGTATATTCATACGACATTCAAATACAACAGAACAGTTAACAATATAAAGTAAATTGAATTAATCCTGTGTGAAATCAAACTCAACACTAGTGTGATGTAAACGCACTCAGCTATCATTATGTTGTTGATACAATAACGAGATCTGTTAATGATCTAACTGGCTCGACATCACACCACGAACAATTAACAGCGCACTGATAGGAGACCTGTGTCGCAAGACTACCCTTCCCTCGCATCTCCCCTCGGCTGGACTCACCCCCCGACCTCCCTTCATCTTCAATATCGCTTATACGCTTATGGTCTAAGATCCCGCTATACAACAACCTTCACCGAGATGCTTATTTGATGAAATTTATTTTTTATGTAGGTAATTTCGGGGGGCGCGGCCGGAGCACCTCCTCGTGGTGCTCCCTGGTAACGTCCATTTGGACGTCATGCGTCCATTTGGACGGCCAAGATTCCGGCAGGGGGGGGTCACCGCGTGCGGCTCTGGTGGCAGAGCGCACGGCGGATCTGACCCAGGGCCAATGGGGCGGATGTGCCTCATGGCACTCCGTCGCCAGGGACGGTTGCGTCACGGCCCGGGGGCGTGACGGGTCGGTCGCTCGCGAGCGGCCAGACCCGGAAGGCCCAAACCGTAATCCTGAGCAGGGGGGTCAGGACCGGGGGTCTTCGGACCGCGGGGAAGAAAACCCCTATAAAAAATTACCCCAATCTTAAGTTTGGCCACTCGGCGAGGAGATGTATGACTGGTGGGTTAAGAAGCGCGTGAGCGTCCAGTCGTTAGAGTGGTAGTCAAGGCAAGACTTAAAAATGAACCAAATATGGCAGAGGTTCCAAACGACGTACCTACTACAGAGGGTCCCGGCCACGCCGGGGAATCCCTCACTGTGCTGGTTTCTGAGCGCGAGAGGCGCACAGTCACCAGCACAGTCAGTCCCCAGTCGTATGGGAGGGGGACAACAGCTGCTATGTCTGCCGAGAGCCCGGCACAAGATCAGGAGGCTCACCGGGGGGAGGGGATTGAGGTTGAAGTGAAGGAGAAGAAAGAGGTGGAGAAGAAGAAGAAGGGGAAGAAGAAGCAGAAGCGTACCGCCCAGGCGCGAGCCCGCATCGAGACCGCAAGGTGGAAGGCGTGGCGGGAGCGGCAGAAGGCGGCCGGTATGGCTACGTGCGACGAGGGTGGCAGCACTGCTGCTGCAGGGCCGTCGCGGAGCGGGGGTGGCGTTGCTGCCCAACCATCGGAGGAGGAGACTGGGTTGACCACAGAGCTGTCGCTAGACGAGAGCGTCAGCGTCGACTGCAGCAGCGGACCCGAGGACGAGGGCGGCATTACCGCAGAGCCGTCGCAGGATGAGGGCGGCAATGCCGCAGGGCCATCCGAAGGTCTGGAGTCGGACACGGCCTCAGAGATGGTCCTAACGGACGTGGGCGGAAGTGCCGCAGAACCGTCTGCCGATGAAGACGGCGCTGAATGGACGCAGGTCGGCCGGAGTAGGGACGAGGGCGGTGGATGCACCGCAGGTCCGTCCAGTAGGAGTAGGGGGACGATGGGCAGGCCGTCACTTGAGGGTGTAGGTAGGCCGTCGTCGAGTAGGGAGAAGAGGAAGGCTGCCGAGGAGGAGACCATCGCCACCACGGTAGGTACGAAGGAGAGGGAGGAGGACCTCCCCCCGAGCGTCCGGAAGCGCCCCCTCAAGGGGCGCAGCTCGAACACCGACTTGGAGGGGAGCACCATCATGCCTCCTCCCAAAGTCCCGACCATGCCCCGTGGGCGCAGAGGTCGTGGATCGGCGAGGCCGGGGACTCCGGTTCTGGCAGGCCACAGTGGCGAGGTGGCGGCCCTACAGGCCGCGAACGCCCGCCTTAATAAGGAGGTCTCCGGCTTGCGGGAACGCAACCGCAAGCTGGAGACGGAGTTGGAGGCGGTGCGACGGGAGAACTGCGGGTTGGCCAAGGAGATGGCCGACCTGCGGGCCCAGTTCGCGCGCCTGGCGCCGGCCGCGCCGCCGGTGCCGGCCTCGCCGTGTCGGAGTCGGCGGTACGCGTCATCCTTGCCCGAGTAGGGGTGATGGTGGATGCGCGTATAGCCGCCGTAGCGGCCAGGCTCCCGCCTGAGCCGCCCCTCCGACCGCCGCTCGCCGCGGACAAGGCGAGGTGGCCGCAAGCGTCAGCTCCCACCCCGCTGCCCTGTCAGGGTGGCCGCGTGGTGAGCTACGCTGCGGCCGCGGCCGGGCCCAAGGGGGCCAAGAAGGCCGGCAAGGTGCCGGCTCCCGACCGGCGGGCTGGACGTCTCCGATATCGGGGGCGTCGAGGCGAGGACCCGCAAGGCCCGGACAGGGGCTCGAATACTCGAGTTCCCTAGGGCCGAGGGCGCGAAGACGGCCGATAGTTTGGCCACGATGTTGAGGGGGCTGTTCGGGCCGGAGGATGGTGTCCGAATCGCCAAGCCTGTCAAGTGCGCAGAGATGCGCCTGACGGGCTTGGACGATTCCGTGACGGTGGAGGACGTCCGGGAGGCCATTATGACGCGTACCGGATGTGCCTCGGACACCGTCCGGATTGGCACCATCCGCACTGGTCCGGGCGGCGTCGGTGCTGCCTGGGTGCAGTGTCCGTTGGAGTCGGTCAAGCAATTGGCCGACTCAGGCAGGCTCCTCGCGAGGTGTTACAAATGCATGGCGGTCGGGCATACCCGACCGACATGCAAAAACTGCTTTGACTGCAGCGGGCTATGTTTCCGTTGCGGTCAGACCGGACACCAGGCGGCATCGTGCTCTGCGGTGCCCCACTGCCCCGCGTGTGTGGCAGGCAATAGGCCTGCCAAACACCGCATGGGCTCTGGAGACTGCAGACCCCCGGCATCGGCCCCGAAGGGGCGGGACGGCCCATCGACCGGGCAGTCCCCGCTCCGAGCGCGGCCCGATCGCCCGTCAGCGCGGAGGAGGTGACGATGGATACGGACCGTTAATGGACCCCGTATCCATTCGTCTCCTCCAGGCCAACCTCAACCACACCGCCGGTGCGCAGGACGTGTTCCGGCAAGCCATGGCGGAGTGGTTGATAGGAGTAGCCGTAGCCGCGGAGCCGTACGTGGTGCCCGACCGGCCTAACTGGTTGGGTAGCACCGATGGCACCGTGGCAATCGTCGCCTCCACGTCGTGGCCTTCGTCGCCTCTGACCCTTAGGGACAGGGGCGTCGGATACGTCGCGGCGGACTGGGGGGAGATTACGCTCCTCGGAGTCTATCTCTCCCCTAACTGGAGTGTGACCGATTTCGAGGCCTCCCTCACCATCACCATCATGGAGGCCTCGTTACGGCGAATGGCATCGCGCCAGGTCTTCGTCTTGGGGGACTTCAACGCCAAGTCCGTGGCGTGGGGGTCTCCCCGGACGAATGACCGAGGACGGGCGATCGAAGAGTGGGCGGCGGCACTGGGCCTCTGTTTGCTGAACAGGGGCTCGGTGCATACGTGCGTGCGACAACGGGGCGGGTCGATAGTGGACCTTTCGTTCGCTAGCCCCGAGGTCGCCGCACGCGTGGGGAGCTGGCGCGTCGTGGAGGAGGTGGAGACCTTGTCGGACCACCGGTATATCCGGATGGAGGTCTCCCCGGTAATCCCGACGCCCAGCAGGGGTCACGGGGCGGATGGACGTCCTGCGTTCCCGCGATGGGCTGTGGGTCGCTTAGACCGGGACCAGCTGGCGGAGACAGCCATCGTTTACTCGTGGCTGTCCTCTGCCAACCAGTCGGACGGGGTGGACGCCGAGGCTGGCCGCATCCGCAGTGCGTTGACGCAGATCTGCGATGCGGCCATGCCCCGGGTACGGCGTCCGCCCTCGAGGAGGGCGGTCTACTGGTGGTCCCGGGAGCTGGCGGATCTCCGGGCCGCGTGCATTCGCGCCCGGAGGGCCTACACCCGCAGCCGGCGGCGCCAACGCGACGCGGAGCGGGAGGCCTTGCTGTATGAGGGCTACCGCAATGCGCGGTCGGCCTTCAGGCTGGCCGTCCGCTCCGCCAAGGACGTCAGTCGGCAGGAGATGCTGGACGGTCTCGACCGTGACCCCTGGGGACGCCCCTATCGCGCGGTGCTGAATAAGCTCCGCGCGCGGGGCCTTCCCCTCACCGAGACTCTCCAGCCCAGCCTTCTCACCCGGGTCGTCGGGGACCTGTTCCCGCGGCGGGCGGAACACACGCCCCCGGTCATGGCTTTGCCAGACACTGACCGGGAGGCCGACGACGACAGTGTTCCGCCCATCACGGAACCCGAGATGGGAGTGGCGGTGGCGCTTATGTGCGCAAAGTCCACCGCCCCCGGGCCCGACGGTGTTCCTAACCGCGTGTTGGGCCTGGTCCTCGACCACCTGGGTCCCCGCCTCAGGGAGCTGTTCGACGCGTGTTTAGCGTCCGGACGGTTCCCTGGGTGCTGGAAGGAGGGAAGGCTGATGCTCCTGCCGAAGCCGGGACGGTCTCCGGGGTCGCCTTCGGCCTACAGGCCTATCGTGCTGCTCGATGACACGGGCAAGCTACTGGAGAGGGTGGTAGCTGCCCGCATCGAGCGGCACCTCGTCGGCACGGGGCCCGATCTGTCGGACGCCCAGTTTGGGTTTAGGAGGGGTCGTTCGATGATCGCGGCTCTGTTGCGCCTGAGGGCCGTGGCGACTGAGGCCGTCACCGGTGGGGGAGTGCTGTTGGCGGTGTCCCTAGACATCGCCAACGCATTCGATAGTCTGCCATTCAGCTGCATCAGGGAGGCGCTCCGGTATCACGGAGTGCCAGCTTACCTGAGGCGGCTAGTGGCAGACTATTTGGTGGGGCGCAGCGTCCTCTGTACCAACCGAGCAGGGGACGTTGTGCGAACGCCCATGACGTGCGGTGTCCCACAGGGGTCAGTCCTCGGACCCACCCTGTGGAACATCGGCTACGACTGGGCGTTGAGGGGGAGCCTCCCGCCCGGGCTGGGCGTGATTTGTTACGCCGACGACACGCTCGTCACAGCCCGCGGTGGGACGCTAGAAGAGGCGGTAAGCCTGGCGACCTATGGCACCGAAGAGGTCGTCAGGCGGATCGAGGCGCTGGGGTTGAGGGTCGCCCTGGACAAGACGGAAGCCCTCTTGTTCCATGGGCGCCTTATGAGCCCTCCCATCGGCGTCTCGATCACCGTCCGATCGGTTGACATCAGCATCCGGGCCCATATGAGGTACTTGGGCCTGGTGCTCGACGGGCAATGGTGGTTCCGGGAGCATTTCCGCAGGCTCGCTCCGCGGCTCGTCGGCGCGGCGTCCGGCCTATCGTGGCTTATGCCGAACGTGGGCGGACCGAGCGCTACGTGCCGACGGCTGTACACGGGGGTCATCCGGTCGATGGCTCTGTACGGCGCACCGATGTGGGCGGGGTCCTTGACCGTCCGACTTAGGGCCCTTCTGTGGCGACCACAGAGGGTCATGGCAGTCAGGGCCATCCGCGGATACCGCACGGTGGCGACGGAGGCAGCGTGCCTATTGGCCGGGACTCCCCCGTCGGACCTGGAGGCGGAAATGCTCGCCGAGTTGTATCGGCGGGTGTCGGGGGTGCGCGGGGAGGGCGGTGTGATCTCGTTAAGGGATCTCACCGCCTGGCGCGTCGACGCCCGCCGAGACGTCATTGCCCGTTGGGCAGTCCGGCTGGAGAGGCCTCGGTTCGGGGTGCGAACCGTGGAGGCCTTCCGGCCGGTGCTGATGCAGTGGTTGGAAAGGCGGCACGGGGTGCTCTCCTTCCGACTAGTGCAGGTGTTGACGGGGCACGGGAGCTTCGCCAAATACCTGCACAGGGTCGTAAGGAGGGAGAGTACACCGTCCTGCCACCACTGCGATTGCGACGAGGACACGGCGCGCCACACGCTCGAGGCCTGCGCGGCTTGGGCAGTGCAGCGCCGTGAACTCGTCGCAATCATCAGTGCCGACCTGACGCTGCCGGCCATCGCTAGGGCGACGGTCGACAGCGTCGGGAACTGGGACGCGGTCGCAGCCTTCTGCGAGACAGTGATCTCGCAGAAGGAGGCGGCGGATCGTCTGCGCGTGGAGCGCAGCCTCGATGAGGAGATCCGCCACCGGCGACTGGGGCGGCGCAGGCGCAACTATCTGCGCCTCATGCCGCCCTAGCCGAGGCCGCGGGTGACGTGACCGGGGATTAGTCCGTCACTCGCCGAGAGGCCGACCGCGTGAGGAAAGACCGACGTCCTCCCAGAGGGGGGGACGTCGGTCGACGGGAGGGTACCCCGCGTAGGGGGTATTCCGTCGGGCCGACCACTGACGACAAGTAAACCTGCTCCGGTGGTCGGCCCAATGACGAAGGCGAGGTGGTTTTCGGGTGGGTTGCGGGAGTTGCGTGCTTAAGCCCCTCTGTCGCCCCGAACGGAGTGGTGCGGAGGCGCGCCGACCGCGACCCACGCAAAAAAAAAAAAAAAATGTAGGTAATTTAATACTCTGGACTCTGGACTAAAATTTGTTAGGCAACCCATATGCAATCTATTTATTGACATATTAAATTACATAAAAAATAAGTTTCATTAAATAAGCATCTCGGTGAAGGTCGTTGTATAGCGGGATCCTATACTATTACAAATATTGAATAACAGTTGTACTGTGTCAAGTTACATACGCATCTTACATTAACATAAATTATATGAGAGCGATACGTCACATATAATGTATATTGATATTACATATATTAAATTATTTATATGTTTTATGGGTTTACCGTGGCGTAATCTATTAAGAATATAATTCACCACTCCCTGTCTTGCCTGCGGGTATCGTAAAACACGACTAAGGGATATAACACGGTTCCGTCTATAGAACAGAGGGAAAACTCGAAACAAAATCTTATGCCAACCTATCTGACCAGCATGGTATAGTAAGGTCAATATCCCTCCTATTGTGGAGCAGGCAATCCAATCAGCAATTTATGTTATTGTAATTGTTACAACTTTATGGTACTCCTAATTTGTTGTATGAATTCACAAGCCTTTTTTTATTGTTACTTTTGTGATTGTACAACGCAGCGAAGCGTGTTTTGCTGATAAATTTTGTTTTGATCTTTTTAGGATGCCTACTATAGTTCGTAGTTTATGTTTATGTTTGTGTTTGTGTTTGTGTTTGTGTTTGTGTTTGTGTTTGTGTTTGGTCATGGTTACTGAATGAGGTTCTGCTTGCGGTAGCTACGTGGGGCGGGTTGCTCCCTTCCCTTCTATGTGGTTGAGGGGAGTGATGGCTGCTCTAGTGTTTAACTCGTGATCGGTTGCTGCTTGTGGGATCTTGTCCAGCCATATTGTCCTACTTTTCCTTTAATTATTTTCTTTGAAATAAATTTTGAATATTCATACATACATACAATGTAGAAGACCATCAGACAGGACCTAATATAATATGTTGTACGAAGTATACAACTATATATATTTAAAAGATAAAAAAGGAATGACTCGCTGCGTTCTTGCCGGCTCTTCTCAGATTGTGGCCGCGTTCCGTGGTAGATTTATATTATATTGTTTCTAACTATGTACAAATTGAACAATATATAAGTGCCCTTAAGGGGCCTATGCAGAATAAATGATTTGAGCTGAGACTCGAGCCCAGCAGTGGGACGTATATGAGGCGAAATGTTGATATTTTATAGATCTATCGATCGACCGAGTGTATATATATACAGTACACACTGATGAGTTGTAGCTTGGAGCTGACTGACGCATGTATACATCATTTGCGAAATAACTTTTATTCATTCATCCATTCAGTTCAGCTCATACACGTCCTACTGTTGAACTTCAGCCTCCTCCACAGCCACAGTGGGAGGGCATTAACCTACTATACTATGATCAGACGCGGTGTCTCTTGTGTAGATGGTACATGCATATTGTATCCCTTAGACGTCTTTTATAACAGCAAGATAGGGTGTAATGAATTGTATTCTTACTCTGTCACCGCAAGGAAAATTTCTTCTGTATTCTCTAACATATTTATGTATATTATAATCTATATTACTTTCACGTAATATAGAGTTCATTACTGTAACTCTTTTAAACTTACAAACTTACTTTTAAACTTACAAAATTCAATTCAGTACTGAAAATTATTTTAGGAAAAATTTGAACAACTCCGCGTGAAGTATACAGAGCGTTACCGTTGTGGGGCAACAGTTCGGTGTCACGTGGTACAGACTTAATCACCGACCCCGGGACATGTCCCGCCCTACATACTCACATTTTAAACGAAACAAGAACATAGCATTATTTATTACTACCAGTTACACGCCGTAGGCTCTGCGATTTTATATTTACTACCGAGTGACATTCATTTATCTATTCTTGATTACTTTATAAAGCATTAAATGACAGTGATAGCATGAGACTCTAATGATTAGAAGCTGCACGGCACGTATACATCTCAGATAGTGACATTCTGTTGCAGTGATCAAGTGCATTGATAGAGCGTGTCCACAACGCGACATCGTACACTACCGCTACATGTGACAGAGCGAGAGAGACCTATTTAAATAAATATTTGGACTGATAATTCATTTATTAAAATTAACATACATACATACATAGATGTACGCCTCCTTCGCATAGGAGTAGGCAGAGAGCACCACCACTTGCTACGATCTTGACATACCACTTTTGCCTCCTCCACATTCATTAATCTCCTCATGCATGTTATTCGGTTTAGGGTACCTTTAATCTGGCCTTTCTTAAGAACGACTACGGTTTGATCGTGGTATGTCCACCTTGGTGTTCCCCCTCCAACACTTCCGTTCACATTCGCTCTATAAATTGTCTTTATATATATATCATAAAACAAATTGGGAGTCAAGTAAACAATATTTTTCAATAATCCTTCAAGTTTCTTAACGTAGTTCAAATTCGAAATGTGCCATCTATATTGACAAAAGATATGTTATGAGGCTTGACACTGTATTACTTAAATCACATTCAGTTATTCTACGCAGCGCCAAACATGTTTTTTATTACATTAGATAGACAATTTGTTTAGAAATAGTTTAGGCTTTTTTGGATTTATCAAATAATAACAGTAAACTAAAAAAAAATCATATCTTCTGCTTAAAACATTTTACACTTTATAAGTGATAACATATGTTTATCAATATTCATTTATGTTCCTTAATGTGAATTTAGTGTCACTAAATATTAGTGCGAGCATTTAGGAAAATAGTGTTAAGTTCCTTAAGTTCATATCTCGATTATTTTAATGTGTTCCATATTTTGTAATAAGCAAATATCTTATTTTTGTGGATAAATATACTAACATTTTTTCATTTTATATTGCCAATGTATTTCTAATCCATTATTATTTTTATTAAATAAAAAAAGAATCGATGGATATATATTTTTTGAAACAAACTAATTAAGAATTGGTTTGAAAACTTTAAACGCCATTTTCTCAAAATAAAGTTTGTAAGGGTTAACATATTATTGCTTCTGGGTTAACATATCTACCTTCTTATCTACCGTCTTCAGTGGTCGGTCCGATGAAATACCCCGGTCGCGGGGTACCCTCTCCTCTCGACGTTCCCCCTCGGCGACGTCGGTCGGACCTACGAAACGGGCGGTATCTTAACCCCTGCGCCATCTGTGCAGTCAATAGTATTGTTACTCTTTGGGATTGTTCAGTTCGGCTGGTTGAAACAAAACTTGTCGTAACATATCTCATACAGACACCGAATCCATCGCATATTGTTCGTAACTTTTATATCAGTTTTGGTTACGGTTTCACATATATTTTTGTTTTAGATATAGTAAAAGTTCTGTTAGTGAGCTCCGTACAATCCTTAATTAATATCAAAGATTATTAAACGTTACACACATACGTGTATTGCGAGTCTATCACTTCATTAATATAATGTTCTATATCTCGATTAAGATCATGAATAAACAGATGTGACACTAAATATTAGACTATTTATTTACATGTGATAGTGCTCAATATTGAGATCAGCTCATTGATATTGAGCTATTTGAATCAATTGAGAGTTATGCAAGTCGAGGCGATACATGCTGTGTCTCATCATCATCATCATCATCTCAGCCCATATACGTCCCACTGTTGGGCTCGGGCTTCCTCCATAATGGAAGGGTAATTGACCTACTATACCATGGTGGTCAGACGTGTTGGTATAGGGTTTTATTTCGAGTTTTCCTTCTCTCGCATAGATGTTATATGCGTTTTATATCCCTTAGTCGTCTCGTACGATCACCCACGGGTAAGATAGGGGGTGGTGAATTGTATTCTTACTCCGTCACCACACGGACTATAGTGTGTGACTATAGTGCTGTGTCTACGTACACACAAACGAGCAAACAGTACGCCTGATGGTAAGTGTTGTTGCCGCTCCTGGAACTTTGCTAGGCAGCTGCCTACCGCGAAGGGAATGTGAATGCGTGCAATTAGGTTCGGTGATACTAAATGTATCACCATAAAGCCCACCACACGCAAACACCCTCGGAAAATTGTGCTTTTGTCTCTCTCGCTCACCGAACGAAACGCAGTAAACTGCTCCGCTCCTACTCAGACGTCGATTTTCTGCTTAGTGTGGTACTACTCCGGACTGACCGGTCCTCGGCTGTAGACAGACAACTGTCAATAGTGTGCTCCTACCTTATACAGTCCATGTCAGTGCGATGAAAGCGGAAGCGGATGTAAAGGCAACGAGCGAGCGCGCGCTAACTAAAGCCATGAATTTATTTAGGCGCTTGTTTTCTTTCACGCCGAGGTCAGCTTTGACTGAGAGAGTTTGTATTGTGTCGTACCAGCAATATGAACTCTGTATTGTTTACATTAAGGTTGAATTTGTTATATCGACGAGTGCACTGCGCAATTACTTCCCCGTACGTTGAATTAGCATTATATCAGTGCCTTTAAAGAATAGTGACGGTCCCAAAGTGTCTCGCCCCCCCCCTTCCCCCCTTGTGTAACACACTATAACTGTTAACTAACTTGTATAAACATTTGAGTTCAGCAATACCAGCTCTACCGGGTATCAATATACATATCTGTAATCGAATAAATAACATTTTATTAGGTACAATATTATCGAAGTAATAATCACTTTCACAATAAGCTCAAACTATATTTAAAAAAAAAAATATAAAAAAAAAAAAAAAAATATAAGATACTCTATGCAAGAGTAGGAAAACTCAAAAGAAAACCCTATACCAACACGTCTGACTAGTGTAGTTTAGTAGGTTAATTTTCCTCCCATAGTGGAGACGAGGTCCATACTCAATAGTGGCACATGTATGGGCTGAAATGATGACGATGCTGAATTTATTGCTTTCATGTTAAAATTTATAATATACACTCGCGTGCAAGTAAATCGACTCGAGCGTCAAGTTCGCATAAAAAGTGATTTATCTTAACAATGACTCATTTTACCTCTTTATAATGTTTTACATGTTTAAAGCCTAGGAATTGGGCTTTAAAATGGTAACATTATTTCAGTAATTTAAATAAACACTTGTCTTTAGAATGCAACTGAACGCAACCCTCAAAAATGCTCTGCGCTCTATACACATCTTGCGCGACTCAACCCCCTATAAAAACCCCTGTAATCGTTTTTCTTATCAGACGCTCATCAGACGTTGACTTGAACACATCTCTCTAAATTGAAGCCCTTGTTTGAAGAAAATTATGGACACTACATCTGAAGAAGCCGCTCAAGCTGTTGCCCTTTTGCAAGAAGGGTTGAACCAGCGAGAAGTCGCTCGTCGGTTGAATATGAGTCAGTCTGGTGTCTCGAGAGTGTACAGAAGGTTTCAAGAGACTGGTGCCTTCACTCGGAGGCCTAATACCAGCCGACGCCGGTGCACCTCGGAGCGTGATGACCGGTTTTTGGTCTCGACCTCTCTCCGAAATTGACACCTTACCGATGTAGATGTGCAGCAGGAGCTACGTCAAGTTCGCGGGGTGACTGTCAGTCAATGGACAGTTAGAAGAAGGTTAAAGGAAGCCAACCTTACTCCCAAACGACCCGCTACAGGCCCGAAGTTGACCACAGCTCACCGTCAAGCACGCCTTCACTTTGCTCAAGAACACTTGGATTGGAGCATAGAGCAATGGCAGTCAGTCCTGTTCACTGATGAGACGAGGATGTGTCTCCATGGCAACGATAGAAGAGGCCGGGTGTACCGGCGTCCCGGTGAACGGTTTTCATAGTGCTGCTTTGTTGAAACCGTGGCATATGGTGGCGGTTCTTGCATGATGTGGGCTGGAATTTCCTTAGAAGGAAAACGGATCTTGTTTTCGTTCCTAGGGGAGGCCGGGGAGGAGGTCTGACCAGTGATCGTTACATTGAAGAGGTTCTACGGGATCAAGTTGTCCCTTATCAAGGCGTTATTGGGGATAATTTTATCTTGATGCATGACAATGCCCGATGTCACACTGCTCGGGCGACACGTGAGTTCCTGAACGAAGTTGGAATTGACACTATGGGTTGGCCAGCACTCAGCTCCGATTTGAATCCCATTGAACACATATGGGACGAGCTCAAAAGGAAAGTTAGAGCGAGGAATCCAGCTCTTACAAACATAAATGAGCTCCAGACTGCGTTGGTAGAAGAGTGGGGGCGAATACCACAATCATCAATAAATAAAAGTTGATTAGGTCTATGAAGAATCGCATGAGGGCAGTGATCAGGGCTAGTGGAGGGAATACCAAGTATTGACATGAATAAATTCTTTTTTTTTACACACATTTTGTTTCATTTATACACAATAACCTCATACTGTGAAATTGTATGAATTTTTAATATTTTTTTACAATATCATTGACATACACCTTTTTTACTAAACTACTGAATCGATTTTCATGCAACTTACACCATTTTAAAGCCCAATTCCTAGGCTTTAAATATGTGGGGTACTAGGCCAGAAACCTCCGCGTGGTGTACCCTGGGCACGAGCGACAATTTCTTGGACTGCTCTCTGGAATTGTCGCTCGTGGCAAATATCTGGCCCGAGGGGGGGCCCAATTTGTGGGATGCCCCAAATTCGCTCCATGCCCTCTAATTGTAGAGGGTATTGGACGCGAAAATTCGACGGGCTCAGTCACTCATTCGTTTGAGGACTGAGCAGGCATTTGCCAACCGCGACAAATCGTAGACCTGATTCTTGCTTCGGGACATTTGTCTTGAGGCCTAGATTCAGGAGCGAGGGTCTTGGCTTAACCGCCTGGACCGCGAGGAAGAAAACCTCTATAAAACAATCACCCAGAATCCTAAGTTCTGGCGCGCGGCGAGAGGATGCATGGCTGATGGGTTGTTCAGTCGTTAGCGCGCCCCCAGCCAGGGTACCTGCGGACCCCCTGTGTTGGGATACAAATGTACGCTTGCCCGGGTATCGGGATCTCTGCCCGGGTCAACCTTTATTTCTCCCATACTCGTGGGAATCGAATGGATTCTTCGTACAATTTGGATTTGGTGAGACGCCCAAAACCACCGACAGCGGGGAACCTATTAGTTCTCACGTTATAGCCCGGCCAAGCTACGGCAAAACTGGCCCAGAGGAGAGGGATGCCTCGTCCGACTGCAGCTCGGCTGCTAGTTCGGCACTTGAGGCCACAAGATCAGGCAAGGGGCCGGCGACACTCGAGGCCCCTAAAAAGAGAAAGAAGAGGAAGAACATGGGGACAGGAAAGGCTACGAGCGTAAAGAGGCGCGAGTTGGCCAGGCAGGAGCGGCTGGCTAGGGAGGCCGCTGCAGCCGCTCCGAGTGCTGACGAGGGCGGCAGTACTGCCGCAGGGCCGTCAGACACCGGCATGTCGGCTGCTGAGACTGTCGGTGGGTCATCCCAGTCTCCGGCATCGGCCCTCGCGGCAGCCTTAGAGGTTGGGGAGGAGGCCCTCCCCTCGATGGTGCGGAAGCGCCCCCTGAATATGGGTGGCACCTCAGGATCCGCCTCCGAGGGGAGTGGCGCTATCATGCCTCCTCCCAAGGTTCCAGCCTCTCGCAGGGGGCGAGGGGCTGCAATGGTGGCGGTGAGGTCAGCGGCTCCGGCGTCGATCAGCCATACGCGGGGGACTGATGCCCAAAAGCGGGCGAATGAGGCGGCTGCCGCAAGAATGATGAGGGTGTTAGCGGACATACTTCCCACCGCCGCGGCAGCTACTGAGCCCGCTGTAGGTATCGACCCCCCACCAACTAACGTGGCAACCCTGCAGGCCGAAAATACCCGCCTTAGTGGCGAGGTTTCGGGCCTGCAGGAGAAGAACAAGGCCCTACAAAAGGAGCTGTCGGCGGTGCAGAAGGCGAACCTCGAGTTGGCCAAACAAATGGGCGACTTGCGGCGCCAGGTCGCGCAGCTGGCGAGGACCGCGCCGCCGACAAGTGCCGGCCCTGCCGCCGCCCCCGTCGTCCCCGCTGCGCCAACTCGCGCTGCGGCGAGTCCCCAGAGGGCCCAGCCGGCCGAAGTGGTCCCGCTGCCCGCGGTGGATGGCGTGCCGGACCAGACCATGGGGGCTGGAGCTCGGCGCGGGTGACCGTGCTGGAGTCCCGGCCTGCGAGGTGCTACAAGTGCATGGCGGTCGGACACACTCGGCCGATATGCACTAACTGCTTTGACTGCGACCTTTGTTTCCGCTGCGGTTAACCCGGGCATAAGGCGGCATCGTGCGCCGCCACTCCCCACTGCCCCGCGTGTGCGGCGGGCAATAGGCCGGCCAAGCACCGCATGGGGGGCAGGGAGTGCAGACCCCCGGGCTTCGGCCCCAAAGGGGCGGAGCGGCCCGACGACCTCGGCCGCTCCCGCCCCTAGCGTGACCCGATCGCCCGCCAGCGTGGAGGAGGTAATGGATACGGCCCACTAATGGCGGCCGAATCTTACCACCTCCTGCAGGCCAACCTCAACCACGCCGCCGAGGCACAGGACGTTTTCCTGCAAGCCATGGCGGAGTGGTTGATCGGTGCAGCCGTAGCCGCGGAGCCGTACGTGGTGCCTGACCGGCCCAATTGGCTGGGCAGCAGTGACGGCTCTGTGGCAATCGTCGCCTCCACGTCGTGGCATTCCCCGCCCTTGCTGCTCAAGGACAGGGGCGATAGGTATGTCGCGGCGGAATGGGGAGAGGTTACGCTATTTGGTGTTTACTTCTCCCCTAACAGGAGCGCGACGGATTTCGGGGCCTTCCTCACCATCCTGGGGGCCTCGATCCGGCGACTGGCACCGCGCCAGGTCTTCGTCATGGGGGACTACAACGCCAAGTCCACGGCGTGGGGGTCCCCCAGGACGAATGACCGCGGGCGGGCGGTCGAAGAGTGGGCGGCGGCACTGGGCCTCTGTTTGCTGAACAGGGGCTCGGTGCAAACGTGCGTGCGGCAGCAGGGCGGGTCGATAGTGGACTTGTCGTTCGCTAGCCCTAATGTCGCAGCACGTGTGAGGAGCTGGTGCGTCCAGGAGGAGGTTGAGACCCTATCCGACCACCGATACATCCGGATAGAGGTCTCCCGGACCCTCCTGCAGCCCAGCAGGGGTCACATGGCGGACGGAGCTCCCGCGTTTCCGCGGTGGGCTGTGGGTCGATTGGATCGGGACCTGTTGGCGGAGGCAGCCATCGTGCAGTCGTGGCTGTCCTCACCGCCCCAGGCGGACGGGGTGGATGCCGAGGCTGGCCGCATCCGCTGTGCATTAACGCAGATCTGCGATGCGGCCATGCCCCGTGTGCGGCGTCTGCCCCCGAAGAGTGCGGTCCCCTGGTGGTCCCGAGAATTGGCGGACCTTCGGGCCGCGTGCATACGTGCCCGGAGGGCCTACACCCGCAGCCAAGCGCGTCACCGCGACGCTGAGCGGGAGGGCCAGCTGTACGAGGCTTACCGCAGTGCGCGGTCTGCCTTCAGGCTGGCCGTCCGTACCGCCAAGGACGTTAGTCGGCGGGAGATGCTGGACAGTCTCGAGCGTGACCCCTGGGGTCGCCCCTACCTCGCGGCGCTGAACAAGCTCCGCGGGCGGGGCCCCCCCCCTCACCGAGACTCTCCAGCCCAGCCTCCTCACCAGAGTTGTCGAGAACCTCTTTCCACAGCGGGTGGAGCACACGCCCCCGGTCATGGCTTCGCCGGACAGCGACCGGGAGGCCGACGATGAAAGTGCTCCGCCCATCACGGAGCCGGAAATGGGGGCGGCGGTGGCGCGTATGCGAGTTAAATCCACCACTCCCGGGTCCGACGGTATTCCGAACCGTGTGCTGGCCCTGGTCCTCGAGCATCTGGGACCACGCCTCAGGGGTCTGTTCGACGCCTGTTTGACGTCCGGGCAGTTCCCTGGGTGCTGGAAAGAGGGGAGGCTGGTTCTCCTGCTGAAGCCGGGACGGTCTCCCGAGTCGGCCTCGGCCTACAGGCCCATCGTGCTGCTCGATGATGCGGGCAAGCTGCTGGAGAGGGTGTTGGCTGCCCGCATCGAGCGGCACCTTGTCGGGGTTGGGCCCGATCTGTCCGACGCCCAGTTTGGTTTTCGGAGGGGGCGTTCGACGATCGCGGCCCTGCTGCGCCTGAAGGCCGTGGTAGCGGAGGCCGTCACCGGCGGAGGAGTCCTATTGGCGGTGTCCCTGGACATCGCCAACGCCTTCAACAGTCTGCCATTCAGCTGCATCAGGGAGGGGCTAAGGTACCACGGGGTGCCCGTGTACCTCAGGCGGCTGGTGGCAGACTACTTGGAGGGGCGCAGCGTCCTCTACGTTGACCCGAGTAGGGGACGTTGTGCGAACGCCCATGACGTGCGGTGTCCCACAGGGGTCGGTTCTGGGTCCGACCCTGTGGAACATCGGCTACGACTGGGCGTTGAGAGGAAGCCTCCCACCCGGGCTGGGTGTAATTTGCTACGCCGACGATACACTCGTCACAGCCCGGGGTGGGACGCTCGAGGAGGCGGCACGCCTGGCAACTCTCGGCACCGAGAAGATTGTCAGGCGGATCGAAGCGGGGTTGAGGGTAGCCCTGGAAAAGACGGAGGCCCTTTTGTTCCATGGCCCCCGTACCGCCGGGCCTCCCGCCGGCGCTTCGATCACCGTGAATTCGGTCACCATCAGCATCCAGGCCCACATGAAGTACTTGGGCCTGGTGCTCGACGGGCATTTTTGGTTCCGGGAGCATCTCCATCGACTTGTTCCCCGGCTTGTCGGCGCGGCGTCCGCCCTTTCGCGGCTGATGCCGAATGTGGGCGGACCCAGTGCTACGTGCCGACAGCTGTACGTGGGGGTGATCCGGTCGATGGCCCTGTACGGCGCACCGGTGTGGGCGGGGTCCCTGACCGTCCGTCTTAGGGCCCTCCTGTGGCGACCACAGAGGGTCATGGCGATCAGGGCCATACGAGGTTACCGCACGGTGGCGACGGAGGCAGCGTGCCTCCTGGCCGGAACCCCCCCGTGGGACCTGGAGGCGGAGATGCTCGCCGACATTTATCGGCGGGTGTCGGAGACGCGCGCCCGCGGTAGCATGGTCTCCATCAAAGAGATCACCGCCTGGCGGGTCGACGCCCGCCGAGAAGTAATTGCCCGTTGGGCAGTCCGGCTAGAGAGTCCTCGGTACGGTGTCAGGGATGTCGAGGCCCTCCGGCCGGTGCTGATGGAGTGGTTGGAGCGGACGCACGGAGTGCTTTCCTTCCGACTGGTGCAGGTGCTGACGGGGCACGGTTGCTTCGGAAAGATTGTCAGGAGGGAGAGCACACCGTCCTGCCACCACTGCAGTTGCGACGAGGACACGGCGCAGCACACGCTCAAGGAGTGTGCTGCATGGGAGGGGGATCGCCGTGAACTCGTCGCAATTATCGGTGCCGACCTGGCGCTGCCGACCATCGCCAGGGAGATGCTCGTCAGCGTCAGGAACTGGGACGCGGTCGCCGCCTTCTGTGAGGCCGTAATCTCACGGAAGGAGGCGGCGGATTGTGTGCGAGTACAGCTCCTATTCGGCGACACGTTCCGCCGCCGGCGACTCGGGCGGCGCAGGCGCGAGTATCTGCGCTTAATGCCACCCTAGCCGAGGCCGCGGGTGATCGGACCGGGGAATTGTCCGTCACCCGCGGAGAGGCTGACCGCGCGACGGCGACCGACGTCCCAGTACGTCGAGAGGTGAGGATACCCGAAAGGGTATTCCGTCGGGCCGACCACTGACGACAAGTCACATCTGCTCCGGTGGTCGGCCCAACAACGAGGTGACGTGGGTACGGGTGGGTTATGGGCCCGCACGCCGTCCTTTCATCGCCCCGGACGGATTGGACCGCGCGTGCGCTTACCATAGCCCACCCATAAAAAAAAAAAAGAAAAGGCTAAGGTTTAAATATGTAAAACATTATAAAGAAGTAAAATGAGTAATTGTTAAGATAAATCACTTTTTATGCGCACTTGACGCTTGAGTCGATTTACTTGCACGCGAGTGTATATCTGTTTTATCTAATTAATATTCTTTATAATAATTACAAGTTTTGTCTCACTGTTGAATGTATGCGAGTGACATGTAGGTATGCTCTCCCTCCGACGGACACCACATTACATTCAAAGTGAAAATGCTACCGTTGCTTGATGCCGGTACTAATGCTGGACTCTTAGAATAATAACGTATGGAAGGTAAGTCTAGGCACAAAAAATGAAGCATTAAATTGGAGCCTAATGGTGTTTATGCCGGACCATTCCGTAGTGTAAAAGGTCACAGTACTGCACGTAAGTACGCAACTCTTAATTTTTTTTTTTATATTACTTTCAAAAGTATTTCGACGATTTATGTTAACAAAAACATAATTTGATTTTAAAATTTGTATAGTTTTTTTTTTTTTTTGTGGGTGGGTCGCGGTCGGCGCGCCTCCGCACTACTCCGTCCGGGGCGACAGAGGGGCTTAAGCATGCAACTCCCGCGACCCACCCAAAAACCACGTCGCCTTCGTCGTTGGGCCGACCACTGGAGCAGCGTTAACTTGTCGTCAGTGGTCAGCCCAAAATTTGTATAGTTGTGTACGTGTGTAATCGCCTGCGCGCATGTAGTATTTTTGGCTTCACGTTTTTGATCGCTCGAAGTACCGACACTATCCTTCTATAGGTTATTATTCTAAGGTTGGACTTTATGTATGTTTGATAGTTCCTATGATGTACGATCTACCTCGTTTTAACTACTTTCTCTCTTCTAATACCTCCGTGGTACGCATGCCTCCTCCTAGAAACTACCTCCATTCTTATATTTTTACGGTTTGCAAGATTTCACGTGGTACTCTTTACTTTACCTCCTTTTTTTTTTTTTTTTTTTTTTTTTTTTTTATTGCAAACGGTGGCAAACGAGCAAACAGTACACCTGGTGGTAAGTGTTGCTGCCGCTCATGGACCTTTACAAGGCCGTTGCTTACCGCGAAGAAAGTGAAGGGAGTGTGAATGCGTGCATTAAGGCTCGGTGATACCAAGGGCACCACCAAAACCCTCCACACGCAATCATCCTCAGAAAGTTGGGCTTCCGGCTCTCTCGCTCACCGAACGAAGCGCAGTAACAAATTGCTACTACTCAGACGTCGATTTTCTGCGAGAGCATGGTACTGCCCCGGACGGACCGGCCCGCGGCTGTAGACAGATAACTGTCGACAGTGTGGTCCTACCACTCCTCTTAGTACTTATAAGACATTGAAGCCTTGTGTTTACTGTTTACTTCCTGCATTGTCTTTTTTTTACTGCTGTTAGGCTGCTGTCAGTAAAGGCGATGTGAATGCGTGCGATTAGATTTGATGATACTAAAAGCATCACCAAAAACCAACAATAGGCAAACATTCCCAGAAAGTCGATTTTCTGCTCAGTGTAGTACTACCTCCGACGAACCGACCCGCGGCTGTAGATATACATCTGTCAATAGTATGCTACTAAGACATATAAATTCCAGACATACATACTGAAGTGGCAATGGGCAGGCCACATCGTTCGACGAACCGACAACCGCTGCGAAAGAAAGGTTCCCGAGTGGCGACCACGTATCGGACGGCGTACGACGCTCCCCCACTAGGTGAACCGATGACCTGGTGAAAGTTGCTGGGCGTCGTTGGATGTAGGTGGCACAGGACCGCACTCTGTGACGTAACATGAGGGAGGCCCACGTCCAGCAGTGGAAGGTGATAGGCTGAAATGATGTTACTTTGTGTTGTCTCTACGATATATAAATATTCTTCTGATAGCTAATGGCAGTATATCCGTAAACGAGTATCATTTCAGAGTGATGGTTATCTAGTTATGTGTAAGTTGAGTGTTGTAGTCTGTCCCTGTGTCATACTTCATTAATAGCCTGTTCAGAATCCAATCAACGTTTGACCCGCTCGTCGTTTAAATTACGCTCGTCGGGCCTTCCATCTACATTCAAATAGGGGATCAAACAAAATATAATGTTCTTTGAGGCGCTGGTGCGTGGTGGGGTCCCGTCCCCACCCCCATCCCCCGGTACCGCGGGCGGGCTGGCGACGAATATTGTGCCGTCACTCGCGGCGAGTTATTGCGTGGCGCGTCACTTAAGCACTTCAAGCGTCCCCTTTTGTTAGGGGCCTCCTTGATATTGTTACGTCTTACAATATATTCACTATATAATGTTATTTATATTCTTGTGTGACAGCTGCATGTCAAATGATTTATATTAAATTATATATTATCAGCATTTCAGCTCACGTACGTCCCACTGTTGGGCTCGAGCCAATAGGAGGAAAATTGACTACGCTGGTCAGATGTGTTAACGTGAAATAAAATCTTATAGGTTATATTTCACGTTTTCCCTCTTCTTTAATATATACGATGATGATTTCGTGTGATGACAGGGTAGGTAAAAAATTCATCACCTTTTCTCTTGCTCGTAACTGTCGTAAAGATGACTAAGTGATATGACATGCAGATAACACGCAAGAGACATACATCCCTATTGGTATAGTAGGACAATTTCCCTTCCTTTATGGAAAAGGTTTGAGTTCAATAGCGGGACGTGTGGACTCTGATGATATTAGTTTAATACGCATATTGAATTCATACGGTACTCGATTGCATACCGAATGTAATACGGAAGCTTTTCTTATAAGCTGTGACGGTACCTGTGCAAGTGCAAACATAAAAGTTTGATTTCAGTTTTATGAATAGTTTGTTAGTTATGAGCTAACACATTAACGGAGCGCTGTCAATCAGCGACAACCACTAACTAGGTGGTGGTCGGAGTGCGGTAGGCTGTGGAGCTGCACACAGTTTTATCAGTACTCCGTACGGTTTGGGCTGAATGTGACAGTAACATAGCCTATTCCCTCAAAAAGAAAAAGTATCGACAAATACTGCATCGTTGTTTGTAAAATAGTATTTATAGACTCGTATTGCGGACGAATCGAACGCTATCTTTTTTTTTTTTTTTTTTTTATTTTTTTTTTTTTTTTTTTATTTTGTGTGTGTACAGCTGTTGGCCGCAGATGGCCTTGACAGCTTGACGCGGACTATGGGTGAGCGCTGAGGGCTCTCAACCCGGAGAAAAGTATGCTAAGCGACATCGCCCAAGGGCTCCCCCTGTGGGGAACGGACCTCGGCTTGGGGCGTCGCTGGAGGCAAAGTGGGCGTGCCCACGTTTTTGGTAGTGACTTTTGCGCGGCGCGGTTTCGCACCTCGACGGCGAGGGCGGAACCGCGGATATTTATTTGTTAAGGCCTCGCGGGCCGTGTAGGCTCTTTGTTGAGCGAGTGTGATAATGTCGTCCTCTTCGTCGAGGACGTGACGAGGACGTCGGATGGAGGAGATTTTGGAGGGTCTATAGGAAGCCGCCCCAACCACTAGTTGGTTGGGGTGTGTCATGGCAGAGTCAAAGTAGCTCTGAGAGCACCGTTTCATAAACTGCTTGATGGTCGGCAGTTCGAGGTCGATGTGGAGATCGACGTTTCGTATGAACCACGGTGCTCCCGTAGCTCGGCGCATGAAGCGATTTTGTAGTGTCTGTAGCCTGTGGATCCTGTGTGGCTTAACATGCGCGAACACCACGCTGGCATAGGTCATGATAGGCCGTATGCAGGTGGTGTAAAGTCGGACTTTGCTACTCAGGGGCATACGCGACCTAGAGTTGAGTAGACAGTGGAGACGGCCCATCACAAAGGCTGCCCGTGCGCGGACTTTCTTTATGTGAGGGGCGAAGCTGAGTCGATCGTCAAGGGTCACACCCAAGTATTTGGCCTGCCTGGTCCAAGTGACCGGCTTGTTGAAAATTTTAAGGGGGGGAATGCTATCGATAGAGTAGGAACGGGCAGTTCGTCTAGTGAACATGACCGCCTGACTCTTCTCGGGGTTGATTTCTAATCTCCATTTCCTAAACCAATTGGCTAGGGCGGTAACCGCTGTTTGGAGAGTCTTGGCTACTGTTGTCGGGGATCTACCAGCACAAAAGAGTGCGGTGTCATCAGCGTAAAGCGCTTTATGTACCCGGTTGAATTTGGACATATCGCTAGTGTATAGCGTGAAGAGAAATGGGGAGAGGACCGACCCCTGAGGGACGCCGGCCTTGATAGGGTGGGAGGTCGACAACGTCCCTTCCACCCTGTAGCGAAAGCTGCGATGACTTAAGTAGTCATGTATAATGTGAATTAAGTAGTGAGGGATCGAACGCTATCGATGCATTTGTATTGATATACATGCGTCTATAAGTGTTGTCTTACTGTTATTGTATTGTCCTTACAGAGGCGAGGGGGGGAGGGGGGGGGGTGACATAACATTCGTATAGTACTCGTATATACAAATATAACTTGAGATACATTCACACGAAATAAATAGAAACGTCTGACCAGCGTCTATGTAGGTCAATGAGTGCTCGCCCCGTGTGCAGACACGTGACGTGTGTGTGTGTGTGTGTGTGTGTGTCTGTGTACACATACGTGTAACAATAAATACAACTAGTGGTCGGCGTGTGCTCGAAATTCGGCCATAATTCGTTTTAATTAATATTTCTGCTAAACAATTTTCTTTAATTTTATTTATGTATAATTGTAAATTGAGCAAGCTGTATTTCACTAATAACTAATATATAAGCACAAATCTCTATTAGACATTGTCATCATAATTATGATTGTTTGACATTCAGTTCGACCAGAGATTTTAACAAAAGTGTATAAGCGTTGCTACGCAACACACTCACACAAACGTGTGTGTGTGTGTGTAGCGATAGCGTTGTAGTGTGGGTAACGACTTTTTTAATGAATTTAATGCATTTCTAATCCGTTATTATATTTAGCAGCAGCAGCAGGTGTACTGTTTGCTCGTTTGTCACTGCATGCAATAAATAAAATCAGTTTTATGCACTTCTCCTCATTATATACTTCAACTGTGCCAAATTTCATACTTGTCCGTGCGCATAATTTTCGTAAAAAGGGATACAAAGTTTTCGCTTCACGTATTAATATATAGATAATGTAATTACAACAATACAGTAACGTTATGTGTTAGTGATTACACGCGGACACACTTACATCGGTCAGTACGAACAATACTGAAAGTATAATACATACAATATTATTAACAACTATGTCATCGATTTTAGTTAACAGAAAAACTGAATATATAGATTAAAGAAAAATTTGATGTCCGTTCAGGACTGGAACTCCATTGGATTAAAAAATAAAGTTTCATTATTTCTATTTAAATAACGATTGAGTACCAACATCATAAGTAGTCAATCATCATCATCATCATTTCACCTCGTATATGTCGCCGTTCCGCCAGGAATTAGGTTGTCCATATTAAAATATCGAATATGTAATCACTGTATTTATTAGGAGTTATTGCTGGAGAAGTGAGTGAAGTAAAACTGTCCTCTATTCTAATCTTACAATGTTTTTATAACCTCCGCTTTACAATGAAACGGTCTAGTCTTAGTAACTACAATTACTTTTTATAACAAATAAATAAAACAACTATTTTTAACTATCGGAATATAGCTAAATAATAATGACAAATATCTTAATGCATTTAACATAATTCTAAACAGTCAATTTTACACAATTTACATTAATGTAATTAAAGGAAATATTATTCTCATATATTGTTCAACAGACGGCGCTGTAACTAGAAATAAATTGCAATCTTTATTGTGTAAAAACAACTAAATATGGTTACAAATAATTACATTAATTCTAATCGATTTTAATTTGATCAATTATATAAATATTTAAACAATTAAATCAAAGATTTCTAAAAATACATTCAAAAAGTGTCTTAAATATCATAGCATGGTAAATAGCAGTGTTGTTACTACAAATAATTATTTAAATATTAGTTGCAAATATTTCAAACATGTTTATTATAACTATAATTGATAACACATACATCAACAATTTACAAATATTGCCGATAGAGGGCGATATGCGCCCATATATACGTCCCACTGTTGGGCTTGAGCCTCCTACATAATAGGACGGAAATTGTCCTTAATATAACATGCCGGTCAGACAGGTTTGTATAGGATTTTATTTTGAGTTTTCCTTCTCTTGCATAGATGTTATATGCGTATTATATCCCTTAGTCGTCTTTTACGACATCCACGTGCAAATCAAATCAAATCACTTATTCTGCATAAGCCCCTTAAGGGCACTTACATATTGTTAAATTTCACATCGTTTGAACACAATACAATAATCTACCACCGTATCGTAACGCGGCCACAAACTGAGAAGATCCGGCAACAAACTCAGCGGGCAGTCATTTTTTTCTTTAATCTTTTAAATATGTATACATAATTTTATGCTTTGTACAACATATGTGGTATTAGCTCCAGTGTGATGCCCTTCGAAATTGTATACATGTAGAAATTTTTAAAATTTAGTACAAGACAAAAAAAATAAAGAAAAGAAGAAAATATGGCTGGACCAGATCCCACAAGCGGTACCCGATCACGAGTTAACTACTAGAGCAGCAGTCACCCTCCTCAACCAAATTAGAGGGTAAGGAGCAACCCGCCCCATATAGCTACCGCAAGCAGAACCTTATTCAGTGATCATGACCACACCATAAATAAAAATATAAAACGAACTGCAACTACTACTAAACTATAAAAAACTACTACTATGAAATAAACTACGAACTATAGCAGGTATGCTAAGAAGGATCAAAACTAGACAAGATAGGGAGTGGTGAATTATATTGTTACTCCGTCACCGCACAGATACACTACACACAAGTAGTATATAATTCTATCAAATGTGACATCTTTGCTAATATTATAAATGCGAAAGTAAATTTATTTGTTTGTTACACTTTCACGTTTTTACCACCGAACTGCTTTCAAAAATTCTTTTACCAATGGAAAGCTATAATATCAGGGAGCAACATAGGCTATGTTTTATCCCGGTATTCCCACGGGAACGGGAACCACGCGGATGAAACCGAATCGGAGTGAGGGCGGGTTGCTTGTATAAAATAAATCAAATTCATTGCACAGAGTACAATGTTTTATTTTGTAAATCAAATAGATTTGTAGTGATGCAGTTTTTCTTTTCACTAAAATCAATGATATTATTCCTAAATAGATGTTTGTTCAGACGTGTCCCCACTGGCCGATATAAATTAAAAAGTTTTATTTTAATTCACAACTGAGCGCGTTATAATTGTTTTGTCTCACGTGTGAGGTACAAGTTTGAACAAATATGTGTGTGTAATATTGTGTGCCAAGTGCCGCCTCACCGCACCGCACCGCACAGCGCCGCCGTTGAATTAATTAAATAAATTCACGTCCTCATTGTGACCGACAATTTTATGTTAAATTAGAATTTCACAGTTTACGTTGCGACGGCGCGCGGTCAGCGCCGAGCGGGGGGAGGGGGAGAGGGGATGTGTAAGCACGCCGTATCACAATACATTGACAATAGTGTATTAATAATAATACGTCATGTTTAACTTAGTATAGGACAAGTTAGCTCTGCGACAGTCTCCAATGTGCTGTACGTCGGGTTGTGGAGGGCAAACCCAACCCAATCGCGGTACTAGGCGGTTTGTACAATATTACATGCTGCTTAGAAACGTTGCCATAGGGTTTTATTTCGAGTTTTCCTTATCTTGTGCAGATGATATACATTATGTCCATTAGTCATCTATTACGACACCCACGGGCAAAATAGGGGGTGGTGAATTGTATTTTTAGGCCGTCACCACACGAAGTATCTTACGAGTTACTTGATAGTATTCATAACCGCCAATATATCATGAGACAAGATATATATAATACATAGCAGGGTAGGGGGGTACATCGTTTTCTATTCGTAGCGGTGTGAGTCCTGTGAATGAATGCACTTGTCGTGGCGATGACGGGTACATGTGTGTGTTCGCCGCGAGCGCACTCTTTGTATCATGAAAACGTAGTTCACAGTATAAGAGCACCACCTATGTATATTACACATAACATTAACATGTAATTGTAATAACTAATATTATATTATGGCAAAATAAAAAGAAATGAAATGAAAACTTTTACAAACAAATTTGTGACAGTTTGTATGTAAGTCGTCATCGACATGTTCACGTTAATACAAATACTATATCTATGGTTATGTCAATGACACTATAGTCAAAATATTTCATTTACAATTTTTAATTAACAATTAAACAATTCATTTAAATATCCAAAGATAACAACTATTACTTTATAATTTTAATTTTTCAGTCTTGTCGACAGTCCTCATGATTCCTTTGTATTAATTTTCTTTGGCCTAGAATCTACGTAAGCACACACAGGATTTTTTGAAATTCACGTCGAAACTACAATTTCCACCTGCAAACTAAAAATACAATTGCATTAATTGTACGAGTGCAGTCCGCCGTGATACCAATTACAAATGGTACCCTGCCCTCGGCGGAACTGAGCCAATATGAAATATTTTTACAACGACCTGCTGTTATCACCGCGGGGTCAAATATAAAATGTTCCTCGTCGAAGGAGGCTGGTAGTAGGGTACGAGGCGGCTCCCACAAATATTAGCATACTAATTAGTATATTATCGTACAGCTGTCGCACAATACTAATTGACTTATTTGCATTCATATTAAAGAGTTTGACTTACACTTTGTTATCGAATTAACTGAACACATGCCGCGACACAAATATTTGTAATATAATATAAACACATCGAGATATGGCACGACATCCTCGTGGTGACTCAATAAGGACCATTCACCACCTCTCTTGTACGTGAGTGTTATTACATAGAAGTAGATTACGTGATCAAATATGCATATAATATTTATGTAACAGAAGAAAACCTCTAAATAAGCGGACAGGCGACTGTATTGTTGTTTATAATAGGTATCAATGTAGCCGGCTATGTACTTGTTAGATCTTACTGTGCACAGTTTTGCCTTGGGTGTTCCTTGTCCAGCAGTGCTTATATTTGATTATATTATTTAATCATCTTTTACTTCTTTGAAAAAAGGAGTGAATTGTGAATTTTATTTTAACTTCGTTACGATACCGGAAAGGACAATGGGCATTGCGGCCCATGAGCGGCCATCAATGAAACTAGTGTCATTTGAAAGGGGAGATCTTTGACAACAAATATTGTTCAAGGAGTACTATGCAATACCGTTTGGGAAAAAAAATTTAGTTAAAATACTATTATTAAAATACTATTTTTTTTTTCATTATTATTTATGTATCCTAATATTCAATACTTTTTCTATTAGAGGTCTAAGAACCTTTGTTAAAATCGGTCTCGCCATGTTTCATGCGTCAACCAATCAGCGACGAGCGCCGCTCGCACTCGGCGACTCGGCGATTACCGTTATGCTCGAGCGCACAGCGCAGTCCATCGTTGACATTTGTTTCGTTGAGTACTGTGCGATTATTATTGTTTGACAATTTCTTTTGACTCTGGCTTGCATATCGGACTTGTTAATATCTATCTTGGTGACTTGTGCTCGTTTTTTTGGACTTTTTTTAAGCAGATTCCTATAACAATGGCAGATAATCGCCAAGTGTGTATTTTATGTAATCGATCCGTGATAAACAGAAGAAGATACGAAATAACCCGTGCTCGGTTTGAAGAACATCCCGCTGTAGGCCAATATATCTTTGAAGCTCTTACCTCTGAACATCAGGTAAGTACATCAAACGAAATCATTATTTCTTAGTTGTCACGTCAACAATATAGTACTGTTTAACTTGAGGTGGTCACAGTGTTTTAACTCTCGCGCATTGAGATTACATTTCGCTGTAAGTAGTAAGTAAACTGTTACCGACGCGGCGACGTTGTCGTTCCGTTTGATCCACGGGGCGAGAACGGGATAGAAGTATCGGTATTTACGTATGAGTAAGCGAGATAATTAATACTGCTTAGGCAATCGAGTAAAATATTTTTCTTTATACACTCATTTGCAAAAAAAACGGGCACCTAAGCAATGAACCATTTCAAATGTTAATATTTCTTTGTTTGATAATTATAGGTAGTTTTATCCACACAATTTGCTAAATTAATAAGAAAATAATCGTTTTCATCAGTATTTCATAAAATTTAGATACAATTTATGGGAAATAATGCTAAACCTCGCTAGTAGTGTATATTCGCTAGTAGTGCATATGCTCATGAAGTAAAAATAAAAAAGTTTTTTTGTTTGTTTTTCTTTAATAAAGTAAAAGCAGATAAATGTTTAGTATCGAGTGTGACCCCCTCTAGCTAAAATCACAGCTTGAATTCGTCTGGGCATGCTAGCGAGTATATCCCGGATACTTGCTTGCGGAATACGTTCCCACTCCGCAGTAATCACATTCTTCAGCTCTCTGATGGTCTGCGGAGCCGGGTGTACTGATCTCACACGCCGTTTCAGAACGTCCCAGACATGCTCTATGGGATTGAGGTCGGGACTTCGAGCTGGCCAATCCAAACGACGAATGCCGACCTCTTGCACATACGCATTAACATCGCGGGATCGGTGGGCGCGAGCATTGTCGTCCATAAAAATCGAGTCTTCACCTAGAGCGGCCAATGCGGGTTGTGCATGAGAAATTAGAACTTCCGTTATGTATCGATGCCCAGTCAGTGAGCCGTTTTCAATGAAGACTAACTCTGTACGATCCATTGAATTTATTCCTGCCCAAAACATAACAGAGCCCCCACCATAAGGTGTGATTTCTTCGAAACATGCCTCTGCAAATCGTTCTCCTTGTCTTCTTAGCACTCGCCGACGTCGATCTTCACCGAACAGAGATATCCTGGCTTCATCAGAGAACAAAACCCTATTCCAATCGTCTTGAGTCCATGATTCACAATTTCTAGCGAACCTAAGCCTGTGAACTCTGTGCTCACGAAGTAATTTGGGGCCGCGGGCCGGGCGGTGACTGCGTATATTGGCAGCGAGAAGCCTTCTCCTGACCGTCCATAGACTAATATGCACATTTCTTACTTCTTGGAGGTTGTTCTTAAGATCCACATACGAAGATTTGCGATTTCTCAATGCGCGACTCACAAGAAAACGATCATCCCGTGGTTGGGTACATGGTTTTCTTCCAGAACCAGGCCTTCTCTCGACGGAACCAGTCTCCTGATATCGCTGCCAGGTCCTTTGGACTGTCGAGCGACTAACATTTAGCCTCCTAGCCACGAATCATTGGCTGCAACCCTCTTCAAGCAGCGCGATAATTTTGGTAGCTTTTACCACTTTATCTACCATTTTTGATACAGCCAAACAGCATTAAATAAAGCTTTGACAGTCAAGGATATGAAATTAATCGATAAAAATTGAATAAAAGTTATGAAAGTCGATGTTAACTTCTGGAACTTCGCGCCAAAAATGTAGGATAAAAAGGGGTTTTCTGTAAAAATGAACATCAAATGAAAAATTGAATTTAAAACGTACTTTTTTAAATACCACAGCATTTTTAAAACCGGCCAGTAACGTGTACAAACGATTGAAACCTTTTTGGTATTGTATCTTTTTAAATATGAATGAAAATCAAAACCGCCCGTTTTTTTTTTTGCAAATGAGTTTATTTCGCTTTGTTTGAACAGCGTTCAATGAAAATAACTAAGCGTTTTAACTAATTGTAATACTCTCATTTTCAGATACAATACAATGATCAGGAGTACATTTGTCGACCATGCTGGCAACGAGCAGAAAGAGCTGCGCAGCCAAGAGAAGACCGTCCACACGAATGTGTATTACATATTGAAGAATATTCAAGACTCCCTAATACAGCAACGCGTTGTATGTATGAAAACTGCAGACGAACGGATCTCCGAAGGATTCCGGATAACATTAAAGTGACATTCTTGATTCATTTTAATTTTTATATTCCAAATAGTGCAAGAGTTTGCGATCATCATTTGGTATCCAATGATTGGGATCAAATAATTGACAGCCCTAACTTGCTCCACGACTTCAATGCCACACATTTTGTGCATATCATGAGCCTCATGAAAATCGCGGTGCTTCGAGGATCTATACTAGATTTTGATAATATAGATGACATGGACCCAAATGAAGTATACATCCGATTAGGCGTTAGTCGAGACCAATTTATGAATATTTTGGAACAAACTCTTTCATTGTCGAACGTATCAACACGCCCGAAAACATCTTTGGCATGCTACTTAATGAAACTGCGAAGCGGTGAAGCAAATGAAAGGCTGGCGACGCTTTTTAATATGAGCCGTAGAACCCTAGAACGACATTTAACGTTCGCCAGAGACTCTCTTTTACTGGACTTCGTTCCCCGGCATCTTGGTTATGATCATCTCAATAGAATTGATGTAGCTAACCGAAACCTACAAGTTCCAAATGCAATTTTTGGAAATGCAAATGCCTTAAACGGAAAGGCAATTGTGATAGCAGACGCCACTTATATATATATACAAAAGTCCGCAAACTATTTATTCCAAAAGCGATCATATAGTCTACACAAATACACGAATTTGTTGAAACCGTTTTTAATAGTGTGCTGCGATGGCCACATTTTAGATGCCTTTGGGCCATATTCAGCCATAGAATCAGATGCACAAATAATGAAAAATATAATTGACGACGAAGTAAATCCTTTCCATTGGTTTTTTGAACATGGAGATGTGTTCATCTTAGACCGTGGGTTTCGCGACGTAATCGACGACTTACATGCCTATGGTTATGAAGCTCACTTACCGAAAACAAAAAATCGAGACGAAGATCAATTGACGACAGAACAAGCGAATAAGTCTAGGTTGGTTACTATGTGCCGCTGGGTTGTTGAAGTTATAAATGGTTGGTTCAAACGCGATTTTAAACTATTCCGACAAGACTTTTTCAATCGTGCTTTGCCTCATATGATGACAGATTTTAGAATAGGTGCTGCATTATTGAATGCTTGCAGAGAACCATTGTCAGATAACGTTCACGCTGAAACATTTATAGAAGTTATAAACCAAAGAGTGAACCAACCAAATAACCTAGCAGAGTATGTCCTAGCCAACAACCTTAATCGTAGACGGGCTAGTTTCGATAGCATTACAGGAAACCAACCTAACATAAGTGATTTTCCTTTGCTGACTGAGGACGATTTAACCATTTTTGCACTTGGTACATACCAAGTGAAGCTAGCCCGCAGCTATTATGCGGAGCATGTGCGACAAGGTCTCTATAATATAGAAACGTATAGGGACCCCGATGTTACAGGCCTAGGCAGGTGCGGCATCACAGCAACAAATGTTTGGCTGCTAAGATGTCGAATACAATCTAGACATACTAGGTCAAAAATATATTATTCGTACATTATAGTAGATAGAGAGAAAAGCGGCAGAGAAGCCATAGAAAACTACTATTGCAGTTGTCTAAGCGGTAAGCGCACTCTTGGTTGCTGTGCCCACATTATGTGTGTAGTGTGGTATTTAGGGTGGGCGAGAAACCAAGAGGAAGATATCCGTTTACCAGCTCATTTTTTAAACGATATTATTGTAGACGACAATTGAATCCCATCATTTTCTTTTTTTAAAGGAATACTAGCATTATATACGAGCATTGTATATGTGTCTGTCAATAAATCGATGTATTTAATAACCAATTAACCTTTAGTTTTATTTAATCCATCATTATCTTATACTTAGACATGCATTACGTTTTATCATTTACGTACTTTCGGTTTAATTAATTAGATTTTTTTATATGATCAACGCTTTATAATTTTTTATCTAAACAAGTTGCCGAAATAATTTTTTGCAGTCTTAATATATACATAATTGTCGACTAAAAAATATATAGGACAGATGTGGCCGCCGATGGGACAAGTGCCATACATTTTTGCCCATTGTCCTTTGGAAGGAAAAGTATTTAAACGTATTAAAAAAAAAAAAAAAAGTTAAAGCTTGGTCAACAGACCAAGGTTTATTTTAAACTTTTTACTGAGAAGTATCGATAGAGCTGAAATACAAAGCTGAGATAATTTACAGTGTATGATCACACTGACACCTGACTAGGCGCCAGTGTGGTCGTGCTGTGCACTGCACTGTCCTAGACCTGGTCTAGTGATAAACAGGTGTGTGCGATATGTTTATCACCGGTCTAAAAGAAATCTTCGCGGCATTGGACTATTTCTTGCACACATATACAGAATGTATCAGGTTATGGGGTAACTGGTCAAAAGGGAGCTAGGCAATAGTGGTAGGAACCCATGAAAAAAAATTTTGAACAAATAATATCGATGCGTTAAGGAATTAGAGACATGTTAAGTTTTCAATTTTGTCATCGATTTTTCGTGTAAATCGGATTGAAATATATAGTCAATGATACTTAATTCGCAACACTTTTATAATTTGTTAAATGTTCATTAGAAATTGAATAAATCAATAATTACATTCACATAAACAAGACAAACTTCGCTTTAAAACGGCTGATTGGCCTATGACCGTTGACCGCTCGTCGTTGTACCTACACTGTCATTGAAACGTTTGGGTAATTCTAGGTATGAATGAATGAAATTATACCGTCGACGCTTTACATGCATACATGTATTCTGTCTGTACATGCCTACATAATACGTAACATTTAAGGCATAAACTCTTACACATTTTTTTGAAATCACTATAACTTTTATGTTATATTGTTTTTTATGTAATGTACATTCTAATTACGATCTATGTCCGTTAAACTACAACATACTCGAACAGTTGCCCCATAACCTGATACACCCTGTATAATAAACAACACTAACATTTTGCTTTCAATTTAATTTACAGTTTTAATGAATCAAAAAATAGTGATTGATACAATACAATACTCACTATATACTATTGAAGTTGAATTAGTTGTTGTTTATATAAACGTTATAATAATCCTTACTAATATTATAAATGCGAAAGTAAGTTTGTTTGTTTATTAGTTACGTTTTCACGCTTAAACCACCGAACTGATTTTTAAAATTCTTTCACCAATGGAAAGCTATAATATCAGGGAATAACATAGGCTATATTATATCCCGGTATTCTAACGGGAACGGGAACTACGCGGGTAAGGCGGGTTGCTAGTATTATATATTGTACAGTTATTAAACAGTATAAGTCACCATGTTGTGTGCCATGTAGGGCGGTGTGTTGTCGCTTAAAATGAACACAGCGGGCGGGCGGCGGGCGGCGGGCGGTACATGCGACCGCCCGGTGATGTACCAGTGCCCCCGTGATACACTCTAGCGGTGTACTTGTATACACACATGCCGACTGTGACCTCACAGGCTCAAGGTATTCATATTCTTTCATTAATACAAATATAACCCTTGTTAAAGTTTATTCATTTTAATGAGTTTTCATTTACATGTGTTGCACGAGAGGGCCTGCGTGCATGTGTGCAGGGATACATGTGAGCATGTGATCCTGCACACACTCGGCGTCACCGGCTACACCATCGTTCATATTCGTATTATGGTGTTATTGTATCTAAAAAGAAACCTCAAAATTATTAGACACTAGCAACCTGGCTGCGCCTCGATTTCAGTCGTCTTACCCGCGTAGTTCCCGTTCCCGTGAGAACAGCGGAATAAAATATAGCCTATGTTACTCTCTGATGTTATAGCTTTCCATTGATGAAAGAATTTTTGAAATCGGTCCAGTAGTTTCAGAGCCTATCCAATACAAACAAATTTTTCCTCTTTATAATCTTAAAATATAATTAAATTACGTGTCACGTTGTTTGTCCGCGTTGGGCTCCTAAACTATTTAACCGATTTTAATCAAATTTGCACACCGTGTGCAGTTTGACCTAACTTGAAAGATAGGATAGCTTATATCTTAATTTATAGTCGCAATATTATTTTATTACAAATTACTTGTATTACCTATATATACTTATTATTTGACATTCACAATTATCTTTTAACTCGAAACGATTTTAACAGATGGCGATATTCTTTGACTGGATTGAGTAATTAATTAATAGATGGCGCTGCTATATCAAATCTACAAACGTTTTACATGGAATTTGAACTTTTTACATAGATGGCATTTGTAAAAAATATGACAACCTCCATGACAGATGTTCTCCTACAGTTCCACTTGAATAGTTTAATAAAATGTAATATAACAAAAGCATTAGCCACAGCAAGGCGTGGCCGGGTCTACTAGTATTAGTATAGATTTTAAATGTAATAATATTTACATACTTACAATAACTGTGGAAACTAAAAAGAGCTTAGTTTTATGATTATATTGCCGGCACCCACGGAAAGTTTAGCCTCGCGACGGCGATCGGCGTCCCGGGAGGACATCGATTAGAGAGAATACTCCCTCGGGGTATTCCGTCGGGCTGATCACTGAAGACCAGAAATACTGCACCGGTGGTCGGCAAAATAAAGAAGGCGACGTGCCACGGGTGGGTTACGGGGCCGCGCGCCACCCTTTTGTCGCCCCGGACGGAGCCGGGCGGCGATTACGCAGACTGTAGTTTACCGCAAAAAAAGTTAATGGTTACCTATATAATTCCGCTATTTTTTTTTTGTGGGTGGGCTGCGGTCGGCGCGCCTTCGCACCGCTCCGTCCGGGGCGACAGAGGGGCTTAAGCACGCAACTCCCGCAATCCACCCGAAAACCACGTCGCCTTCATCGTTGGGCCGACCACCGGAGCAGGGTTACTTGACATCAGTGGTCGGCCCGACGGAATACCCCCTATTGGGGTACCCTCCCATCGACCGACGTCCCCCCATCGGGGAGGACAACGGTCTTTCCTCACGCGGTCGACCTTTCGGCGGGTGATGGACTAATCCCCGGTCACGTCACCCGCGGCCTCGGCTAGGGCGGCATGAGGCGCAGGTAGTTGCGCCTACGCCGCCCCAGTCGCCGGCGGCGGATCTCCTCATCGAGGCTGCGCTCCTCGAGCAGGCGATCTGCCGCCTCCTTCCGCAAGATCACTGTCTCGCAGAAGGCTGCGACCGCGTCCCAATTCCCGACGCTGTCGACCATCGCCCTAGCGATGGCCGGCAGCGTCAGGTCTGCACCGATGATTGCGACGAGTTCACGGCGCTGCTCTGCCCAAGCCCCGCAGGCCTCGAGCGTATGGCGCGCCGTGTCCTCGTCGCAGTCATCGCAGTGGTGGCAGGACGGTGTACTCTCCCTCCTAACGACCTTGTGCAGGTATTTGGCGAAGCACCCATGCCCCGTCAAAACCTGCACCAGTCGGAAGGAGAGCACCCCGTGCCGTCTTTCCAACCACTGCATCAGCACCGGCCGGAAGGCCTCCACGGTTCGCACCCCGAACCGAGGCTTCTCCAGCCGGACTGCCCAACGGGCAATGACGTCTCGGCGGGCATCGACGCGCCAGGCGGTGAGCTCCCTTAACGAGATCACACCGCCCTCCGCTCGCACCCCCGTCACCCGCCGATACAATCCGGCGAGCATTTCCGCCTCCAGGTCCCACGGGGGAGTCCCGGCCAACAGGCACGCTGCCTCTGTCGCCACCGTGCGGTATCCGCGGATGGCCCTGACCACCGTGTCCCTCTGTGGTCGCCACAGAAGGGCCCTATATAATTCCGCTCTCAAGTAACCACAATGTTTTGTATCTATCTAGCCTAATCATAGCATACTACTGAACATCGAAGATACGGTTCTCCGTGTGGTGACGGAGTAAGAATACAATTCACCATCCCCTCTCTTACTTTTGGGTGTAGTAACAGACGACTAATGAATATTTTGTACAACAACTGCGAAAAATAGGAAATCTGAAAATAAAACCGTAGATTAAGCCGTCTGACCAGCAGATCAATATGCCTCCTAATTTGCAGCAGGCCCGAGCCCAGTAGTGGGACGTATATGAGCTGTAATGTGTAAGGTAGCACACAGTGAGAGTACTGAGTGCTCAGATGTAACACACAGGTACGCCAGTCGCGCGCGTCACAGTTCGCTCGCAACAAACTCACTAATAGTTTTATGTGAAAACTTTGTAAAGCGATCTGAGTTGACGAGTTAGATTAGTTAGAGGAGTATCATTACAGCTCGCGTGTGTGCTCGTATGTGAACTTGTGACATTAGTTTGTATCGCAACTGATAATGTGTTACCTTAACAGATAATACTGTTTCTATAACATTATACTAACTAACATTTGTCAGACATCACCGAACTTGTTTCACTGTTAGTTTACACTAATACTGTCAATCTATATATATATAAAAGGAGAAGCTGACTGACATATCAACGCAGGGCCTAAACTATAAGGGTTAGAAACTTGAAATTTTGCACAGGGGTTCCTTTTATAATGTAGGAGAGCACTAAGAATGTGTTTTTGAAAATTCACCCCCTTTTTTTTTTTTTTGCGGGTGGGTCGCGGTCGGCGCTCCTCCGCACCACTCCATCCGGGGCGACAGAGGGGCTTAAGCACGCAACTCCGCCACCCCCATCTCGGGTTCCGTGATGGGCGGAACACTGTCGTCGTCGGCCTCCCGGTCAGTGTCTAGCGGAGCCATGACCGGGAGCGTGTGTTCCGCCCGCCGCGGGAACAGGTTCTCGATGACCCGGGTGAGAAGGCCGGGCTGGAGAGTCTCGGTGAGGGGAGGGCCCCGCGCGCGTAGCCTATTCAGCACCGCGCGATAGGGGCGTCCCCAGGGGTCACGGTCGAGACCGTCCAGCATCTCCTGCCGACTGACGTCCTTGGCGGAGCGGACGGCCAGCCTGAAGGCCGACCGCGCATTGCGGTAGCCCTCGTAAAGCACGGCCTCCCGCTCCGCATCGTGATGGCGCCGTCGGCTGCGGGAGTAGGCCCTCCGGGCACGGATACACGCGGCCCGGAGATCCGCCAGCTCCCGGGACCACCAGTGGACCCCCCTCCTCGGGGGCAGACGCCGTACCCGGGCCATGGCCGCATCGCAGATCAAAATTCACCCCCTAAGGGGGTCAAACGGGGGTGTAAAATTTGTATGGTACTTTGCCGTTTTTGAAGTTATTTAAATGAAATTTAGTACGAATGTTCTTCATTGAAAATCATGAAACAGGTGTAAAATGTTATTTCGAAAATAATCCCTTAAGAGAATTAAAGGGAGGTCCACACTTAGTATGAAAGTTCTTTGATTTCTAAAGTTATTACAATGAAATTTGACCGTTTTAAATTAAATTTTGCATGGTGGTCCTTACATCCCCGGTCAACATTTAGGATACTTTTAATCACGGAAAATAAAAAGAGCTCCCATGGGATAGTGTAAAGATGTACTATTTATCCCAGTGGACTGTAGGCTAGGTCGTTGATGATGTAAAATAATAACGCCAATGTTTGCACTGCCACAACTTGTATTTATTTAATTTTCACAGGAAAAAGTACATTAGCGTACGTACGGTTCAATGTCAGACAGAAGAGAGCGCGAGAGTTGACAGTTATAAAAAATATAATATATATTTGTTGGAGTTGCCCACTCGGAGAAGAAACATAATTAAATTTATGCTAGTACATTTTTAAATAATTTGAATTATGAACTAATTGTTGATCAGCGCCATCTATGGACAATGACCTGAACGTCATGTAATGCAATACAATAATACAAAGATAAAATTCTATTTTCAAAATTACAATTGTAACATACATATGTTTGAAATTACATTAGAAAGGCATTTAAGCTAAAACTTATCGTATTAGAACACAATCAGTCATAATAGAAAATAACAATGAACTAATAAGTATCATTCTTTCTTTGTGATAACAATAATGACAAAAATTAAGGTTAACTTGGTAGCGTTAAATTGGTAGCAAGCAGACTTTAGTTACAGAACGTCTGTGCACTCTACCATTAGCAGTTTTTACTTCCACTGCTCTGACCAAATTATCAGAGCCAGGAAAGACGTTCACTATCCTTGCCATAGGCCAGTACATGGGTGGAGTGTTATCTTCTTTAAGAATCACTAACGAACCAATTTTTAAATTAGGTAATGCATTTCTCCATTTAGGTCTACATTGCAAAGTATTTAAGTATTGATTACTCCATGTTTTCCAAAATGATTGTTTAATATTATTACAAATTTCCCAGAATTTTAATCTATTACAAGGAATTTGAGATACATCTTTATCTGGATATGAATTTAAAGTAGTACCAATAATGAAATGACCTGGAGATAGATAAGAAAAATCATTAACATCACTTGACATTGGTATAAGTGGTCTACTATTCAGTACTGCCTCTATTTCACATAATACAGTTGACAATTGTTCATAGGTGATTACTGCTCTTTGGACAGTCCTTTTTAACAAGAATTTGGTACTTTTGACTGCTGACTCCCACAGACCAGCGAACACAGGGGAATAACAAGGAATAAAATGAAAAGTAATGCCATTTTCAGCACTAAATGATTGCACTTGTGTTCGATGCTCACTGGATTTCTGCAGTTTATATAAATTGTGTAATTCTGAATTGGCAGACTTAAAGGTGGATGCATTATCACAATATATTTCAGTTGGCCTTCCCCTAGGCGAAATGAAGCGCCTAAGAGAAGCCAGAAATGTACTGGTTTTCAAGTCTGAGCATAATTCTAAATGTAAGGCCTTAGTAACAAAACAAACAATAACCAATATATAGGCCTTCCCTACGATTGACCTACGCAAAGTAGATTGCTTCACAGGAATTGGGCCAGCAAAGTCTATACCTATCTTTTGAAAAGGACGACATATACTTACTCTATCTTTAGGCAAATTGCCCATTAATTGTTCAGATGCATGTTTTTTAAGTCGCCAACATATTGTGCATCTGTGAATAACTTTTTTTATTTCTCTCATAGCATTAATTATCCAGAGTCTTTGATTGATAACAGATAAAACTATTCTAGGGCCAGCGTGAGGATTCTTCACATGTTCAGATTTTATAATTAATTGTATAATAGGAGACCCTTTAGGAAGAATAATAGGGTGGTTTTGTGAATACGAAATATTCGCATTTTGCAGTCGCCCACCTACTCTCACAAGGCCCTTATCATCCAAGAATGGACATAAGGAATTATAACTATAATCACAAATTTTTTGTTTACATTTTAAAGAATGAATAACATCACTCATAAATATTTGCTGTTCATGCTTAATAATTAATAACAATGAATCCTTAAGCTCTTCACAAGTAATAAAATTTTCTTTAATTTTATTTGATTTTGTGCGACTATTATTACAGAATCTAAGTATGTATGAAAGAACTCTTTGCATTTTGTGTAGCTCAGAAAATTTTTGTAAAAAATCTAGATTTAAAATGTCTTGCCTGATAGAGGTACAAACCGTTGCATGAGCCACTTTGTCCCTGATCTCTGGAAGCTCTATGTTGTCCAGAGGTGTAATGAAAGGAACATTGTACTTACTGTCGTGAAGGAAGTCAGGACCTCGCCACCAGAGACTATTTTGCTCTAGGCTGTGTGGAAGCACTCCTCTGCTCAAGCAGTCAGCAGGATTTTGATGTGAGCTAATATAAGACCATGTGAAACCCATTGTATTTTGAGTAATTTGTTTTACTCTGTTAGCAACATATGTGTTTAGCTTTATTATATCTGTTGCAATCCATGCCAAGACAATTTGTGAATCTGAATATAATATAACATTATCTATATGAAGCTTATGCAATAATATTTTGTGAATCCTAGCAATTAGCCTTGATAGCAGCAGTACGGCATTTAATTCTAATCTAGGTACAGTGAGACTTTGGTTTAGAGGGTTTATTCTAGATTTTGAGCAAACCAGGGAAACATTCACCCTACCAGCTGTGTCTGTAACTCTAAGATAAATGCAACTTCCATAGCCAGTGGAAAGCGATGCATCTGCAAACCCTATTAATTGCATAGACACTGCATTGCTCATGCTGATCCAACGGTCAATGCTAATTGGATTCATATTAATTAAGCTATTGTAAAACTCAAGCCAAGCTTCCCTTAGAGACTGATCAAGCATATAGTCCCAACCCATGCGTGTTAGCCACAGTTTTTGCATTATAACTTTAGCACAAACAATAATAGGCCCAGCCAGACCTAATGGGTCAAAAAATTTACTTACAAAGCTTAGGATTTCGCGCTTAGTTTGAGGAACTTTGCCTTGAGGAGTGGGAGAAGCAAGGTTTAAAGTATCTGCCTTAACATTGTAATTGATACCCAACGTTTTCAAGGGCCAATCATTTTTTTGTAATTCAGTTATATCAAAATATTGTCTTTCTGTAGGAATACTTTGTAGTAATTCAGCGCTATTTGAACACCATTTGTGCAGCTGAAAACCTCCTAGGCTATGTCTGGTGTTTTAAAACAAAGGCTGCCAATGGATATTGTTTACCATGTCGCTCAGCCAACTCCACTAAACATCGAGTGGCTAAGTATGAACTAGATTTAAGACCATAAGTAACGGTGCTTAATTGAATACACTCTATGTCTTGATCGGGAGAATCTCTCCAGAGTATATTTTGTAATTAACAATATTTTTTATCTAAACTGATGGCTTGAAACATATGTTTTATGTCTGTTACAAAAAGGTATTTATCCATTCTAGCTAAAATTAGAATGTCAAATAATTTGTTCTGTACCACGGGCCCATTCAATAACAAGTCATTCAATGATATCTTTTTATTTGTTTTCATAGAACCATCGAAAACTACTCTGCATTTTGTGGTTTTTTGTCCATCCTGACTACAGGATGGTGTGGCAAGAAATAAATTGCATCATGTCTAAAATCATACTGATTAATGTCTACCTTAGAGCCATGACCCATTTTTATATATTCATATATGAAATTACTATAAAGCTTTAATAACAATGGATCCTTTTGTAATCTAATTTCTAAGTTATGAAATCTTTTCAAAGCAATATCAAATGAATTACCTAACGCTTCATTAACAGAGCAAAGAGGTAGTTTTAAAGGCAAATCTACTGTAAAATGGTAATTATTTAACTGAACTGAATTTTTAAATATTTGTTCACAAGTATCATGTTCAGTTGTCTTCTCTGGAAATAATTCAGGGACACTTTCCATTTTCCAAAGATTAGCCATATCATTATGAAGTTCTGTGTCGCAGCGATTGCAATATAAGGTGACTGGATTAGTTGCAGAAATATAAGGCAGGTTACCTGCTATTACATGCCCAAAGTGAGTACTTAAAAGCGTGATTGTAGGAGAAGCAGAAGCATTGTGCGATTTAGATAGCGGCAGTGCAGGCTTTATTGATTTTGATGGCTCATCAGTCAGGAGACAATCGACAGGCAGAATTCTTGGCAGGGCTTGCAGCAGGATCCTCAACAGCATTCATAGTAGCTGGGGGTTCCTTGCCGGTGTATCTATTAATTACCTTTGATGCCTGCGGGGTAATCATTGCTCCTCCTGTTGCATTTTCAAGTGCAATTGCTCGCTCGTCTTTATCATCCTCAGACATCGTGATGTATGTACTAAATTAACACTATATCGTTTACGATAAGCAGAATTACTACAGCGTGGTGTAGACTGCACCGCGACTAAGTTACACAATATTCTCAGGAGGATTTTCGTATAAATATTGTTATAAATCGCACTCTGTGAAGATGAAAACACGCTAAATTCAACGTTTTGATTGAACAAGATGGCGGAATGGCGGTCGCGAGATGATGCAATGCGTTATTCCAACGTAGCTGCGGATGCGACGCGTTGACGAATAGGCGGGAAGCGGGCGACGATCCTGATTGGTCCGTTGACGATGACGCGATGCGCGTTGTCGGCTTTACGGCTTCTTATTGGCTCCCAGATATGATTTCCTTTCTTCGTTCTTGATTTTAAATGAATTGCGTTGTATTATATGAATGCGAATTATTTCTTCGTCAAAATGGCGGTCTTGATGAGAATGCAAATTTTCAAAATTCAATTTTTGATGAAACGTAGTTTGATGAACTCGTACTATTTCCAAGTAGCGATCTTTCAGTGAAGTATGAACTAGCCTTCCCTGCTTCGAAGATGCTTCGGTGCTCGTAAAAAACTGTATTGCGGTAGCGGTTTGGCGGCGTCTTGTTGCCTCTGCTTATGCAAAATCTTCTTGTTTCGGTGAGAGGACCATGTAAAGATGTACTATTTATCCCAGTGGACTGTAGGCTAGGTCGTTGATGATGTAAAATAATAACGCCAATGTTTGCACTGCCACAACTTGTATTTATTTAATTTGCACAGGAAAAAGTACATTAGCGTACGTACGGTTCAATGTCAGACAGAAGAGAGCGCGAGAGTTGACAGTTATAAAAAATATAATATATATTTGTTGGAGTTGCCAACAGATAGTTAAAAAACTATAGTAACTTACACAGTTTAGTCCACAACTTACTTCAATGAAAATCAATACAACAAGACTCATTATAAAAGAAAATTAATCTGGAAATCAACCTTCAGCATATATTCTTTTCTAAGGGTTAATTAAATTAAAAAAAGGGGTATGAATTATGCTTTTATATTTTTCACTCTAATACACAAGTAATAAATTCATACAACGCCAATAATTAATTAACTGCACCGATAACATAGTGGTTAAGACAGCAACCTACCGTGCCAGTGTCACGGGTTCAATTCCAATGCCGGACAATCTTTTGTATGATCGACAAATTGTTGCTCTGAGACTGGGTGTAATTTGTGTCCGTCACTTAAATGTTTGTGAAGTTCCTTAGTGAAGGGTGTAGCGCGAAATTCAGTTTGTAGAATGAATAGAAAAAGAAGGTCGTTTTTTTTTGGGGTTGGTTGCGGTCGGCGCGCTCCTCGCACCACTCCGTCCGGGGCGACAGAGGGGCGTAAGCACGCAAACCCGCAACCCACCCACGATGCACGTCGCCTTCGTCGTTGGGCCGATCTCCGGAGCAGGGTTACTTGTCATCAGTAGTCGGCCCGACGAAATACCCCCTACTTGGGTTACCCTCCCATCGACCGACGTTCCCCCCTCGGGGAGGACGTCGGTCTTTCCTCACGCGGTCGGCCACTCGGCGGGTGACGTACTAATTACCCGGTTACGTCACCCGCGGCCTCAGCTAGGGCGGCATGAGGCGCAGGTATTCGCGCCTACGCCGCCCTAATCGCCGGCGGAGGATCACCTCATCGAGGCTGCGCTCCTCGCGCAGGCGATCCACCGCCTCCTTCTGCGAGATCACTGCCTCGCAGAAGGCTGCGACCGCGTCCCAATTCCCGCTGTCGACGCTGACGCTGACGCTGCACCGATGATTGCGACGAGTGTAAAAAAAAATAATAGAAAAGAATGTCGTGCAGGGTCACTCGAACATCCCTTTTTTGACGCCAGGCAGCAAACTATATTGTCCTGGTATCGACCTCGTGCGTTCAGTCACTCTACGAGTGGAGAACTAATCTCCGTTTCAGTCATCCGTGTCTTTGACTAGGTTGGTTTTTTTATTACTATTGTTGGCAAACGAGCAAACAGCACGCCTAATGGTAAGTGATACTACTCAAGGAGTTTTGCCAGGTCGCTGCCTACCATGAATAAAATGAAGGGAGTGTGAATGCGTCCAATGAGGTGGTTGGTTGGTGGTTGGTTATATTAAAAGTATCACCAAAACCCACCATAGGCAAAAACACTCTCAGAAAGTTGGGCTTCCGGCTCTTTCGCTTTGGATGGACCGGCTCGCGACATTAGATGGACGATTGACGAAATTATGATTCTATCACGTAAAGATAGTAAAGCGCAAACACTCGGGCTAGTCACCACGCTACGCCACAGCGGTGGAACGGGTCAGCTTGGAAGATTTTCTTCTTGACTGGCGCCGCTGAGTTCTTACGCGAGATAACTGCCAAGCAGAAGATGGCGACCTTATACCAGTTCCTGACCTGTCGACTATGATCTAAGTGATGGTCAGCAGCTTCAGCGGTGATGCTTGCGATAAATTCACGGCGCTGCTCTACACAGGCAACACAGACCTCATAAGTATGTCTGCCGTGTCTTAGCTGAGACCATAATTGTGGGACATGGTGCGGTATCCGCGTGTAGTTCTAAACACCATGGATTTCTGCGAGTGCGAGAAGAAAGTTTTAATACAAGTGGTCAACATTTGCTCACACAGGTGTACCTTGCAAGGCCACTGATCGAACCAGTCTCCTGTTCAGACGTCAACATTTAACACCTCTTTAACGAGCCGGGAAGTAATTTGATAAAAATGCTCCTGAAATACCGTCGCCCGTTGAGTACTAAACCCAAATATTTTATCTGGTCCTCGAACGAGTAGAACCGAATGAACGGTGATTGCTGTGCCGACCGGTGTATTTTGGTGTTTCCACCAAATCATTATTTTTATATAGGGCTACTCTAGGCGGCATCGTGACTCATCGAATCAACACCTCGATACCGAGTGTGGCCAAACGTATCGCTTATTTAAATTAAGCCCAGCCCGTAGAGGGTCCAGCCTCAGCTAATGTACCATACAATCACCCGCAAGTACGAGCTCAGCTGGGAGCAGTACAACATAGGTGTTAGCACAAAGTCTCCTGCACGCTTCACGTAGAGGCCACTGCGCCGCTTCAATTAGTCTGGAGTCAGTCGCCTTAGCTATAGAAGCACCCTCTGATAACAGCGCCTCCCTGATATACCAGATTGGCATTAAATCATCCAGAGCAACAGTGATCCTGTAGAACCCTGAACGCACTACACAGTTATCTGTGATTGCCTCTGCCACACATGATTTCTACGTGAACGAAGTTGCGGGCAAAAGCTAGTTATAATATACATAGGTAGTTACCGTGCGAGTATTGAGTAAGAAAATAAATCACTATTATCTATTTATCGGTGGGTGTCGTAAAAGACGCCTATGGAATTACAATATGTATATTATATTTATGCAAGATCGAAGACCGCAAATAAAACCCAATACAAACACATGTACTCAGCGTGCTATTGTGAGCCAATTCCTTTGCAAAAAAAAAAAATGCGAGGTATAATTTTTCTACATTTTTGGTAATCATTTAGTTTTAATAGCCAAACTATGTTACTTATACTTAATAAAGAGTCTAGGTATGAAAAAAAGGGTTAATGCTTATTTTGAAAGTTTCGCTTTTAAAAATAATAACTATTAACTTTTTTCAGTTTGGAACTTTTTACTTGCTTTTGGCGGGATTGTGGTTAAAGGATTATCAGGCAACTAAAACTACCTTGCCATTATTTTTAGTAGAATAATTTATGTTTGTCATATAATGTCATATATGGCTTAAGTACTGTGACATAAAGCAGATATATTTGTGTATATTATAATGACAGAAAGAAAAAGCAATAAGAAATAGTAAAATTATAGCACAGGGAGGTGTATCCAATGTTATGTCACACAGCTGCTAAAGGTGAGTCGTTCGACAGTCCAAAGAACCTGGACTCAATAGCAAGAGACTGGTTCCGTTCAGAGAAAGCAAGGTTCTGGGAGAAACGAAAGAAGTACTTTGACGTAACAAGATCAAAATATTTATAAAAATGTTAACCCTCGCAATATCTTACGTTTGTGGAAAAAACGACACTAATAATAGAAAAAAAAAACGTGTTTAATGCATTGAACGTTTTATTGTAATGCATTATTTAGTCGACATTTGTGACGTTATTCACGCACATTGTGAAAAATGTTAACTAGCTAATTTCAGGGTGTCGTTTTATCATGACGGTGTGCGTGCGCATTGTATAAATTTATTCTCATCGTTTTTACCTAACTCACCAAAAAAAGTATAACTTCACATAATGTTATGAAGTTATCTTGCGTTAATTTCTAAAAACCGTTTACTCAGTAAATATGAAATTAAGTTGTTAGCCCTGTGTGGCGACCATATAACAATGTCACAGTATAGTCATCTATCCAGTAATGTATCTCGGCCGTAACCTTGAATCACGGTAATATTATCAACCAGTAATCCAACTTCATACAAACGGACGAAACGCGAGCTATACCTACGCGCCTCGATCTCGGCATGCGCTCGGCATGTAGACAGTCGCGACTGTGCTGCAGTGACGAACGAACGGTGTGTTGTTTTTTTAACAATAACTGCGCGAATTTTCACTAAAATACATAATTATACACATATTTAATATGACAAGTAGGGTATATTGTGCTGTTTTTGGTTGCATGAATTCGTCAATAACGAATCCAGAGATAACTTTTTTTAGATTACCTGGAAACTCTGAAAGGTAAGATTATAAAATAATTTTACTTACTAGTAGGTAGGTACATAATGTGTGTCGTTTTAATTTCCTTTTATCTCCCGAAAAAAAGTTGTCTGGATTAATAAATAAAGTGAATAAAGTGATTGACACGAGTGAAATAGGTAGTTATAGGCGGTTCATGAATCATGTTACGGTACGCTTGTGTTAAAACTCATAATGTGTTTTGTTTTATTAGTTTATATAATTCAAAGTAAAGACGTGGTATTTTTTTATTAATAATATATGTTTATTGTACTATGTGTATGAATAGTACTAGAAAAAAATAATTTGACCGTCTGTCTGTCACTAGATAATTTAAATTTATAGACCGATTTGTTATTTAAACATAAACATATTTTTTTTAATTAAAACTACCAATCAAAAATCAACACGCATTCTTATTGAACACTTCTTATTCAATTCACAAAGTATTTTATTTGTTTATATAAGAAAAGTATATACAAAACTAAATGGAAACACAAAGTAGGCAAATGTAATTAAAATGCTGGAGGCTATCACATGTTTACGTTTAAGCATTTAATTCAAGGTTACGGCCGAGATACATTGCTGGATAGATGACTATACTGTGCTTATATTTACTTTGTTACCAGCTTATATTTACTTTAAATATTCGCAGAAATTAAAATTAATCGAGATATTAAACATTTAATTTATTGTGTTTTTCAATTAATATAAATAATGAAACAATATTGAATTGAAACTATATTATTATGTAATTTACTAATTAATTAGTTTTTAAATATTGTTTTATCGGGACGTTGAGCATCTCAATCAGATGCAATCAATGGGTGTGTATGTTGATGTGTGTGTTTGTGTGCGTGTGCGGGCATATGTATGCGTATGTGTGTGTGTGTGTGTGTGTGTGCTCGTAGTAGTCGTGTAGTGAGTTTCATAGATAAGCACCGCTGCCTACCCCCTAGTGCATACAGAGCCGCTCATAAATAATATTGTTAACATATCAATGCAAGACAAGCGAGCATAGCTCATAAACAAAAAGACCCGATTATAAAATGACATTGTATTGTATAATGTATAATACATTGTACAATACCTGTTATTATAAAGTTATCGTTAAGAAGTCAGTATTAAGACGTAACAAGCTGAGTTTTGTAACAAACTTGTTAGCGGTGCGCTCGTCGGCGGGACTGGCTCCCCTCTCGTCCCCACCGGGGGCGCGTGTCCCAACTGTGATACGAGTGTGACCCAGTTTACGATTGTATCAATTGTCCCCACAACTGTGCCGCACAATTTAACTACCGCATATAAACACTTAGATCATTTTTAGAATGACGCTTGAATCAAAGGTGGTGTGATATTGAGTACTTTTTTTTTTGGGGGTGGGCTGTGGTCGGGACGACAGAGGGGCGTAAGCACGCACACCCGCAACCCACCCACGTGCACGTCACCTTCGTCGTTGGGCCGACCACCGGAGCAGGGTTGCGGGGCAGGCAAATTTAGCACGAGTATTCCTTTCATCGAGTAGAGGTCAGCTAAGAATGGATCTTGCGAAATTCCACCTACAAAGACAGCCACAGGTAGGAGAGAGGATGGTGAATGGTATTCTTATTCCGTCACCACACGGAAAATACTCTTCCGTAAAAATGAATAAACAGCATTTGTCAATTTTTACCCTCTAATGCCTTGATCACACCTAACGAGTACAGTGGCGAGTCAGTCAGTCAGTCAGTCAGTCAGTCAGCTCTCGGCCGAGAGAGTCGCCGAACCGAGTGGGTGGTCACACGTATTTATTAAAGTGGCGAGTCAGTTCAGTTTTGATCACGCTTAAAAGTAAAGGGCGTCTGCAAATGGATCGCAAAAAAAAAGGAATTTAAACGAGTTTTCAACCGGCTGTTACCAGACATTATTAACGAATTGTGGGATTTATTAGAAGAAGAAGACCAAAGAACTTGGAAATTTTATTGTTGTTTCAAGTTCCATTTGTTAGCGGACATTTTAATTATTAAATTAATCTAATTAATTTAATTAGATTAGGATAATTTGAAAATAAAAACAACACTGCTTGGTGACGAACGTACGAGTGGCGATTGGTCGAGTGACAAGCGAGTGCGTGTTCATTCCTGCCGAGCGGGATATCGAGTCGCTGCGGGGGTAGAAGAATGTAGCGGGGAGGTGGGTACTCGGCCTAGTAAACAGATTGGGATTCTAGTGACTCTCTCGCCTCTCTGCTCGACCTAGCACTCGGGCGAGCACTCGTTAAAGTGTTTATACCAACCGAGCGCTCGGCCGAGGGCACTGTCGCGCCACTGTAGGTGTGATCAAGGCATAAGGGAACTAGGCGGGTAAGGTGACTGAAACCGAAGCGAAGCGAGGGCAGGTTGCTAGTTACAAATATAATGTTCGTATAACTATCACAAATTATTTTATATTTAAATTTATTGCTGAGTGCCGAGATCATTTAAAATGTTTCCTGGAACTGGTTGATGTCAAACCTCAGTGTGTTGTACTGGTGTGAATGTGTGGTGAGATTGGTTACATGATAAGTACACGGCGGCGGCGGACAGGAGGTCGCGTCCACCACCGCGCGTCACCCACCTGAGGGTAGACAGGGACCGGTGACCGGGCGGACACTTGACGAGGACACACTTGAGAGCACTCACGCGCCCCTCAGTATTGTGTCGAGTGCCGCCACATAAAGCGAAATAACAAAATTGTACGCATTTAACAAAAGTAGCTCAATTGTAAAAGAAAACTGTAATAATTCTCGACATTTCTCGTTCTGCGGCCCGAGCGGCTATTGTTTACTTCAAAGGGAGTCAGTTCAAAGAGCCGACAGGTATTTGATTAAGTTTTATAAAGAAATGTAATAATAACAGAAAGTGAAGGAAGCTGCGCCGGTATGCGGCCGTACGCTTGTAACAGTACCACGTCCATCGCATAACAACAAATATTAACATATTTATGTAAACGTTTGTCTTACTTCTTGTATACGATGTATCTATTTCAAATAATGTAAGGATATTTTTGTCAATGTATTAAATAAATCCAAAAGTTCAACATTCGCCCGTGTATGAACTGAACGAACAAAAAATTTGCTCTTTAATTTAATTCAAACACATCGTCGTTGTGAGAGACAAGCTCTGTGACAAAGTGTTATTACGAGGTGTACCAGATGTCAGCGCAGTTCGAGGCCGTGAACGATGTCTCCGCGAGACAGTTCGCCGCACCAACAATATTTTCATAAAGTTTTATTGATCCATTTATTAAGTGTTTGCTTCGAGTTGCTGAATGGATTCCGACAGCTTAATGTTTGAGAGCAAGTATCGAGATCGGGCCCCAAGTTCGCGGCAAGTATCAAAGTAGTTGTCGCTGGAGCAGTCCCCCCGCGCCCCTTGTATCCCCGGCACTCCCGGGTCGATGGCGAATGTCTTTTGATGAAAGTTTTCACGGCTCAGTGGGTAATGTAAACGTAATGTAGATCGCGTCGGCTAGTTTACTAAACATTATGTTAATTTTGCAAAAGTTTAAGCAAAGGGTCGACTCGATGTAAATTATAACTATTGATATTGCTTTTGGACGAATATTTAACAGTTACTCGGTCAGCGGTCAGCGGTCAGCGCTCAGCGGTCAGCGGTCAGCGGTCAGCGGTAACATTATGTTTTCATATCATCAAATTATTTTAATATGTCATATTTGTCACATTTAATAAGCTTTAGGAATTTCAGTTGGGAAAGAAATTTCTTCGGATTCTATATGAAAATTCAAGACTTTTTTTTTAAGTTTATTTACGTTTAACTACAATTTCCTTGTTTATCCGTGTGGTGGCAGAGTGAGAATATAATTCATCACTCCCTATGTTGCCCGAGGGTGTCCTATAAGACGAATATGGGATATAATATACACATAACATCTGTGCAAAAGAAGGACAACTGGAAATGAAACCGTATACCAACATGTCTGACCAGCATGGTATAGTAGGTCAAATTCCCTCCCATTGTGGAGGAGGCCCGAGCCCAACTGTGGGACGTACGTGGGCTGCGATGATGATGCTGATGATACCAGTCCAGTCCTGATGTGAACCTGATACGTTTCTGAATATGACTCTCAGTTCTCAAAAGACCAAAATATGTGGTAATCTGAAGGTGCAAGGTTAGTGCTATATGGCGGATACAATAGAACCTCGCAGACAACTCTCTCTCAATGCAAACGAAGTTACGAGCGGAGCCAGGGACATATATGATATTATACAAGTTATATTAACTGCTACAGTTATCTACTGTCACAAGTTGTGCGAGTATAGTCAACTAGGATTTTTTTTTTTTTTTTTTTTGGGGTGGGCTGCGGTCGGCGCGCCTCCGCACCACTCCGTCCGGGGCGACAGAGAGGCTTAAGCACGCAACACCCGCAACCCACCCAAACACCACGTCGCCTTCGTCGTTGGGCCAACCACTGGAGCAGGGTTACTTGTCATCAGTGGTCGGCCCGACGGAATACCCCCTATCCGGGGCACCCTCCCATTGACCGACGTCCCCCCGTCGGGGAGGACGTCGGTCTTTCCTCACGCGGTCGGCCTCTCGGCGGGTGACGGACTAATCCCCGGTCACGTCACCCGCGGCCTCGGCTAGGGCGGCATGGCACGCAGGTAATCCCGCCTGCGCCGCCCCAGTCGCCGGCGGCGGGTCGCATCATCGAGGCTGTGCTCCTCGCGTTCGCGACCCGCCGCCTCCTTCTGCGAGATAACTGCCTCGCAGAAGGCTGCGACCGCGTCCCAATTCCTGATGCTGCCGAGCATCTCCCTAGCGATGGTCGGCAGCGTCAGGTTGGCACCGATGATTGCGACGAGTTCACGACGCGGCTCTGCCCAAGCGGCACAGACCTCGAGCGTGTGCTGCGCCGTGTCCTCGTCGCAATCGCAGTGGTGGCAGGACGAAGTTTTCTCCCTCCTAGCGACCCTGTACAGGTACTTGCCGAAGCATCCATGCCCCGTCAAGACCTGTACGAGTCGGAAGGAGAGCACCCCGTGCCGCCTTTCCAACCACTGCATCAGCACCGGCCGGAAGGCCTCCACGGTCCAAACACCGTATCGAGGCCTCTCCAGCCGGTCTGCCCAACGGGTGATGACGTCTCGGCGGGCGTCGACGCGCCAGTCGGTGAGCTTCCTCAGGGAAACAACACCGTCCCCCCCCGCGCACCACCGACACCCGCCGGTACAAGTCGGCGAGCATTTCCGCCTCCAGGTCCCACGGGGGAGTCCCGGCCAACAGGCACGCCGCCTCCGTCGCCACAGTGCGGTACCCGCAGATGATCCTGACCGCCATGACCTTCTGTGGACGCCACAGAAGGGCCCTAAGTCGGGCGGTCATGGATCCCGCCCACACCGGTGCGCCGTAGAGGGCCATCGACCGGATGACCCCCGCGTACAGCTGTCGACATGCCGCGCTCGGTCCGCCCACATTCGGCATCAGCCATTGTAGGGCGGACGCCACGCCGACGAGCCGCGGGACGAGCCTGCGGAAATGCTCCCGAAACCACCATCGTCCGTCGAGCACCAGGCCCAAGTACTTCATATGGGCCTGGATGCTGATCCCAACCGAATTGACGGTGATCGAGACGCCGATGGGAGGGTCCATACGGGGCCCATGGAACAAGAGGGCCTCCGTCTTGTCCAGGGCCACCCTCAACCCCAGCGCCTCGATCCGCCTGACGACCTCTTCGGTGCCTGAGGTCGCCAGGCTTACCGCCTCTTGTAGCGTCCCACCGCGGGCTGTGACGAGCGTGTCGTCGGCGTAACAAATCACGCCCAGCCCGGGTGGGAGGCTCCCCCGCAACGCCCAGTCGTGGCCGATGTTCCACAGGGTGGGTCCGAGGACCGACCCCTGTGGAACACCGCACGTCATGGGCGTTCGCACAACGTCCCCTACTCGGTTGGCGTAGAGGACGCTGCGCCCCTCCAAATAATCTGCCACCAGCCGCCTCAGGTAAGCTGGCACTCCGTGGTAACGGAGCGCCTCCCTGACGCAGCTGAATGGCAGACTATTGAATGCGTTGGCGATGTCTAGGGACACCACCAACAGCACTCCCCCGCCGGTGACGGCCTCAGTCGCCACGGCCCTCAGGCGCAACAGGGCCTCGATCGTCGAACGACCCCTCCTAAACCCAAACTGGGCGTCCGACAGATCGGGCCCCGTGCCGACGAGGTGCCGCTCGATGCGGTCAGCTACCACCCTCTCCAGTAGCTTGCCCATATCATCGAGCAGCACGATAGGCCTGTAGGCTGATGGCGACTCCGGAGGCCGTCCCGGCTACGGCATAGGCAACTAGTCTAGTTACAATAGTTTAACATTGAACTATATGTGACACTGCCTTCGTATTATAAACTAGCACTCCGCCCTCGCTTCGCTTCAGTTTCATTCGCCTTACCCTCGTAGTTTCTGTTGCCGTAAGAATACCGGGACAAAATATAGCCAAAATTACTCCTTAGATAGACAGCTACCTGGTAGTAAAATATTATCAAAATCTGTTTAGCTGTTTTGAAGATTACCCAAAACAAACAGACTGACAGACAAAAAAATTTAACCCGGTTTTAGGCGTAGGTATCGTGCAAATAACCGTATCAGCATGAAAAAAGCTTTTTAATTTGACATTACAAACAGACACCTTAATTTTATTTATTTGTATGAATAGAATATAGATTCACACTTTTCAAAATATAAGTAACTAGCAGTGCCTTGCGGTTTACTCGCATAGCTCCCCTTCCCGTGGGAATATCGGGATAAATAAAACAAAGGCCTATATATAGCCTTTGTTTTATTCTGATGTGTAAGCTATATTATTGTGAAGTTTCATCAAAATCCATTAAGTAGTTTTTGCGTGAAAGAGCAACAAACATACTTACATACAAATTTTCACGTTTATAATATTAGTAGGAGTTATTTATACAAGTGAATGATAGTGCCGTGTGACGCACCGACAATACCATTGACCGACAAGTTTGTACCTACCTACCTACCCCACTGTGTCGCGTCGCGTTAGTTCAATGATTTAATTATATTAAACTTTATACAGATTAAACTATATATTTATATATCGATTCGTTATGAATTAAAGACATCCAAATTTCCAATTTTGTCATCATTTTTTCATGTAAATCTGGTTGAAGTGTGTAAATTCAGTGATACTTAATCTGCAACATATTCGTACTTTGTTAAATGTTCATTAGAAATTGAATAAATTAGATTACGTTTGATCGATCAATGATTATATTAATGAATTAATCAATGTTTATAATATTTTGTTGTGTAATATACATTCTAATTACGATCTATGACCGTTAAACTACAACATACTCGAACAGTTGCCCCATAACCTGATATACCCCTGTATATACTCGTAGTTTGATTTATTTTTGAAGACAAAGCTGTAGCCGCATTATTAGGACTATTAGTTATTAATTTTCGATGTAAAAAGAGAAGTGTTATAGATCTGTTTATAACATTGTAACTCTTAAACGAGTGACTCAATTATGTAGCGATTTTTATGTTTAAGTCCTAACTACTTTGCCGTTAAAAAAAAAAGCGATGCATGAAATATATTCTATAGCGCGATAAAGTATGACGATAACACTTACTTCTATGTAAAAATTTTATAAAAATAGTGACCATCATAGTCCACAGATGCAGTACAAAAGAATAATTCCTTAAAGGCATTTTGTTGCGACATAGTGATAGGTATCGTGAGACAGGTGCGGCACCAGCGAGTGATATAAACTGATGAAGCGCCTGGCCTGTCGCCAACTAACCGAACAGCGGGACGAGATGAGGGCACACATACACTTGATAACTTGTACGACTACGAGTATAGCGACCGTTTGAACTGGAACTGATTTTAATGTAAGGTGAAATACTTTTGATGTGAAACATCTATAGGCGAGGGTGATCCCGATTGTCGCGTGGCGTTAACGCCACGCTTCGGGACACCATTTTAATTAACTACAAATAAAAATTCGGATACATATGTGTACATTTTTGTAACGAAACCATAGTGCGATTTAAAATTTGTACAACGCCATCTAGTGCGCTTAAAGTAAATTGTTACCTATAATGAAAATAAATGTTTATTGAATAAAAATCATCATTTTCTTGGCAAATAAATCGTAATATTATTTTTATTAATGAGCTATTTTAGTTCCTGTCGTAATCTGTTCTTTTATGCACATATACTTCTATAAAATAATGTATAATTCTCTAACTTTCCAACATAAGTATACCATACCTACTTACAGTACTTTCATGTACGAAAACTGGACAATCGCTTTTTATAGATGTTATATTAGTTTCAGATGTATATTGGGAATATTAGGAATTGTCCTAGGAGTCTGTAACACAAACAAATAAATAGATCCAAGATCCAATGATCTTGACCCACTTTCAACAGTCAGATTTCATTTAAAATTTGTTAATTTAACAAGGACCAATGACGATAAAATAATTTAAATAGCTTGTCTCATTATCATCGTCATCATTACAGGATTAGAGATTTCTTTATAAAATATATTTTGCAACTGAGATTTAGTCTTAGCTCGATAGATGTCGTTATTTCTGTTTGCTAGATCATACTTCCTTAACCGATCCTTTTGATTTGAACTACGTAGAAGTGTGTGAGGGAGACGTAGCGACGCTATGTTAGGTCGTAAGCGACTGATCGGTGAACTAATATCATTTCTTTGTAATATTTTAAATAATAGTAGAATATGTATTATTTTATTCAATACTTTACATATTAATCTATTTTCTACAAGTATATATGAATAAATCATATATACTTGTAGAAAATAATTTCGAAGTTTCACATCTGCCAGGCGTCCTGAGCGACGGCTTACTTTTTTTTATTTATTTATTAATCTTCATGCAACAAGTACAATGACGGACTTAATGCTAAAGGCATTCTCTACCAGTCAACCATAGGTGATGCAGAGATGAAAACAAAGGTAGGTGCATGTTCCGAGATAGCTATATTATTCTAAAATGAAAAAGAAAATATATTTTGCGTAGATAAATAGGTATATATGAAAGTATATAATACATACCCAAGATATATATATATACGCAAATATATAGATAGATATGATATATATTAAGATATATAAATATATACATACACAGTATATATACATAATTATAAGGACATTATATCAGTTGTGATGATTCTGCCAACTCGTTTAAGAGATGGAGTGGAACGCTCTTCTTAAATGTTTGACGACTGGTTGCCATCCTGATACCGAGAGGTAGCGAGTTCCAGAGTACATTTTATTATTATTCGTTATTATTTAAATTGGGAGCTCGTAGTGTGGTAGTTTGCTACGAATACTACCAAAACTTAGATAACTCGTGCGTGTCGTATAAGACGACTGAGATATTATATATAACACGTGGGCCTGTGTCACCGGATGCGTCTGTTCAACAATTATATTGCCAAGGTTAGACGGCAGACAGGTGGCGCGTCATAAAACATATTTGTAATATTAATGTACTAATGATTTATGTACTTTCGGTTTCTTCTTTATACTGTTAATGTTTATTTTATTTTGTATTCTATATGTCTTTTTGCTGTGTGGTAGCGGCTTCGAATACTACCAACCCTTGCTTTGCTCGTGGGTGTCGTAAAAGACGACTAAGAGCCCTAGATTGACCCGGACCAACTCCATCTGGTACCATTTGGGTCAACGATTACATTCCCAAGGAGGGTTGACGTCAGGCAGGCGGCCGGTCATAAAAGTCATTGCCGAAACTTTTTGCAATATGTCAAAACAGATGACATATTGCGTCGACCCCAAGTAATTGGGATAAGAGCAGGATGATGATGATGATTGTAAATGTCTTTATTAAGTAATTTGTTTCTTTTACTTAAGCTATTCTGTGTGATGATTATGATATTTTTTACAAACTAGAATATGATATAGTATAGTATTAATTTATTTTATTCTTAATTTAATGTTACTGTTTCAAATATTACTGTTTAACTTTTTTTAAATATATTTGTTTTGCATATATAGTTGCTTCCGCGACTTGATTGTACGGGCCCATCAGAATATCAGCGGTGTGGTATCATGTTCACTGCACCATAAGCTGACACGGGCACCATATTTGGGCCTCACATATTCGACTCCTTGTGCTTAGTTAGTAGTTGTTATTTCTTTCGTTGTGGTCTGTATTGTGTGAGGTTTACAAAATAAAATTTATTTCTTTCTTTACTATGTGAATGCATCGATCGTAAGTACGTTACATTAAGTACCAACATTACAATAAGAGCAAGATGAATTGTCACCTGACTACTTATTATTACATCATCATCATTTCAACTGATATATGTCCCACTGTTGGGCTCGCACCTCCTCCACAATAGGAGGGCAATTAGCCATACTGTACCATGCTGGTCAGACAGGTTGGTATAGGATTTTATTTCGAGTTTGCCTTCTCTTTTATAGATGCTATATGCGTATTATATCCCATAGTCGTCTTTTACGACATCCATGAGCAAGTGAGGGAGTGGTGAATTGTATTGTTACTCCGTCACCACACGGAATATTATTACATCAATTATCAAATATTCGTGTACTAATAAATATGTAATATTATTTTGTTAGTAATAAGCAGTCGTTTTAAATAAACTTATATATTTAAACGAGCAATTCTTATCTTCTATTCCAATAAATAAAATTGGAGTGTCTGTTTGTAATGTCAAAATAATAGGCTTTTTTCATGATCACATGGTTATTTGCACGACACTTATGCCTAAAATACAGATTAAAATTTTTTTATCTGTTTGTTTGTCTGTTTGTTCCGGGTAATCTTCGAAACGGCTGGACCGATTTCAAAACTTCTTTCACCAATGGAAAGCTATAATATTACAGCGTAAACTAGGCTATATTTTATCCCGGTATTCCACCGGGAACGGGAACTACGTGGGTAAAACGACTAAAACCGAAGCGAAGCGAGGGCGGGTTGCTAGTTATTTACAAAATTTCTTGTGTACGTGTGTATGTCTATGTCACTGAACTGCTCCTAAACGGCTGGACCGATGTTGATGAAGTTTTTTGTGTATGTTCAAAGGGATTCGAAAATGATTTAGATTCACAATCGGACCCGGTAGGTGTCGCTTATTAACAGAACACCGTCTGTTGTGTCAGCTAGTATATATATATATATATATATATATATATAATCCGAATCTCAGAAACGGCTCCAACGATTTTCAGAAAATTTAGCATACCAAAGGCCAAAAATCGATCTAGCTAAATTTTATTTATAGAAAATGTTGTTTTGTTGGTTTTTTTTAGCTAATCAATACAATTACATAAAATGTCATTAAATTAGGAATGTGAACAACATCGGGATTCAATTTTTGGCGGGCAAACCATTGGCGCGTCTTTTTGAATTATAAAATTTTATTAAATTGCAAACGACTTTAAACGTAATTGTTTATCACAAATAATACGCTCCTTGGTTTTATAACTGATAAATATTACACATAAGATGAATGAATCCAGCGGCGGTAAGGATTTGAAAAGAAAATTTCATACCACGGATGAGGCTGTAGAACCTGCCACGAAAATGTCTCTTAAATTCATCAATACTAAGAGAGGTTTATTTAAGGATTGTCATCATATTTACACTGAAGAAAGGCAAGAATATCCAATATTATTATCTCATGGTGCCGATGATACTAATACTAGGACAAAAATTGATATATTCAAAACCAATTATATACTCAAGAATAAGGTAACAGGTATTGATTTTGTGAAACAAACAAGTAATTATTTTCTTAAAGTATATTTCAAAAACAAGAAAGATGCTAACACCTTTTTATTAAATAAAACTTTACTGAAACAAAATAATTGGACAGCTAAAATTCCCTATGATCAGATTGAATCTCAAGGTATAATAACAGCCCCTGTGGATATCACTGAAGAAGATCTTCTGTGCAATCTTGAAGCTCGCTGCCAGGTTATAGGTGTAAAACGTTTTCTTAAGAAACAGCTAGATGGCAGTCTCCAACCACTGCGAACAGTTCTTATAACATTCTTATCTACAACAAGACCCGATCACGTAACGTATGATAACATATGGTTTGACGTTCGAGAGTATGTAAGACCACTTTTACAATGCTTTAATTGTTATAAGTTTAATCATGGTAGTGGTAGCTGCAAAAATATTCAAATATGTTCTATATGTTCACAAAATCATAATTACAGAGATTGTCCCAATAAAAATAATGTGAAATGTTCCAACTGCAGTGGCCCCCATGTAGCTATATCCAATGCCTGTCCAGTAAAATCATCTAAAATAGCTGAAATTAAAAATAGAATTGCAGGCAATTTTACTTATGCTACAGTTGCTAGTAAAAACCCTAAATCAAATTTTCCACCTTTACCAAATTTAAACTTTTCTAATAGATTACCACTATCTGTCCCTCAAAGCAAATCTTCTCCACAGAGAAGAGCTAATATAACAGAAATTCTTAATTCGGATATTATTTTAAATGGCATTACAAAAATAATAATAGAGATTATGCAAAAGAAGGAAGAGGAGGGTTTTAACATTTCTTCCAAAACAATAAAGGAGTCCTTGATAGCTAACTTTGTATAATGTTTTATTCACAGCTTAATATATTGCACTGGAATGCTAGAAGTATCGTCTCCAAATTAGATTTACTCACCAACTACATTAATACTTTTGATACAGAGATAGATATAGTTTTATTAAATGAAACTTGGTTGGATGATACTAAATCACTTAAAATAAAGGGTTACAATATATTTAGAGCCGACTCAGAGAGACCTCATGGGGGTGTAGCTATTGCTGTTAAAAATAAATTTCAAGTAAATATTATTAACACTTTTTCTTCCTATAACTGTCAAAACATATTGCTAACATTACTTCTGAATGATCTTTCGATTGATATATTATGTGTTTATTGCCCACCTGGTAAATTTAATTTAAAATTATTACAGGACATCTATTCCAAAATTCTATCTAGAAATTTTATTATTATTGGGGACTTTAATGCCCATCATGTTCTTCTTCTTGGGGATCTAATAAAAATGACAAAAGAGGTAATATAATACACTCCTTTATGGAAAGTCATAATATAGTGTGCTTAAATGATCATAACCTAGTGGGGTTATTATTATTTATATAAGCATTAGCTCCCTTTGGAAAAAGTTCTAGTGTGTTAGATTTAGCTTTTGTATCAACCCCATTAAATTCCAGCTGTAAATTTGCTATAGCTGATGATCCTATGAGTAGTGACCACTTTCCCATTCATGTAGGTTTGTTATATCCAAATCGATACCCTAAATATGATAAGCCTAACCAAATAAAATCATCTTATTCTATACCACCTATTAACTATAATAAAATTGACTGGGCTGTGTTTAAAGACAAATGTGACATCACCTTTTCAACATTCCATTCTACAGGTGATGCTTCAGTTAATTATAATAATTTTATTGAAAAATTGAACCAGATTTTATCTTCATTTGCAGTTAAGAGGCCTTTTCTTAATAACAGTCATAGTAAAATACAGAAAAAATCTGTGTGGTGGAATGATATCTGTAAAAAAGCTGTTTCTCAAGCTCGTCTTGCACTGTCTTTATATAAAAAATTTCCTAATGTTGAAAATTATTTGATATATAAAAAGTTTGATGCCCGAAAGAAACAAATAATATTAGAACAAAAACGTTCAAGTTGGCAAGCACTATGCACTTCATTCAATCTCTGTACTCCTTCTAAAGTTATATGGGATTATATTCGTAAATTTAAGTTTTCTAAGAATATTTCAAACAATATTAATTTTTTTCAAGATAATAACAATGCCCTACAATATTTAGATAAAGTATGTTCCATGAACTATAATAGTGCCTTCAATTACCTTAAATATTTTAATAACCCTGGTCACAGCTCAGCTGAGTGGTTAGAAGATCCGTTCAGTATTAGTGAATTTACTGCTGCTCTGGTAAATAAAAAAAATACATCTCCTGGTCCTGACAAAATTCCTTACTTAGTAATTAAAAACCTTCCCCTTAGTTCTCAATTACTATTATTAAATATTTTTAATCAATTGCGGTATTCTAAGAAAATTCCTGATGCCTGGAAAGAGCAGTATGTAGTACCTATTCCTAAGCCTAATAAAAACCTTAATAATCTAGACTCCTACAGACCTATCTCTTTAACATCATGTTTTTCTAAGCTTTTTGAGTCAATGCTAAAATCAAGAATAGAGTGGTTTGTAGAGAAGAACCTTTTAATACCAAATAACCAATATGGTTTTCGCAGAGGGAAAAGTACTATAGATAGCTTAAGTTGTTTAATTGGTGATATTATGAATGGTTTTCAAACCAATAGGTATACAATAGCTGTGTTTTTTGATATAAAAGGCGCTTTTGATAATATTGACCATAAATTCCTCATTAAAAGTTTGTGCAAGCTAGGATTTCCTGGAGTTGTACTTCAGTGGCTTTTTACTTTTCTACATGGACGTAAGGTGAATTTGAAAGTGAAAAACCAATTTTATGGCCCTAACATTTCTTATAAAGGTACTCCTCAAGGTTCTGTAATTTCCCCGTTAATTTTCATTTTAAGTTTGGTGAAATTAATGGAGAAGATACCTAAATCTGTCAGATATCTTCTTTATGCAGATGATCTAGCTGTATATATTCAGACATCTAATATAATTGAGGGTGAATCCATAATGAATGACTGTCTTAAAATTTTATACACTGTTCTAAGTACTAAATTGAAACTGGACATTAATACTAATAAAAGTGTTGTCATGGTTTTCTCCAGAAATGGTGAATTTAGGCCTAAATTACAATATAATGCTAATTTTTTACAAGTAAATACCTCCTATAAATATCTGGGGATCTTTCTAGACTGTAAATTATCTTGGTCTGAATATATAAGTTATTTATGCAAAAGGTCTGAGCAGGTATTAAATATTATGAGATCATTAACAGGGTTAAAATGGGGTTCTGATCCAAAAATTTTAAAACAACTATACCAAGCAACAATACGCAGTTATTTTGACTATGGTTGCATGTTTTACTTTAATGCTGCTCGTCATTTACTCAAGAAGTTAGATGTCATTCAAAATAGAGCACTCCGTATAATTTTGAGGGCTATGTCCTCCTCTCCAATTAACTCTTTAGAAGTTGAAGCTGCCGTAGTGCCTTTAACTGTTAGAAGGTCTTATGTGGTAGATAAATACTGCCTTAAGCTAATTAGCCGGGACAATGAAGTGGTTTCAAGTTGGTTAGAGAACTTTATTTACCCTGATTATAATAAAACTCCATTAAGGGCAACAACCTCTTTAAGTGAATCTATTTCATATCTAAATTATGAATTTCAAGACATAGTTTATTGGACTAAAATACTTCCATGTTATTCTCTGCAGTATAACGATATTATTTCTGAAATTCCTATTACTTTAAATAAATACAATGATAAAGCAGATTTTGTAAAGTTCTTAGATAGCAAAAGTCATTTCAGTGCAATATATACAGGTGGATCAAAAACCAAAAATAGGACTGGTTTCGCTTTTTACATTCCTACTCTAAATATAGGTAAAAAATATCACTGTCATAATTTATTTTCCATTTTTTCAACAGAAGCACTTGCTATCATACACGCTCTAGAGTATATTATAGGTAATGTTAAACAATTGAATGATAACTATATAATATTGACAGATTCTATGAGCATATTACAAGCAATTATTAACAAAACTTTATCAGCTTCTTACAATTATTTAATATACAAGATAAGGTATTATGTCTGTGCTTTACAAAAGCTCAATATTTCAATTGAGTTTGCCTGGGTCCCAGGCCATTCTGGCATCTATGGTAATGAAGTCGCTGATAGTCTGGCTAAATCATCATCAAACAGCATCTCTTGTGATTGCAAGGTTCCGTATACAGATTTAATTCCGTCACTAAAACAAAATATGATAAAACGCAGGTGTATGGTTTTAAATCATACTCGAACTACTAAAGGTAAATGGTTAGAAGAAATTGCACCCATACCTTCAAAAAAAGCGTGGTTTGAAAAAGATTCCAAGTTCCTGCGCAGACATTTTATTACCACTATTTCTAGATTACGTATTGGCCACTGCAGAATTCCTTCTCATTTGTTTAGAATTAATGTAGTTCATAATACATCTTGTTCATATTGTTACTATGCCGTTGGTGATTTGCAACATATATTTTTTAATTGTCCGAATTTTAAACTGAACCGGTTACTATTAATCTGTCAATGTCAAGACACTACAGGACATGTTCCAAACACTGTACAAACCTTACTAAAATTTCCATCACTGTATATTGCTTTGTATAATTTTATTGTAAGCACAATTGGAAATGTATGATATATTAGATAATTTAAGATTATTATTGTATCGTATAATGTAAATATTACTGTTCCGAATCTTATGTAGTTTTTAAGTTTCTGTTAGGCTGATGGTTCTGCCAAAGCCTTTAATAAATTAAAAAAAAAAAAATGAACAACATCGTTACCGTCACATGCGTGTTACTTGAAGTTGTTTATTACTTGTATGTCATACAACAGTTATCACGGAGCGCCTCACTCGCTCACTCACTCACAGGTACATACTAACACGAGTGTATAGCTTGTGAATGTGGCTCCTGTAGGGTCGCGACATGTCTGACAGTGACACTCATATGATCTCCTCTCAGTAACGTTTAACATGATAATGTTTTTGACGGGTTTACACTTCTCTTTGTAAGTTGCTTATGACAATATTTTTTATTTTAATCAATTCTTCTTTCTTTTTTTGGGTGTAGGTACGTCTTTCATTTCATAAATGTTTATGAAGTGAAACTTCCTTAGAATCGTTGTGATTTCAAACTCGATGAAACGAAAAAGCGAGTCCATAGAGACACAAACACGTAAATGTATAGGATTCAACCGGCGAGAGAATGAGATAAAGGATAAGGGGGAAAGTGAAAAAGGAAAGTGGAAAGGGAAATGGGAAACGGAAAAAGGCAAAAAGGTAAAAGGATAAACAAGTTTCACTTCGGCTATGCGTACTTTGTACACACGCATTTTTTTTTCATAGCCTACTCTCTAACCGCTGTTAGAGACAGTTCAGTTCAGAGACAGTTCTCACCGCTGGACAGTTCAGTACACGACTAGTGTCCCCCTGTGTACCTACTAACGGTATCTTTGACATATAACTTGTCGCTCAATGTAATTATATAATGTCACATATCAATGTGCCCGCATGTAGTCAATGGGTGACGCCACAAATATTAAGTGCCCACCGACTACAGAGCAACATTCTGTGAGGACTGAGCGAATAACCGTGCGCACCTTCACACATACCACGCAATACAATATACAAGACAGTATTACATGTATATATATACACCTTCACACATACCGCGCAATACAATATACAAGACAGTATTACATGTATATATATACACCTTCACACATACAGCGCAATACAATATACAAGACAGTATTACATGTATATATATACACCTTCACACATACCGCGTAATACAATATACAAGACAGTATTACATGTACATATATACACCTTCACACATACCGCGCAATACAATATACAAGACAGTATTACATGTATATATATACACCTTCACACATACCGCGCAATACAATATACAAGACAGTATTACATGTATATATATACACCTTCACACATACCGCGTAATACAATATACAAGACAGTATTACATGTATATATATATACACCTTCACACATACCGCGCAATACAATATACAAGACAGTATTACATGTACATATATACACCTTCACACATACCGCGCAATACAATATACAAGACAGTATTACATGTATATATATACACCTTCACACATACCGCGCAATACAATATACAAGACAGTATTACATGTATATATATACACCTTCACACATACCGCGCAATACAATATACAAGACAGTATTACATGTATATATATACACCTTCACACATACCGCGCAATACAATATACAAGACAGTATTACATGTATATATATACACCTTCACACATACCGCGCAATACAATATACAAGACAGTATTACATGTATATATATACACCTTCACACATACCGCGCAATACAATATACAAGACAGTATTACATGTATATATATACACCTTCACACATACCGCGCAATACAATATACAAGACAGTATTACATGTATATATATACACCTTCACACATACCGCGCAATACAATATACAAGACAGTATTACATGTATATATATACACCTTCACACATACCGCGCAATACAATATACAAGACAGTATTACATGTATATATATACACCTTCACACATACCGCGCAATACAATATACAAGACAGTATTACATGTATATATATACACCTTCACACATACCGCGCAATACAATATACAAGACAGTATTACATGTATATATATACACCTTCACACATACCGCGCAATACAATATACAAGACAGTATTACATGTATATATATACACCTTCACACATACCGCGCAATACAATATACAAGACAGTATTACATGTACATATATACACCTTCACACATACCGCGCAATACAATATACAAGACAGTATTATATGTATATATATACACCTTCACACATACCGCGCAATACAATATACAAGACAGTATTACATGTATATATATATACACCTTCACACATACCGCGCAATACAATATACAAGACAGTATTACATGTATATATATACACCTTCACACATACCGCGCAATACAATATACAAGACAGTATTACATGTATATATATACACCTTCACACATACCGCGCAATAAAATATACAAGACAGTATTACATGTATATATATACACCTTCACACATACCGCGCAATACAATATACAAGACAGTATTACATGTATATATATACACCTTCACACATACCGCGCAATACAATATACAAGACAGTATTACATGTATATATATACACCTTCACACATACCGCGCAATACAATATACAAGACAGTATTACATGTACATATATACACCTTCACACATACCGCGCAATACAATATACAAGACAGTATTACATGTATATATATACACCTTCACACATACCGCGCAATACAATATACAATGACAGTATTACATGTATATATATACACCTTCACACATACCGCGCAATACAATATACAAGACAGTATTACATGTATATATATACACCTTCACACATACCGCGCAATACAATATACAAGACAGTATTACATGTATATATATACACCTTCACACATACCGCGCAATACAATATACAAGACAGTATTACGTGTACATATATACACCTTCACACATACCGCGCAATACAATATACAAGACAGTATTACATGTATATATATATACACCTTCACACATACCGCGCAATACAATATACAAGACAGTATTACATGTATATATATACACCTTCACACATACCGCGCAATACAATATACAAGACAGTATTACATGTACACATATACACCTTCACACATACCGCGCAATACAATATACAATGACAGTATTACGTGTACATATATACACCTTCACACATACCGCGCAATACAATATACAAGACAGTATTACATGTATATATATACACCTTCACACATACCGCGCAATACAATATACAAGACAGTATTACATGTACATATATACACCTTCACACATACCGCGCAATACAATATACAAGACAGTATTACATGTATATATATACACCTTCACACATACCGCGCAATACAATATACAAGACAGTATTACATGTATATATATACACCTTCACACATTTTTTTTTTTTTTTTTTTTTTTTTTTTATGGGTGGGCTATGGTAAGCGCACGCGCGGTCCAATCCGTCCGGGGCGATGAAAGGACGGCGCGCGGGCCCATAACCCACCCGTACCCACGTCACCTCGTTGTTGGGCCGACCACCGGAGCAGATGTGACTTGTCGTCAGTGGTCGGCCCGACGGAATACCCTTTCGGGTATCCTCACCTCTCGACGTACTGGGACGTCGGTCGCCGTCGCGCGGTCAGCCTCTCCGCGGGTGACGGACAATTCCCCGGTCCGATCACCCGCGGCCTCGGCTAGGGCGGCATTAGGCGCAGATACTCGCGCCTGCGCCGCCCGAGTCGCCGGCGGCGGAACGTGTCGCCGAATAGCAGCTCTACTCGCACACGATCCGCCGCCTCCTTCCGTGAGATTACGGCCTCACAGAAGGCGGCGACCGCGTCCCAGTTCCTGACGCTGACGAGCATCTCCCTGGCGATGGTCGGCAGCGCCAGGTCGGCACCGATAATTGCGACGAGTTCACGGCGATCCCCCTCCCATGCAGCACACTCCTCGAGCGTGTGCTGCGCCGTGTCCTCGTCGCAACTGCAGTGGTGGCAGGACGGTGTGCTCTCCCTCCTGACAATCTTGTGCAGGTACTTCCCGAAGCAACCGTGCCCCGTCAGCACCTGCACCAGTCGGAAGGAAAGCACCCCGTGCGTCCGCTCCAACCACTCCATCAGCACCGGCCGGAGGGCCTCGACAGTCCTGACACCGTACCGAGGACTCTCCAGCCGGACTGCCCAACGGGCAATTACTTCTCGGCGGGCGTCGACCCGCCAGGCGGTGATCTCATTGATGGAGACCATGCTGCCGCGGGCGCGCGTCTCCGACACCCGCCGATAAATGTCGGCGAGCATCTCCGCCTCCAGGTCCCACGGGGGGGTTCCGGCCAGGAGGCACGCTGCCTCCGTCGCCACCGTGCGGTAACCCCGTATGGCCCTGATCGCCATGACCCTCTGTGGTCGCCACAGGAGGGCCCTAAGACGGACGGTCAGGGACCCCGCCCACACCGGTGCGCCGTACAGGGCCATCGACCGGATCACCCCCACGTACAGCTGTCGGCACGTAGCACTGGGTCCGCCCACATTCGGCATCAGCCGCGAAAGGGCGGACGCCACGCCGACAAGCCGGGGAACAAGTCGATGGAGATGCTCCCGGAACCAAAAATGCCCGTCGAGCACCAGGCCCAAGTACTTCATGTGGGCCTGGATGCTGATGGTGACCGAATTCACGGTGATCGAAGCGCCGGCGGGAGGCCCGGCGGTACGGAGGCCATGGAACAAAAGGGCCTCCGTCTTTTCCAGGGCTACCCTCAACCCCAGCGCTTCGATCCGCCTGACAATCTCCTCGGATACACCTTCACACATACCGCGCAATACAATATACAAGACAGTATTACATGTATATATATACACCTTCACACATACCGCGCAATACAATATACAAGACAGTATTACATGTACATATATACACCTTCACACATACCGCGCAATACAATATACAAGACAGTATTACGTGTACATATATACACCTTCACACATACCGCGCAATACAATATACAAGACAGTATTACATGTATATATATATACACCTTCACACATACCGCGCAATACAATATACAAGACAGTATTACATGTATATATATACACCTTCACACATACCGCGCAATACAATATACAAGACAGTATTACATGTATATATATATACACCTTCACACATACCGCGCAATACAATATACAAGACAGTATTACATGTACACATATACACCTTCACACATACCGCGCAATACAATATACAAGACAGTATTACATGTATATATATACACCTTCACACATACCGCGCAATACAATATACAAGACAGTATTACGTGTACATATATACACCTTCACACATACCGCGCAATACAATATACAAGACAGTATTACATGTATATATATACACCTTCACACATACCGCGCAATACAATATACAAGACAGTATTACATGTATATATATATACACCTTCACACATACCGCGCAATACAATATAAAAGACAGTATTACATGTACACATATACACCTTCACACATACCGCGCAATACAATATACAAGACAGTATTACATGTACACATATACACCTTCACACATACCGCGCAATACAATATACAAGACAGTATTACGTGTACATATATACACCTTCACACATACCGCGCAATACAATATACAAGACAGTATTACATGTATATATATACACCTTCACACATACCGCGCAATACAATATACAAGACAGTATTACATGTATATAAACTCATTTGCAAAAAAAACGGGCGGTTTTGATTTTCATTCATATTTAAAAAGATACAATACCAAAAAGGTTTCAATCGTTTGTACACGTTACTGGCCGGTTTTAAAAATGCTGTGGTATTTAAAAAAGTACGTTCTAAATTCAATTTTTCATTTGATGTTCATTTTTACAGAAAACCCCTTTTTATCCTACATTTTTGGCGCGAAGTTCCAGAAGTTAACATCGACTTTCATAACTTTTATTCGATTTTTATCGATTAATTTCATATCCTTGACTGTCAAAGCTTTATTTAATGCTGTTTGGCTGTATCAAAAATGGTAGATAAAGTGGTAAAAGCTACCAAAATTATCGCGCTGCTTGAAGAGGGTTGCAGCCAATGTTTCGTGGCTAGGAGGCTAAATGTTAGTCGCTCGACAGTCCAAAGGACCTGGCAGCAATATCAGGAGACTGGTTCCGTCGAGAGAAGGCCTGGTTCTGGAAGAAAACCATGTACCCAACCACGGGATGATCGTTTTCTTGTGAGTCGCGCATTGAGAAATCGCAAATCTTCGTATGTGGATCTTAAGAACAACCTCCAAGAAGTAAGAAATGTGCATATTAGTCTATGGACGGTCAGGAGGAGGCTTCTCGCTGCCAATATACGCAGTCACCGCCCGGCCCGCGGCCCCAAATTACTCCGTGAGCACAGAGTTCACAGGCTTAGGTTCGCTAGAAATTGTGAATCATGGACTCAAGACGATTGGAATAGGGTTTTGTTCTCTGATGAAGCCAGGATATCTCTGTTCGGTGAAGATCGACGTCGGCGAGTGCTAAGAAGACAAGGAGAACGCTTTGCAGAGGCATGTTTCGAAAAAATCACACCTTATGGTGGGGGCTCTGTTATGTTTTGGGCAGGAATAAATTCAATGGATCGTACAGAGTTAGTCTTCATTGAAAACGGCTCACTGACTGGGCATCGATACATAACGGAAGTTCTAATTTCTCATGCACAACCCGCATTGGCCGCTCTAGGTGAAGACTCGATTTTTATGGACGACAATGCTCGCGCCCACCGATCCCGCGATGTTAATGCGTATGTGCAAGAGGTCGGCATTCGTCGTTTGGATTGGCCAGCTCGAAGTCCCGACCTCAATCCCATAGAGCATGTCTGGGACGTTCTGAAACGGCGTGTGAGATCAGTACACCCGGCTCCGCAGACCATCAGAGAGCTGAAGAATGTGATTACTGCGGAGTGGGAACGTATTCCGCAAGCAAGTATCCGGGATATACTCGCTAGCATGCCCAGACGAATTCAAGCTGTGATTTTAGCTAGAGGGGGTCACACTCGATACTAAACATTTATCTGCTTTTACTTTATTAAAGAAAAACAAACAAAAAAACTTTTTTATTTTTACTTCATGAGCATATGCACTACTAGCGAATATACACTACTAGCGAGGTTTAGCATTATTTCCCATAAATTGTATCTAAATTTTATGAAATACTGATGAAAACGATTATTTTCTTATTAATTTAGCAAATTGTGTGGATAAAACTACCTATAATTATCAAACAAAGAAATATTAACATTTGAAATGGTTCATTGCTTAGGTGCCCGTTTTTTTTGCAAATGAGTGTATATATACACCTTCACACATACCGCGCAATACAATATACAAGACAGTATTACGTGTACATATATACACCTTCACACATACCGCGCAATACAATATACAAGACAGTATTACATGTATATATATACACCTTCACACATACCGCGCAATACAATATACAAGACAGTATTACATGTATATATATACACCTTCACACATACCGCGCAATACAATATACAAGACAGTATTACATGTATATATATACACCTTCACACATACCGCGCAATACAATATACAAGACAGTATTACGTGTATATATATACACCTTCACACATACCGCGCAATACAATATACAAGACAGTATTACATGTATATATATACACCTTCACACATACCGCGCAATACAATACACAAGACAGTATTACATGTATATACATATACACCTTCACACATACCGCGCAATACAATATACAAGACAGTATTACATGTATATATATACACCTTCACACATACCGCGCAATACAATATACAAGACAGTATTACATGTACATATATACACCTTCACACATACCGCGCAATACAATATACAATACAGTATTATATGTACATATATAGACCTTCACACATACCGCGCAATACAATATACAAGACAGTATTACGTGTACATATATACACCTTCACACATACCGCGCAATACAATATACAATGACAGTATTACATGTACACATATACACCTTCACACATACCACGCAATACAATATACAAGACAGTATTACATGTATATATATACACCTTCACACATACCGCGCAATACAATATACAAGACAGTATTACATGTACACATATACACCTTCACACATACCGCGCAATACAATATACAAGACAGTATTACATGTACACATATACACCTTCACACATACCGCGCAATACAATATACAATGACAGTATTACATGTACACATATACACCTTCACACATACCGCGCAATACAATATACAAGACAGTATTACATGTATATATATACACCTTCACACATACCGCGCAATACAATATACAAGACAGTATTACATGTATATATATGCACCTTCACACATACCGCGCAATACAATATACAAGACAGTATTACATGTATATATATACACCTTCACACATACCGCGCAATACAATATACAAGACAGTAGTATTACATGTATTTATATACACCTTCACACATACCGCGCAATACAATATACAAGACAGTATTACATGTACACATATACACCTTCACACATACCGCGCAATACAATATACAATGACAGTATTACATGTACACATATACACCTTCACACATACCGCGCAATACAATATACAAGACAGTATTACATGTATATATATACACCTTCACACATACCGCGCAATACAATATACAAGACAGTATTACATGTACACATATACACCTTCACACATACCGCGCAATACAATATACAAGACAGTATTACATGTACACATATACACCTTCACACATACCGCGCAATACAATATACAAGACAGTATTACATGTATATATATACACCTTCACACATACCGCGCAATACAATATACAAGACAGTATTACGTGTACATATATACACCTTCACACATACCGCGCAATACAATATACAAGACAGTATTACATGTATATATATATACACCTTCACACATACCGCGCAATACAATATACAAGACAGTATTACATGTATATATATGCACCTTCACACATACCGCGCGATACAATATACAAGACAGTATTACATGTACACATATACACCTTCACACATACCGCGCAATACAATATACAAGACAGTATTACATGTATATATATACACCTTCACACATACCGCGCAATACAATATACAAGACAGTATTACATGTACATATATACACCTTCACACATACCGCGCAATACAATATACAAGACAGTATTATATGTACATATATACACCTTCACACATACCGCGCAATACAATATACAAGACAGTATTACGTGTACATATATACACCTTCACACATACCGCGCAATACAATATACAATGACAGTATTACATGTACACATATACACCTTCACACATACCACGCAATACAATATACAAGACAGTATTACATGTATATATATACACCTTCACACATACCGCGCAATACAATATACAAGACAGTATTACATGTACACATATACACCTTCACATATACCGCGCAATACAATATACAAGACAGTATTACATGTACACATATACACCTTCACACATACCGCGCAATACAATATACAATGACAGTATTACATGTACACATATACACCTTCACACATACCGCGCAATACAATATACAAGACAGTATTACATGTATATATATACACCTTCACACATACCGCGCAATACAATATACAAGACAGTATTACATGTATATATATGCACCTTCACACATACCGCGCAATACAATATACAAGACAGTATTACATGTATATATATACACCTTCACACATACCGCGCAATACAATATACAAGACAGTAGTATTACATGTATTTATATACACCTTCACACATACCGCGCAATACAATATACAAGACAGTATTACATGTACACATATACACCTTCACACATACCGCGCAATACAATATACAATGACAGTATTACATGTACACATATACACCTTCACACATACCGCGCAATACAATATACAAGACAGTATTACATGTATATATATACACCTTCACACATACCGCGCAATACAATATACAAGACAGTATTACATGTACACATATACACCTTCACACATACCGCGCAATACAATATACAAGACAGTATTACATGTACACATATACACCTTCACACATACCGCGCAATACAATATACAAGACAGTATTACATGTATATATATACACCTTCACACATACCGCGCAATACAATATACAAGACAGTATTACGTGTACATATATACACCTTCACACATACCGCGCAATACAATATACAAGACAGTATTACATGTATATATATATACACCTTCACACATACCGCGCAATACAATATACAAGACAGTATTACATGTATATATATGCACCTTCACACATACCGCGCGATACAATATACAAGACAGTATTACATGTACACATATACACCTTCACACATACCGCGCAATACAATATACAAGACAGTATTACATGTATATATATACACCTTCACACATACCGCGCAATACAATATACAAGACAGTATTACATGTACATATATACACCTTCACACATACCGCGCAATACAATATACAAGACAGTATTATATGTACATATATACACCTTCACACATACCGCGCAATACAATATACAAGACAGTATTACGTGTACATATATACACCTTCACACATACCGCGCAATACAATATACAATGACAGTATTACATGTACACATATACACCTTCACACATACCACGCAATACAATATACAAGACAGTATTACATGTATATATATACACCTTCACACATACCGCGCAATACAATATACAAGACAGTATTACATGTACACATATACACCTTCACACATACCGCGCGATACAATATACAAGACAGTATTACATGTACACATATACACCTTCACACATACCGCGCGATACAATATACAAGACAGTATTACATGTATATATATACACCTTCACACATACCGCGCAATACAATATACAAGACAGTATTACATGTATATATATACACCTTCACACATACCGCGCAATACAATATACAAGACAGTATTACATGTACACATATACACCTTCACACATACCGCGCAATACAATATACAAGACAGTACTACATGTATATATATGCACCTTCACACATACCGCGCGATACAATATACAAGACAGTATTACATGTATATATATACACCTTCACACATACCGCGCAATACAATATACAAGACAGTATTACATGTATATATATGCACCTTCACACATACCGCGCAATACAATATACAAGACAGTATTACATGTATATATATACACCTTCACACATACCGCGCAATACAATATACAAGACAGTAGTATTACATGTATTTATATACACCTTCACACATACCGCGCAATACAATATACAAGACAGTATTACATGTACACATATACACCTTCACACATACCGCGCAATACAATATACAATGACAGTATTACATGTACACATATACACCTTCACACATACCGCGCAATACAATATACAAGACAGTATTACATGTATATATATACACCTTCACACATACCGCGCAATACAATATACAAGACAGTATTACATGTACACATATACACCTTCACACATACCGCGCAATACAATATACAAGACAGTATTACATGTATATATATACACCTTCACACATACCGCGCAATACAATATACAAGACAGTATTACGTGTACATATATACACCTTCACACATACCGCGCAATACAATATACAAGACAGTATTACATGTATATATATACACCTTCACACATACCGCGCAATACAATATACAAGACAGTATTACATGTATATATATACACCTTCACACATACCGCGCAATACAATATACAAGACAGTATTACATGTATATATATACACCTTCACACATACCGCGCAATACAATATACAAGACAGTATTACATGTATATATATACACCTTCACACATACCGCGCAATACAATATACAAGACAGTATTACATGTACATATATACACCTTCACACATACCGCGCAATACAATATACAAGACAGTATTATATGTACATATATACACCTTCACACATACCGCGCAATACAATATACAAGACAGTATTACGTGTACATATATACACCTTCACACATACCGCGCAATACAATATACAATGACAGTATTACATGTACACATATACACCTTCACACATACCACGCAATACAATATACAAGACAGTATTACATGTATATATATACACCTTCACACATACCGCGCAATACAATATACAAGACAGTATTACATGTACACATATACACCTTCACACATACCGCGCAATACAATATACAATGACAGTATTACATGTACACATATACACCTTCACACATACCGCGCAATACAATATACAAGACAGTATTACATGTATATATATACACCTTCACACATACCGCGCAATACAATATACAAGACAGTATTACATATACATATATACACCTTCACACATACCGCGCAATACAATATACAAGACAGTACTACATGTATATATATGCACCTTCACACATATAGCGCTATACAATATACAAGACAGTATTACATGTATATATATACACCTTCACACATATCGCGCAATACAATATACAAGACAGTATTACATGTATATATATACACATTCACACATACCGCGCAATACAATATACAAGACAGTATTACATGTATATATATACACCTTCACACATACCGCGCAATACAATATACAAGACAGTATTACATGTACACATATACACCTTCACACATACCGCGCAATACAATATACAAGACAGTATTACATATACATATATACACCTTCACACATACCGCGCAATACAATATAGAAGACAGTACTACATGTATATATATGCACATTCACACATACCGCGCGATACAATATACAAGACAGTATTACATGTATATATATACACCTTCACACATACCGCGCAATACAATATACAAGACAGTATTACATGTATATATATGCACCTTCACACATACCGCGCAATACAATATACAAGACAGTATTACATGTATATATATACACCTTCACACATACCGCGCAATACAATATACAAGACAGTATTACATGTACACATATACACCTTCACACATACCGCGCAATACAATATACAATGACAGTATTACATGTACACATATACACCTTCACACATACCGCGCAATACAATATACAAGACAGTATTACATATATATATATACACCTTCACACATACCGCGCAATACAATATACAAGACAGTATTACATGTACACATATACACCTTCACACATACCGCGCAATTCAATATACAATGACAGTATTACATGTACACATATACACCTTCACACATACCGCGCAATACAATATACAAGACAGTATTACATGTATATATATACACCTTCACACATACCGCGCAATACAATATACAAGACAGTATTACGTGTACATATATACACCTTCACACATACCGCGCAATACAATATACAAGACAGTATTACATGTATATATATATACACCTTCACACATACCGCGCAATACAATATACAAGACAGTATTACATGTATATATATACACCTTCACACATACCGCGCAATACAATATACAAGACAGTATTACATGTACACATATACACCTTCACACATACCGCGCAATACAATATACAATGACAGTATTACGTGTACATATATACACCTTCACACATACCGCGCAATACAATATACAAGACAGTATTACATGTATATATATACACCTTCACACATACCGCGCAATACAATATACAAGACAGTATTACGTGTACATATATACACCTTCACACATACCGCGCAATACAATATACAATGACAGTATTACATGTACATATATACACCTTCACACATACCGCGCAATAAAATATACAAGACAGTATTACATGTACACATATACACGTTCACACATACCGCGCAATACAATATACAAGACAGTATTACGTGTACATATATACACCTTCACACATACCGCGCAATACAATATACAAGACAGTATTACATTTTTTTTTTTTTTTTTTTTTTTTTTTTTTTTTTTTTTTTTTTTTTGGGTGGGCTATGGTAAGCGCACGCGCGGTCCTGTCCGTCCGGGGCGATGAAAGGACGGCGCGCGGGCCCATACCCACGTCACCTCGTTGTTGGGCCGACCACCGGAGCAGATGTCACTTGTCGTCAGTGGTCGGCCCGACGGAATACCCTTTCGGGTAACCTCTCGACCTGGGACGTCGGTCGCCGTCGCGCGGTTAGCCTCTCTGCGGGTGATGGACAATTCCCCGGTCCGATCACCCGCGGCCTCGGCTAGGGCGGCATTAGGCGCAGATACTCGCGCCTGCGCCGCCCGAGTCGCCGGCGGCGGAACGTGTCGCCAAATAGAAGCTCTACTCGCACACGATCCGCCGCCTCCTTCCGTGAGATAAGGGCCTCACAGAAGGCGGCGACCGCGTCCCAGTTCCTGACGCTGACGAGCATCTCCCTGGCGATGGTCGGCAGCGCCAGGTCGGCACCGATAATTGCGACGAGTTCACGGCGATCCTCCTCCCATGCAGCACACTCCTCGAGCGTGTGCTGCGCCGTGTCCTCGTCGCAACTGCAGTGGTGGCAGGATGGTGTGCTCTCCCTCCTGACAATCTTGTGCAGGTACTTCCCGAAGCAACCGTGCCCCGTCAGCACCTGCACCAGTCGGAAGGAAAGCACCCCGTGCGTCCGCTCCAACCACTCCATCAGCACCGGCTGGAGGGCCTCGACGGTCCTAACACCATACCGAGGACTCTCCAGCCGGACTGCCCAACGGGCAATGACTTCTCGGCGGGCGTCGACCCGCCAGGCGGTGATCTCTGTGATGGAGACCATGCCGCCGCGGGCGCGCTTCTCCGACACCCGCCGATAAATGTCGGCGAGCATCTCCGCCTCCAGGTCCCACGGGGGGGTTCCGGCCAGGAGGCACGCTGCCTCCGTCGCCACCGTGCGGTAACCGCGTACGGCCCTGATCGCCATGACCCTCTGTGGTCGCCACAGGAGGGCCCTAAGACGGACGGTCAGGGACCCCGCCCACACCGGTGCGCCGTACAGGGCCATCGACCGGATCACCCCCACGTACAGCTGTCGGCACGTAGCACTGGGTCCGCCCACATTCGGCATCAGCCGCGAAAGGGCGGACGCCGCGCCGACAAGCCGGGGAACTAGTCGATGGAGATGCTCCCGGAACCAAAAATGCCCGTCGAGCACCAGGCCCAAGTACTTCATGTGGGCCTGGATGCTGATGGTGACCGACTTCACGGTGATCGAAGCGCCGGCGGGAGGCCCGGCGGTACGGAGGCCATGGAACAGAAGGGCCTCCGTCTTTTCCAGGGCTACCCTCAACCCCAGCGCTTCGATCCGCCTGACAATCTCCTCGGTGCCGAGAGTTGCCAGGCGTGCCGCCTCCTCTAGCGTCCCACCCCGGGCTGTGACGAGTGTATCGTCGGCGTAGCAAATTACGCCCAGCCCGGGTGGGAGGCTTCCTCTCAACGCCCAGTCGTAGCCGATGTTCCACAGGGTCGGACCCAGAACCGACCCCTGCGGGACACCGCACGTCATGGGCGTTCGCACATCGTCCCCTACTCGGTCAACGTAGAGGACGCTGCGCCCCTCCAAGTAGTCTGCCACCAGCCGCCTGAGGTACACGGGCACCCCGTGATACCTTAGCCCCTCCCTGATGCAGCTGAATGGCAGACTGTTGAAGGCGTTGGCGATGTCCAGGGATACCGCCAACAGGACTCCTCCGCCGGTGACGGCCTCCGCTACCACGGCCTTCAAACGCAGCAGGGCCGCGATCGTCGAACGCCCTCTCCGAAAACCAAACTGGGCGTCCGACAAATCGGGCCCGTCCCCGACGAGGTGCCGCTCGATGCGGGCAGCCAACACCCTCTCCAGCAGCTTGCCCGCATCATCGAGCAGCACGATGGGCCTGTAGGCCGAGGCCGACTCGGGAGACCGTCCCGGCTTCGGCAGGAGAACCAGCCTCCCCTCTTTCCAGCACCCAGGGAACTGTCCGGACGACAAACAAGCGTCGAACAGTCCCCTGAGGCGTGGTCCCAGGTGTTCGAGGACCAGGGCCAGCACACGGTTCGGAATACCGTCGGGCCCGGGGGCGGTGGATTTCACTTGCATACGCGCCACCGCCGCCCCCATTTCCGGCTCCGTGATGGGCGGAGCACTTTCATCGTCGGCCTCCCGGTCGCTGTCCGGCGAAGTCATGACCGGGGGCGTGTGCTCCGCCCGCCGTGGAAAGAGGTCCTCGACAACTCTGGTGAGGAGGCTAGGCTGGAGAGTCTCGGTGAGGGGGGGGCCCCGCCCGCGGAGCTTATTCAGCGCCGCGAGGTAGGGGCGACCCCAGGGGTCACGCTCGAGACTGTCCAGCATCTCCCGCCGACTAACGTCCTTGGCGGTACGGACGGCCAGCCTGAAGGCAGACCGCGCACAGCGGTAAGCCTCGTACAGCTGGCCCTCCCGCTCAGCGTCGCGGTGACGCGCTCGGCTGCGGGTGTAGGCCCTCCGGGCACGTATGCACGCGGCCCGAAGGTCCGCCAATTCTCGGGACCACCAGGGGACCGCACTCTTCGGGGGCAGGCGCCGCACACGGGGCATGGCCGCATCGCAGATCTGCGTTAACGCACAGCGGATGCGGCCAGCCTCGGCATCCACCCCGTCCGCCTGGGGCGGTGAGGACAGCCACGACTGAACGATGGCTGCCTCGGCCAACAGGTCCCGATCCAATCGACCCACAGCCCACCGCGGAAACGCGGGAGCTCCGTCCGCCGTGTGACCCCTGCTGGGCTGCAGGAGGGTCCGGGAGACCTCTATCCGGATGTATCGGTGATCGGATAGGGTCTCAACCTCCTCCTGGACGCACCAGCTCCTCACACGTGCTGCGACATTAGGGCTAGCGAACGACAAGTCCACTATCGACCCGCCCTGCTGCCGCACGCACGTTTGCACCGAGCCCCTGTTCAGCAAACAGAGGTCCAGTGCCGCCGCCCACTCTTCGACCGCCCGCCCGCGGGCATTCGTCCTGGGGGACCCCCACGCCGTGGACTTGGCGTTGTAGTCCCCCAGAACGAAGACTTGGCGCGGTGCTAGTCGCCGTATCGAGGCCCCCAGGATGGTGAGGAAGGCCCCGAAATCCGTCGCGCTCCTGTTAGGGGAGAAGTAAACACCAAATAGCGTAACCTCTCCCCATTCCGCCGCGACATACCCATCGCCCCTGTCCTTGAGCAACAAAGGCGGGGAATGCCACGACGTGGAGGCGACGATTGCCACAGAGCCGTCACTGCTGCCCAGCCAATTGGGACGGTCAGGCACCACGTACGGCTCCGCGGCTACGGCTGCACCGATCAACCACTCCGCCATGGCTTGCAGGAAAACGTCCTTTGCCTCGGCGGCGTGATTGAGGTTGGCCTGCAGGAGGTGGTAGGATTCGGGCGCCATTAGTGGGCCGTATCCATCACCTCCTCCACGCTGGCGGGCGATCGGGTCGCGCTAGGGACGGGAGCGGCCGGGGTCGTCGGGCCGCTCCGTCCCTTTGGGGCCGAAGCCGGGGGTCTGCACTCCCTGCCCCCCATGCGGTGCTTGGAGGGCCTATTGCCCGCTGCACACGCGGGGCAGTGGGGAGTGGCGGCGCAGGATGCCGCCTTGTGCCCGGGTTGACCGCAGCGGAAGCAGAGATCGCTGCAGTCAAAGCAATTGGTGCATGTCGGCCGAGTGTGTCCGACCGCCATGCACTTGTAGCACCTCGCAGGCCGGGTCTCCAGCACGGTCACCCGCGCCGAGCTCCAGCCCACGAGGAGCCTGCCTGAGCCGGCCAATTGCTTGGCCGACTCCACCGGGCACTGCACCCAGGCAGCACCGACGCCGCCCGGACCAGGGCGGATGGCGCCAATTCGGACGGTGTCCACGGGACACCCGGTTTTCGAGACGATGGCCTCCCGGATGTCATCCACCGTCACGGAGTCGTCCAGACCCGCGACGCGTAGTTCTGCGCACTTTACGGGTCTGGCGATTTTGACGCCACCCTCCTCTGCGAACAGACCCCTCAACTTGGCCGCCATGCTATCGGCCGTCTTGGCGCCCTCGGCCCCAGGGAACTCGAGAATCCGTGCCCCTGTCCGGGCCTTGCGGGTCCTGGCTTCAACGCCTCCTAAATCGGAGACGTCAAGCTCCCGCCGGGCGCGACGTAAGACGGCCTCATAGCTGAGGCCGTTTTCGGCCGCCTCAGGCAGCACGGTGATCACCACCGCGGCTGACTTTGGCGGCCGGAGCCTCCTGCGCGACCTCTTATTTGCGGCTCCTGCTTTGGGAGCGGAGGCTTTGGCGGCACTTTTGGCCTCCGCTCTCCTCTTCTGGCCGCGACTTTTTCGGCTGCGCTCGGCTGTCTGCCAACCTTCTTCAGGTGCATCGGAGGGGCCGGGCACAGCAGTCACGGCCGCGGCTGCGTTGGCTGCTTCCGGCGGTGCATTTGCCGGCAGCGGCTGAGGTCCGGCCTGAGCAGGAGCCGGTGCCACCTTCTTCCTCGCGGCGGTCCCTTTGGACTTCGGTCCAGCAACGGCCGCAGCGTAGTTCCCTACGCGCCCGCCCTGGCAGGGTAGCGCATCAGGGGCTGACACCGCGGCCTTGGGCCTGTCCGCAGCAAGCGGCGGCCGAAGACGGGGCTCCGGAGGCAGTCTTGACTCCAGAGCCGCCATGCGCGCGTCGAGCATTCTGCCCACAACATCCACTATGGCGCGCATGGTCTGATCCGGCACGCCGTTCACTGCGGGCAGCGGGACCGCTTCGGCCGGCTGGGCCCTCTGGGGACTCGCCGCAGCGCGAGTTGGCGCAACGGGGACAGTGGGGGCGGCGGCAGGGCCGGCGCTTGTCGGCGGCGCAGTCCTCGCCAGTTGTGCGACCTGGCGCCGCAAGTCGGCCATTTGCTTGGCCAACTCGCGGTTCGCCTTCTGCACCGCCGACAGTTCTTTGTGTAAGGCCTTGTTTTTCTCCTGCAGGCCTGAAACCTCACCAGAAAGGCGGGCGTTTTCGGCCTGCAGGGTGGCCACATTGGCAGCTGGGGGATTGCCACCCACAGCGGGCTCAGCAGCCGCCGTTTCGGTGGGAGGGATGTCCGCCAACACCCTCATCATTCTTTCGGCAGCCGCCTCATTTGCCCGTTTATGGGCCTCAGTCCCCCGCGCCGTGCCGATCGGCGATGGAGTCGCCGACCTTGCCGCTACTACCGCGCCGCCTCGCCCGCCCCGCCCCCTGCGAGAGGTCGGGACTTTGGGAGGAGGCATGATGGTGCTACTCCCCTCGGAGGATCCCGAGCTGCCACCCTCGTTCAGGGGGCGCTTCCGCACCTGCGAGAGGAGGACCTCCTCCCTGACCGCTAGGGCCGCCGTCAAGGCCGACGCTGGGGACTGACTGGCGATCTCTGCAGCTGATGTGCTGCCGCCCTCAGTGTCCGACGGCTCTGCGGTAGTGCTGCCGTCCTCGTCAGCAGTCGGAGCGGCTGCAGCGGCCTCCCTAGCCAGCCGCTCCTGCCTGGCCAACTCGCGCCTCTTGACACTCGTGGCCTTCCCCGTCCCCATATTCTTCCGCTTTTTTCTCTTCTTGGGGGCTTCGAGTGTCGCCGGCCCCTTGCCTAATCTTGTGGCCTCAAGTGCCGGACCAGCAGCCGAGCTGCAGTCGGACGAGGCCACTCCTTCCTCTGTGCCAGTTTTTCTGTAGCTTGGCAAGGCTTTTAGGTGGGAACCAATCGAATTCCGGTTCTCCGTGGTGGTGTTTTTGGGCGTCTCACCCCTCCTATCTTCATCTGTGTTAATTGAACATGAATCCATCAAGTTCCCACGAGCATGGGAGAAATAACGGTCGACCCGGGCAGAGATCCCGATACCCGGGCAAGCGTACATTTGTATCCCAACACAGGGGGTCCGCAGGTACCCTGGCTGGGGGCGCGCTAACGACTGAACAACCCATCAGCCATGCATCCTCTCGCCGCGCGCCAGAACTTAGGATTCTGGGTGATTGTTTTATAGAGGTTTTCTTCCTCGCGGTCCAGGCGGTTAAGCCAAGACCCTCGCTCCTGAATCTAGACCTCAAGACAAATGTCCCGAAGCAAGAATCAGGTCTACGATTTGTCGCGGTTGGCAAATGCCTGCCCAGTCCTCAAATGAATGAGTGACTGGACCCGTCGAATTTTCGCATCCTATAATACTAATACCCTCTACAATTAGAGGGCATGGAGCGAATTTGGGGCATCCCACAAACTGGGCCTCCCCTCGGGCCAGATATTTGCCACGAGCGACAATTGCAGAGAGCAGTCCAAGAAATTGTCGCTCGTGCCCAGGGTACACTACGCGGAGGTTTCTGGCGTAGTACCCCAAGACAGTATTACATGTACACATATACACCTTCACACATACCGCGCAATACAATATACAAGACAGTATTACGTGTACATATATACACCTTCACACATACCACGCAATACAATATACAAGACAGTATTACATGTATATATATACACCTTCACACATACCGCGCAATACAATATACAAGACAGTATTACATGTATATATATACACCTTCACACATAACGCGCAATACAATATACAATGACAGTATTACATGTACACATATACACCTTCACACATACCGCGCAATACAATATACAATGACAGTATTACGTGTACATATATACACCTTCACACATACCGCGCAATACAATATACAAGACAGTATTACATGTATATATATACACCTTCACACATACCGCGCAATACAATATACAAGACAGTATTACGTGTACATATATACACCTTTACACATACCGCGCAATACAATATACAAGACAGTATTACATGTACACATACCGCGCAATAAAATATACAAGACAGTATTACATGTACACATATACACCTTCACACATACCGCGCAATACAATATACAAGACAGTATTACGTGTACATATATACACCTTCACACATACCACGCAATACAATATACAAGACAGTATTACATGTATATATATACACCTTCACACATACCGCGCAATACAATATACAAGACAGTATTACATGTATATATATACACCTTCACACATAACGCGCAATACAATATACAATGACAGTATTACATGTACACATATACACCTTCACACATACCGCGCAATACAATATACAATGACAGTATTACGTGTACATATATACACCTTCACACATACCGCGCAATACAATATACAAGACAGTATTACATGTACACATATACACCTTCACACATACCGCGCAATACAATATACAAGACAGTATTACATGTACACATATACACCTTCACACATACCGCGCAATACAATATACAAGACAGTATTACGTGTACATATATACACCTTCACACATACCGCGCAATACAATATACAAGACAGTATTACATGTATATATATACACCTTCACACATACCGCGCAATACAATATACAAGACAGTATTACATGTACAGATATACACCTTCACACATACCACGCAATACAATATACAAGACAGTATTACGTGTACATATATACACCTTTACACATACCGCGCAATACAATATAGAAGACAGTATTACATGTACACATATACACCTTCACACATACCGCGCAATACAATATACAAGACAGTATTACATGTACACATATACACCTTCACACATACCGCGCAATACAATATACAAGACAGTATTACATGTATATATATACACCTTCACACATACCGCGCAATACAATATACAAGACAGTATTACGTGTACATATATACACCTTTACACATACCGCGCAATACAATATACAAGACAGTATTACATGTACACATATACACCTTCACACATACCGCGCAATACAATATACAAGACAGTATTACATGTACACATATACACCTTCACACATACCGCGCAATACAATATACAAGACAGTATTACATGTACACATATACACCTTCACACATACCGCGCAATACAATATACAAGACAGTATTACGTGTACATATATACACCTTCACACATAACGCGCAATACAATATACAAGACAGTATTACATGTATATATATACACCTTCACACATACCGCGCAATACAATATACAAGACAGTATTACATGTACACATATACACCTTCACACATACCGCGCAATACAATATACAAGACAGTATTACGTGTACATATATACACCTTCACACATACCGCGCAATACAATATACAAGACAGTATTACATGTATATATATACACCTTCACACATACCGCGCAATACAATATACAAGACAGTATTACATGTACACATATACACCTTCACACATACCGCGCAATACAATATACAAGACAGTATTACGTGTACATATATACACCTTCACACATACCGCGCAATACAGTATACAAGACAGTATTACATGTATATATATACACCTTCACACATACCGCGCAATACAATATACAAGACAGTATTACATGTACACATATACACCTTCACACATACCACGCAATACAATATACAAGACAGTATTACGTGTACATATATACACCTTCACACATACCGCGCAATAAAATATACAAGACAGTATTACATGTACACATATACACCTTCACACATACCGCGCAATACAATATACAAGACAGTATTACGTGTACATATATACACCTTCACACATACCGCGCAATACAATATACAAGACAGTATTACGTGTACATATATACACCTTCACACATACCGCGCAATACAATATACAATGACAGTATTATATGTACACATATACACCTTCACACATACCACGCAATACAATATACAAGACAGTATTACATGTATATATATATATACACCTTCACACATACCGCGCAATACAATATACAAGACAGTATTACATGTACACATATACACCTTCACACATACCGCGCAATACAATATACAAGACAGTATTACGTGTACATATATACACCTTCACACATACCGCGCAATACAATATACAAGACAGTATTACGTGTACATATATACACCTTCACACATACCACGCAATACAATATACAAGACAGTATTACATGTATATATATACACCTTCACACATACCGCGCAATACAATATACAAGACAGTATTACATGTATATATATACACCTTCACACATAACGCGCAATACAATATACAATGACAGTATTACATGTACACATATACACCTTCACACATACCACGCAATACAATATACAATGACAGTATTACGTGTACATATATACACCTTCACACATACCGCGCAATACAATATACAAGACAGTATTACATGTATATATATACACCTTCACACATACCGCGCAATACAATATACAAGACAGTATTACGTGTACATATATACACCTTTACACATACCGCGCAATACAATATACAAGACAGTATTACATGTACACATATACACCTTCACACATACCGCGCAATACAATATACAAGACAGTATTATATGTACACATATACACCTTCACACATACCGCGCAATACAATATACAAGACAGTATTACATGTATATATATACACCTTCACACATACCACGCAATACAATATACAAGACAGTATTACATGTATATATATATACACCTTCACACATACCGCGCAATACAATATACAATGACAGTATTATATGTACACATATACACCTTCACACATACCGCGCAATACAATATACAAGACAGTATTACGTGTACATATATACACCTTCACACATACCGCGCAATACAATATACAATGACAGTATTACATGTACACATATACACCTTCACACATACCGCGCAATACAATATACAAGACAGTATTACGTGTACATATATACACCTTCACACATACCGCGCAATACAATATACAATGACAGTATTATATGTACACATATACACCTTCACACATACCACGCAATACAATATACAAGACAGTATTACATGTATATATATATATACACCTTCACACATACCGCGCAATACAATATACAAGACAGTATTACATGTACACATATACACCTTCACACATACCGCGCAATACAATATACAAGACAGTATTACGTGTACATATATACACCTTCACACATACCGCGCAATACAATATACAAGACAGTATTACATGTACACATATACACCTTCAAACATACCGCGCAATACAATATACAAGACAGTATTACATGTACACATATACACCTTCACACATACCGCGCAATACAATATACAAGACAGTATTACATGTATATATATATATACACCTTCACACATACCGCGCAATACAATATACAAGACAGTATTACATGTACACATATACACCTTCACACATACCGCGCAATACAATATACAAGACAGTATTACATGTACATATATACACCTTCACACATACCGCGCAATACAATATACAATGACAGTATTACATGTACACATATACACCTTCACACATACCGCGCAATACAATATACAAGACAGTATTACATGTACACATATACACCTTCACACATACCGCGCAATACAATATACAAGACAGTATTACATGTACACATATACACCTTCACACATACCGCGCAATACAATATACAAGACAGTATTACATGTACACATATACACCTTCACACATACCGCGCAATACAATATACAAGACAGTATTACATGTACACATATACACCTTCACACATACCGCGCAATACAATATACAAGACAGTATTACATGTATATATATACACCTTCACACATACCGCGCAATACAATATTTTTTTTTTTTTTTGGGTGGGCCATGGTAAGCGCACGGGCGGCCCTGTCCGCCCGGGGCGACGAAAGGACGGCGCGCGGGCCCATAACCCACCCGTACCCGTCACCTCGTTGTTTGTTGGGCCGACCACCGGAGCAGATGTGACTTGTCATCAGTGGTCGGCCCGACGGAATACCCTTTCGGGTAACCTCGCGTCTCGACGTACTGGGACGTCGGTCGCCATCGCGCGGTCAGCCTCTCTGCGGATGACGGACAATTCCCCGGTCCGATCACCCGCGGCCTCGGCTAGGGCGGCATTAGGCGCAGATACTCGCGCCTGCGCCGCCCCAGTCGCCGGCGGCGGAACGTGTCGCCGAATAGGAGCTCTACTCGCACACGATCCGCCGCCTCCTTCCGTGAGATTACGGCCTCACAGAAGGCGGCGACCGCGTCCCAGTTCCTAACTCTGTCGAGCATCTCCCTGGCGATGGTCGGCAGCGCCAGGTCGGCACCGATAATCGCGACGAGTTCACGGCGCTCCCCCTCCCACGCAGCACACTCCTCGAGCGTGTGCTGCGCCGTGTCCTCGTCGCAACTGCAGTGGTGGCAGGACGGTGTGCTCTCCCTCCTGACAATCTTGTGCAGGTACTTCCCAAAACACCCGTGCCCAGTCAGCACCTGCACCAGTCGGAAAGAAAGCACCCCGTGCGTCCGCTCCAACCACTCCATCAGCACCGGCCGGAAGGCCTCGACGGTGCTGACACCGTACCGAGGACTCTCCAGCCGGACTGCCCAACGGGCAATGACTCCTCGGCGGGCGTCGACCCGCAAGGCGGTGATCTCCTGAGGGGAGACCATACCGCCGCGGGCGCGCGTCTCCGACACCCGCCGATAAATGTCGGCGAGCATCTCCGCCTCCAGGTCCCACGGGGGAGTTCCGGCCAGGAGGCACGCTGCCTCCGTCGCCACCGTGCGGTAACCCCGTATGGCCCTGATCGCCATGACCCTCTGTGGTCGCCACAGGAGGGCCCTAAGACGGACGGTCAGGGACCCCGCCCACACCGGTGCGCCATACAGGGCCATCGACCGGATCACCCCCGTGTACAGCTGTCGGCACGTAGCACTGGGTCCACCCACATTCGGCATCAGCTGCGAAAGGGCGGACGCCGCGCCGACAAGCCGGGGAACAAGTCGATGGAGATGCTCCCGGAACCAAAAATGCCCGTCGAGCACCAGGCCCAAGTACTTCATGTGGGCCTGGATGCTGATGGTGACCGACTTCACGGTAATCGAAGCGCCGGCGGGAGGCCCGGCGGTACGGAGGCCATGGAACAAAAGGGCCTCCGTCTTTTCCAGGGCTACCCTCAACCCCAGCGCTTCGATCCGCCTGACAATCTCCTCGGTGCCGAGAGTTGCCAGGCGTGCCGCCTCTTCTAGCGTCCCACCCCGGGCTGTGACGAGTGTATCGTCAGCGTAGCAAATTACGCCCAGCCCGGGTGGGAGACTTCCTCTCAACGCCCAGTCGTAGCCGATGTTCCACAGGGTCGGACCCAGAACCGACCCCTGTGGGACACCGCACGTCATGGGCGTTCGCACAACGTCCCCTACTCGGTCAACGTAGAGGACGCTGCGTCCCTCCAAGTAGTCTGCCACCAGCCGCCTGAGGTACACGGGCACCCCGTGATACCTCAGCCCCTCCCTGATGCAGCTGAATGGCAGACTGTTGAAGGCGTTGGCGATGTCCAGGGACACCGCCAACAGGACTCCTCCGCCGGTGACGGCCTCCGCTACCACGGCCTTTAGGCGCAGCAAGGCCGCGATCGTCGAACGCCCTCTCCGAAAACCAAACTGGGCGTCCGACAGATCGGGCCCGACCCCGACGAGGTGCCGCTCGATGCGGGCAGCCAACCCCCTCTCTAGCAGCTTGCCCGCATCATCGAGCAGCACGATGGGCCTGTAGGCCGAGGCCGACTCGGGAGACCGTCCCGGCTTCGGCAGGAGAACCAGCCTCCCCTCTTTCCAGCACCCAGGGAACTGCCCGGACGTCAAACAAGCGTCGAACAGTCCCCTGAGGCGTGGTCCCAGGTGCTCGAGGACCAGGGCCAGCACACGGTTCGGAATACCGTCGGGCCCGGGGGCGGTGGATTTGACTCGCATACGCGCCACCGCCGCTCCCATTTCCGGCTCCGTGATGGGTGGAGCACTTTCATCGTCGTCAGCCTCCCGGTCGCTGTCCGGCGAAGCCATGACCGGGGGCGTGTGCTCCGCCCGCCATGGAAAGAGGTCCTCGACAACTCTGGTGAGGAGGCTGGGCTGGAGAGTCTCGGTGAGGGGGGGGCCCCGCCCGCGGAGCTTGTTCAGCGCCACGAGGTAGGGGCGACCCCAGGGGTCACGCTCGAGACTGTCCAACATCTCCCGCCGACTAACGTCCTTGGCGGTACGGACGGCCAGCCTGAAGGCAGACCGCGCACTGCGGTAAGCCTCGTACAGCTGGCCCTCCCGCTCAGCGTCGCGGTGACGCGCTCGGCTGCGGGTGTAGGCCCTCCGGGCACGTATGCACGCGGCCCGAAGGTCCGCCAATTCTCGGGACCACCAGGGGACCGCACTCTTCGGGGGCAGACGCCGCACACGGGGCATGGCCGCATCGCAGATCTGCGTTAATGCACAGCGGATGCGGCCAGCCTCGGCATCTACCCCGTCCGCCTGGGGCGGTGAGGACAGCCACGACTGAACGATGGCTGCCTCCGCCAACAGGTCCCGATCCAATCGACCCACAGCCCACCGCGGAAACGCGGGAGTTCCGTCCGCCGTGTGACCCCTGCTGGGCTGCAGGAGGGTCCGGGAGACCTCTATCCGGATGTATCGATGGTCGGATAGGGTCTCAACCTCCTCCTGGACGCACCAGCTCCTCACACGTGCTGCGACATTAGGGCTAGCGAACGACAAGTCCACTATCGACCCGCCCTGCTGCCGCACGCACGTTTGCACCGAGCCCCTGTTCAGCAAACAGAGGCCCAGTGCCGCCGACCACTCTTCGACCGCCCGCCCACGGTCATTCGTCCTGGGGGACCCCCACGCCGTGGACTTTGCGTTGTAGTCCCCCAGAACGAAGATTTGGCGCGGTGCCAGTCGCCGTATCGAGGCCCCCAGGATAGTGAGGAAGGCCCCGAAATCCGTCGCGCTCCTGTTGGGGGAGAAGTAAACACCAAATAGCGTAACCTCTCCCCATTCCGCCGCGACATACCCATCGCCCCTGTCCTTGAGCAACAAAGGCGGGGAATGCCACGACGTGGAGGCGACGATTGCCACAGAGCCGTCACTGCTGCCCAGCCAATTGGGCCGGTCAGGCACCACGTACGGCTCCGCGGCTACGGCTGCACCGATCAACCACTCCGCCATGGCTTGCAGGAAAACGTCCTGTGCCTCGGCGGCGTGGTTGAGGTTGGCCTGCAGGAGGTGGTACGATTCGGTCGCCATTAGTGGGCCGTATCCATCACCTCCTCCACGCTGGCGGGCGATCGGGTCGCGCTAGGGGCGGGAACGGCCGGGGTCGTCGGACCGCTCCGCCCCTTTGGGGCCGAAGCCGGGGGTCTGCACTCCCTGCCCCCCATACGGTGCTTGGCGGGCCTATTGCCCGCCGCACACGCGGGGCAGTGGGGAGTGGCGGCGCAGGATGCCGCCTTGTGCCCGGGTTGACCGCAGCGGAAGCAGAGATCGCTGCAGTCAAAGCAATTGGTGCATGTCGGCCGAGTGTGTCCGACCGCCATGCACTTGCAGCACCTCGCAGGCCGGGACTCCAGCACGGTCAGCCGCGCCGAGCTCCAGCCCACGAGGAGCCTGCCTGAGTCGGCCAATTGCTTGGCCGACTCCACCGGACACTGCACCCAGGCAGCACCGACGCCGCCCGGACCAGGGCGGATAGCGCCAATTCGGACGGTGTCCACGGGACACCCGGTTTTCGAGACGATGGCCTCCCGGATGTCATCCACCGTCACGGAGTCGTCCAGACCCGCGACGCGTAGTTCTGCGCACTTTACGGGTCTGGCGATTTTGACGCCACCCTCCTCTGCGAACAGACCCCTCAACTTGGCCGCCATGCTATCGGCCGTCTTGGCACCCTCGGCCCCAGGGAACTCTAGAATCCGTGCCCCTGTCCGGGCCTTGCGGGTCCTGGCTTCGACGCCTCCTAAATCGGAGACGTCAAGCTCCCGCCGGGCGCGACGTAAGACGGCCTCATAGCTGAGGCCGTTTTCGGCCGCCTCAGGCAGCACGGTGATCACCACCGCGGCTGACTTTGGCGCCCGGAGCCTCCTGCGCGACCTCTTATTTGCGGCTCCTGCTTTGGGAGCGGAGGCTTTGGCGGCACTTTTGGCCTCCGCTCTCCTCTTCTGGCCGCGACTTTTTCGGCTGCGCTCAGCCGTCTGCCAACCCTCTTCGGGGGCAACGGGGTCGCTAGGCGCAGCAGTCGCGGTCGCGGCTACGGTGGCCGCCGCCGACGATGCAGTTGCCGGCGGCGGCTTAGGTCCGGCCTTGGCAAGAGCCGGTGCCACCTTCTTCTTCGCGGCGGGTCCTTTGGTTTTCGGCCCAGCAACGGCCGCAGCGTAGCTTCCCACGCGCCCGCCCTGGCAGGGTAGCGCGGTAGTAGCTGACGCCGCAGCCTTCGGCCTGTCCGCAGCAAGCGGCGGCCGGAGACGGGGCTCCGGAGGCAGGGACAGTCTCTGCTCCAGAGCCGCCATGCGCGCGTCAAGCATTTTGCCAACAACCTCCACTACGGCGCGCATGGTCTGGTCCGGCACGCCATCCACCGCGGGCAGCGGGACCACTTCGGCTGGCTGGGCCCTCTGAGAACTCGCCGCAGCGCGAGTTGGCGCAGCGGGGATGACGGGGGCGTCGGCAGGGCCGGCAGTTGTCGGCGGCACGGTCCTCGCCAGCTGCGCGACCTGGCGCCGCAAGTCGGCCATTTGTTTGGCCAACTCGCGGTTCGCCTTCTGCACCGACGACAGCTCCTTTTGTAGGGCCTTGTTCTTCTCCTGCAGGCCCGAAACCTCGCCACTAAGGCGGGTATTTTCGGCCTGCAGGGTTGCCACGTTAGTTGTTGGGGGGTCGATACCTACAGCGGGCTCAGTAGCTGCCGCGCCGGTGGGAGGTATGTCCGCTAACACCCTCATCATTCTTGCGGCAGCCGCCTCATTCGCCCGCTTTTGGGCATCAGTCCCCCGCGTATGGCTGATCGACGCCGGAGCCGCTGACCTCGCCGCCACCATTGCAGCCCCTCGCCCCCTACGAGAGGCTGGAACCTTGGGAGGAGGCATGATAGCGCCACTCCCCTCGGAGGCGGATCCTGAGGTGCCACCCATATTCAGGGGGCGCTTCCGCACCATCGAGGGGAGGGCCTCCTCCCCAACCTCTAAGGCTGCCGCGAGGACCGATGCTGGAGACTGGGATGACCCACCGACAGTCTCAGCAGCCGACATGTCGGTGTCTGACGGCCCTGCGGCAGTACTGCCGCCCTCGTCAGCACTCGGAGCGGCTGCAGCGGCCTCCCTAGCCAGCCGCTCCTGCCTGGCCAACTCGCGCCTCTTTACGCTCGTAGCCTTTCCTGTCCCCATGTTCTTCCTCTTCTTTCTCTTTTTAGGGGCCTCGAGTGTTGCCGGCCCCTTGCCTGATCTTGTGGCCTCAAGTGCCGAACTAGCAGCCGAGCTGCAGTCAGACGAGGCATCCCTCTCCTCTGGGCCAGTTTTGCCGTAGCTTGGCCGGGCTATAACGTGAGAACTAATAGGTTCCCCGCTGTCGGTGGTTTTGGGCGTCTCACCCCTCCTATCTACATCCAAATTGTACGAAGAATCCATTCGATTCCCACGAGTATGGGAGAAATAAAGGTCGACCCGGGCAGAGATCCCGATACCCGGGCAAGCGTACATTTGTATCCCAACACAGGGGGTCCGCAGGTACCCTGGCTGGGGGCGCGCTAACGACTGAACAACCCATCAGCCATGCATCCTCTCGCCGCGCGCCAGAACTTAGGATTCTGGGTGATTGTTTTATAGAGGTTTTCTTCCTCGCGGTCCAGGCGGTTAAGCCAAGACCCTCGCTCCTGAATCTAGGCCTCAAGACAAATGTCCCGAAGCAAGAATCAGGTCTACGATTTGTCGCGGTTGGCAAATGCCTGCTCAGTCCTCAAAGGAATGAGTGACTGAGCCCGTCGAATTTTCGCGTCCAATACCCTCTACAATTAGAGGGCATGGAGCGAATTTGGGGCATCCCACAAACTGGGCCCCCCCTCGGGCCAGATATTTGCCACGAGCGACAATTCCAGAGAGCAGTCCAAGAAATTGTCGCTCGTGCCCAGGGTACACCACGCGGAGGTTTCTGGCGTAGTACCCCTGGGCAAAAATTATAGGGTTTTAAAAGAGAAAAATTAGCCTCAGTTACTTTTTATATATGATAGATTAAAGATGCACCTCGCTCTGGTTGCCCTGTCACAAAAACCTTGTGACAAAGTAAAATGGACACCATTTTTAAAAAGTGGGGCAAAATCGGCATATCAGTAGTTATAACGTAGCTGAAGATCTGGGAAATGATCACAAAACAGTGACCCATTTGAAAATAAGGTGAGTACACTAAAAGGTTCGATATTTGTACGTCACACGAGCTCACTGAAAGAAACCTAATGAATCGTGTACTCATTTGCGATTATTTATTGAAACGTAATGAAACAGAACTGTGTTTTGAAGAGTTTGATAACTGGTGATGAAATATGGATCACGCACGATAAAAAAGGTTAAGGTCGTAGTCAAATGTCTTTGGCAAAACCCAGGCTAACTCACAATAAGATGATTCCGTGTGTATGGTGAGAGTGGAAAGATATTGTTCATTATAAGCTTTTACCGGCAGACAGAACCAACGATTTGGATCTTTACTGCTAACAACTGATGAGATTAATGCAATAAATTGAGAGCAAGCGGCTGAAATTAATCAACAGAAAGTGTGTGCTCTTTCATCGCACTAACACTAGCTCACACACATATGTAGTCACTCAGCAAACATTTGCGCAGTTTGTATGGGAGATGTAAATGCATCCAGCGTATAGCCCTGACCCTCAGGTCTCTACCTGTTTCGGTCTCTTCAAAATTCTTTGGACAAGATAAAGTTAACATTAAGAGAGAACTGACAAAACTACTTGTCACGTTTTTCTCATCAGAAGTCCTAAAATTTCTACAGTAACGGGATCATATTATTACCTCCAAAAATGTCTGGAATTTTCATATAACATGTGAAGATATTTTTCACCGCCTAATATATAAAAGGTACATAATATGTCAATCGATATTTATATTGTGTATGTGACAGATTTAATACCACATTTGTAACAAAGCATTTCTCATAATGTATTTATAACTTCAATATAAAAGGCTGGTTGTAAAGTGAATGTTTCAAAATGTACAACAATGTGTACATATCTTATTACAATTGTATTACATTGTTCACTTGTAACCTACACCCCCCCCCCACCCCCTCACCCTCTCACCGACACTAACAGATAAAAGTGTATTTAATTATTCATTGCGCCCCGACAGCACCGGCGCACGACCGCCACACTCAGCGCTGACGGCAACTTATTTATAGCGCTTTATACCGCGCTAGAGGAGACTAACACACAAACTAATGTTCACTTTATCATTCAAGCCGTACGGCATGATAAAGTGAACACAACATTTGTATTCAAGATAATGGAGAAAGTATAAACCGCCAGCTTCTACAGTATCTTGAGTATCGCCAGCTGATCAATGATCGCCAATACAGCTTTCGTCATGGCCGGTCGGCTGGTGATGTTCTTGTGTACCTCACACATCATTGGGCAGAGGCCTTGGAGGGCAAGGGTGAGACGCTGGCGTTCAGCCTAGATATCGCAAAGGCGTTCGGTAGGGTCTGGCACAGGGCACTTCTATTGAAGCTACCATCATACGGAATCCCCGAGGGACTCTGTAATTGGATCGCCAGCTTTTTGGATGGTTGGAGTATAAAAGTCGTCGTAGATGGCTCCTGCTCCGATACCATGACCATTAATGCTGGTGTACCACAAGACTCGGTGCTCTCCCGACGTTGTTTATCCTGCATATCAACGACATGCTCTCTATCGAGAATATGCGTTGCTATGCGGATGAGAGCACGGGTGACGAGCGGTACACCGAGCAATGGAATATCCCTCGGAGTACACAGGAAAGAACACTTCAGACACAAGTTGAACCCAACTTGTGTCTGAAGTCGAGCGCTCTCTGGGGCGGGCCTCGGAATGGGGTGAACGGCACTTAGTCCAGTTCAACCCCACAAAGACACGAACGTTTCCGAACGGGATAAAAAGTATCCTATGTCAGTTTCCTGGTTCTAAGCTACCTCCCCGCCAATTTTCAGGTAAATCGGTACAGCCGTTCTTGAGTTATAAATAGTGTAACTAACACAACTTTCTTTTATATATGTAGACTAGCTGACCCGGCGAACTTTGTACCGCCATAATTTTTTCGTAAATATATTTTCTAAATTTCCGAATATATAGTCTCTAATGGAAGAACTGTTATGGCTTTGTCGGGAAAGATTGGATCGTCTTGGTTGCGGCATTCTTAATGATGATTCAAAGAGAATCCAAATGACTAATTATTTATTTCTGACAAAATTATAATTATCAAATTTTCAACCATACTTAACTATAGACAAAATTACGTTTAGCTGTCATTTACGTTTTGTTATTACATATCAAATGCGTTTTTGTTATCCTACGTTTCATAGTGACTTGTATTCTCTTTGACATGAGTCACGTTAAGCTCTTTTATTATAGCCGAGGCCGCGGGTGACGTGATTGGGGAATTAGTCTGTCACCCGCTAAGAGGCCGACCGCGTAAGGAAAGATCGACATCCTCCCCGAGGGGGGACGTCGGTTGATGGGAGGGTACCCCAAATAGGGGGTATTCCGTCGGGCCGACCACTGATGACAAGTAAACCTGCTCCGGTTGTCGGCTCAACGACGAAGGCCACGTGCATCGTGGGTGGGTTGCGGGAGTGCGTGCTTACGCCCCTCTGTCGCCCCGGACGGAGTGGTGCGAGGAGCGCGCCGACCGCAACACACCCCCCAAAAAAAAAAAAAGCTCTTTTATTATATTAATTTTTTTAATGTTTTATAGTGTTATATTCAATAATTTTGCTGATATTTTATGTAATATAATACAGTTAGGGTACTGCAGTATGGTGAAAGTGATATAAGAGTGGTTTACGTGTATTTTCATATTCTACCGAAATTCCCTGAGAAATTATTTAATTATGTTTTCTGCGCCTAATTAATGGCAACGACTTGACTTACGACTTGACTTGACTTGATGGACATGACTATAAGTAAGCTATTCTATATAAAGAAATGTTAAATAATATGAAGAAAATTGTATCAGACTTGGCTGTGTGGGCTTTGATCCCTTTGCCTGTCCGAATGGATAAACAAAAGCAAAGAAAATCTATTTGACATTTTATGTCACATCACACAGGAACACGATCGAACGGGATAAAAAATAGCACATAGCCATTAAGAGGTCTTCTTTTTAGATAGAAGAACGGAATAAAAAGTATTCTATGTCCGTCTCCTGGTTCTAAGCTACCTCCCCACTAATTTTTAGCCAAATCTGAACAGCTGTTCTTGAGTTATAAAAAGTGTAACTAACACGACTTTCCTTTATATATATATATATATAGATTTAACGCTAACTGTTATTTAAACTGTTACTAATACAATAGTTATTAAATATTTTTAAAGTAATATTCAGTCTGTACAGTTGCCACTGTTGTTGATTTTTAATTTATTGTCTATGATTATACTATCGGTATATTACTGAACTCTACATATGATAGAGTCCGAGTCTGACGAATGTATATGACATGCATTTAAGAAATATGTGTTTTTTTTAAACGGATATTTGTTATACAACAATGTGAGAGCGTCATGTATTAATTTTGTGTTATATACAATATCCTAGTGTTTGAAAATATTGTATTAGATAAATTTAATAGCATTTTATATATTGTGACGCGGGGGAATTGCTGAGGTGTGGTGAATATGATATGAAAGTGCTTTACATTTGCAAGCAATACTCTCAAAAGATACCATTAACAGCGTAGCCATAGCATTGTTGAAATTGGTGATGATTTGATTTACTGACTAACAATAACCAAATTATGACCAAATTGACCGACGAAATTGTTTTTTTTTTTTATTTCAAACGGTGGCAAACGAGCAAACAGTACACCTGATGGTAAGTGTTGCTGCCGCTCATGGACCTTTACAAGGCCGTTGCCTACCGCGAAGAAAGTGAAGGGAGTGTGAATGCGTGCATTGAGGCTTGGTGATACCAAGGGCACCACCAAAACCCTCCACACACAATCACCCTCAGAAAGTTGGGCTTCCGGCTCTCTCGCTCACCGAACGAAGCGCAGTAACTAATTGCTACTACTCAGACGTCGATTTTCTGCGAGAGCGTGATACTACCCCGGACGGACCGACCCGCGGCTGTAGACAGATAACTGTCGTGTGGTCCTACCACTCCTAAAGGTTTTATTTCGAGTTTGCCTGTGTGAACATAGATCTGCATATTGTATGCTTTAGTCGTCATTTACGACACACACGTGCAAGAAAGGGAGTGGTGAATTGTATTGTTACTCTGTCACAATACGGAATAAACAGACAGACACCATAGACACCATACATAATCACAATTTTAATGTTATTATAGATGGGCGCTCGTTCAAAGGTAAATCAGTTATCGATGCGAACGATATTTTAATGAACACAGTTATATACAAACAACTTATTTACATTTAAATTAGGGATGATACCGTCACAAGGGAGTGAGATATGACCGCGGGCGTCACCACCCGTCACCTGAGAGGGACCACTCGCCCTACACACTCCATACTATGTTTTCATTTATTTAACGAGTGACCCTTAATTATTATGAAGGTGTTAGTCGGCGCGCTTGCACGCCGCGCCTCGTATCAGAGTGTGGTGCGCGGCGCGGTGCGGGCCGATATCTAACGTATTAACTAGACACACATTTGTACCGATCAACTGATGAAAGTTGTTGAACGTTGTTGGATGCAGGCGGCACAGGAGCGCACTTTGTAATGAAACATGAGGGAGGTCTACTTTCAGCAGTGGACGATGATAGGATGAGTGATGATGGTGATATGAAACTTTAAATTAAATATTTATTTAAAATGTCAATTTTCTCACACTTCTAATTCAGTCGCATTGTCTTAGATGGGTTATTCCAACCGTTTTGCTCCGATTTTAAGTACCTATCTTTCCTTCTCCAAGACGATGGCAACGTTAATGGAGAGGTAAATAGTAGAATGAGTGCAGGATGGATAAAATGGGGACAGGTCTCGAGAACGATCTGTGACACACGGATGCCCCCTTTAACTTAGAAGAAAAATATTTGTGAGTGTCATCAGAGCTAACCCTATATGTGCATCTGAATGTTGGGCACCGAGAGAGACGGATGAGAGAAGAGCGCATGCTACTGAGATACGTATGATGAAATGGATGTGATGGGGTTACAGGATTAAATAAAATAATAAATGAATGTATTAGAGGCAATCTAAAGGTAGCACTCGTGACAGTGAAGACTAGGAGCGCGAGATTGTCTTAGTATGGACATGTGATGTGGAGGGATGAGAAGCATATGACAGTGATGAGAGAATGTATCAATATAATGATTTCTGGTGTTTACGCGAGCATTACACATTTTAATTAAAACTACGGATTTTATCGCGTTTATATTTGTCCGCCCGTGACCATGAACGCTGCAAAGTGTTCGAAACGTCGGGCAATCAAAAATCAAATACAAACGCGATTAAATCCGTAAAGTAGTTTTATTTAAAATGTATCAATATGATCATGGATAAATGCAAAAATCGTGGGAGACCTGAAAAGAGATAGAAGGAGTGTGTGAATGAGGATATGCGTAAGCAGTGAGTGTAGATATGACGGCTGACAGAAGCCACAGCGGCTCCTTCTGTGCTTTTACGGAGTGCCGGAGAGATCGTCTGATGACATTCAATCCCCGACACCCCAACGCATGACCGTCTGGCCACGTCCTGTCATCATTATTCAGGGCGGTGGGAGTAGGTGCACATATTTTCGCCTCCTCCTCTCGGGTCGCCGGCGACGAAGCGAGTCAGCAGACACAAGCGCATCGCGTTCCCGATCCGCCGCTTCATTCTTTGATATGAACGCCTCGCAAAATGAGGCCATCGACGACCAGCACCTGTCGCTGGCAAGCACCTCTGCAATAAAGGTCGACAGCGACAAGTCCGGACCAAGTACCGCCGACAGGTCGTGGCACTGACGCCTCCAGGCGGCATACCTCCAGTGTGTGACGCGCATCATCAGTTGGCGCGTCACACTCGTGACATCCGGGGGCTTCTTCTCTTCTAATCATATGCAGGTACTGCCTGAAGACCCCGTGTCTGGTAAGCACCTGCATCATCATAAATGTTAGGTTGCCATGCTTCCTTGTGAGCCAGCGGTGGAGATGCGGCACAACCGCTTCCACAGTCCCCCGCCTACAGGGGGCTCTAGGTCTTCCCTCCACCGCCGGATAACTTCCCTTCGGACCACTTCTTATGTTCTGCCCAGTCTCCATGCGGAGACTTGCTCACCGATGGCTCGCACTGTGGCACGGAGCTGGTCAACTTCCGCCAATGCCTTGGCTAGAAGAGGTCTAGGCGGGTCGCTTGCCAGTAGTGTCGCCGCAATTCAAGACACTGTACGGTAACTCCTGATAGTTCTCACTGCCATAATTCTTTGCGGTTGACGCAGGAGGGCCTTGAGCGGTGATGAGGGATTCCGACCAGATAGGGGCGCCATATGGACCGCAATATCCCAGCGTAGAGACCAGAGCGGACAGGATGACTCAGGACCACCAGTGTTTAACAGAAGACTTCCCGTGAAGTTGGTGTCTGCTGTAAATCGTAATTATTTAAATGGTTTCTAGAGTGTTAGTACTCCCTGTGACGTCACATAGCTACTCTTATACCGTATGTACAATTTTCTACGGAGACAAAATTAGTCAATTGTCTCTATTCAATGATCAATGTGTAATATTTATCATCGAGTACTGAATTATTATAAACAGTAACTGTCAGAGTTGTTACATCGCAAAGAGGGACGAGGTGTGTGATGGGGTGTGAAGGGGTGCACGGCTACTTTCAAACATTATATCAGTGAGTACGTAGCTCGATGTTGTATGCGTGTTAAACACACCGCGGCACGAGTACCTCAGTGTCTCCACAGTATGTGCGCGCAGCTCACAAGAACACAAACATTGCCGCAGTGAGACAAGTGACACGGCACATGTGTGCGTACAAGTCGCGCACTACTTGCTAACACTTACACAGCGCACTAACAGTATCAACACCCACGTGCTACTCGTCTAAGTACACGTTATTCACTGTACACATAACGTTCGTTTCGCTTATATTATATGTCATCACTCGCACGAGTCTGTTACCTATTGTCACACGTGTACTAACAGTATCAACACCCACGTGTTACTCGTCTAAGTACACGTTATTCACTGTACACATAACGTTCGTTTCGCTTATATTATATGTCATCACTCGCACGAGTCTGTTACCTATTGTCACACGTGTACTAACAGTATCAACACCCACGTGTTACTCGTCTAAGTACACGTTATTCACTGTACACATAACGTTCGTTTCGCTTATATTATATGTCATCACTCGCACGAGTCTGTTACCTATTGTCACACGTGTACTAACAGTATCAACACCCACGTGTTACTCGTCTAAGTACACGTTATTCACTGTACACATAACGTTCGTTTCGCTTATATTATATGTCATCACTCGCACGAGTCTGTTACCTATTGTCACACGTGTACTAACAGTATCAACACCCACGTGTTACTCGTCTAAGTACACGTTATTCACTGTACACATAACGTTCGTTTCGCTTATATTATATGTCATCACTCGCACGAGTTCTGTTACCTATTGTCACACGTGTACTAACAGTATCAACACCCACGTGTTACTCGTCTAAGTACACGTTATTCACTGTACACATAAACGTTCGTTTCGCTTATATTATATGTCATCACTCGCACGAGTCTGTTACCTATTGTCACACGTGTACTAACAGTATCAACACCCACGTGTTACTCGTCTAAGTACACGTATTCACTGTAACACATAACGTTCGTTTCGCTTATATTATATGTCATCACTCGCACGAGTCTGTTACCTAGTTTCACACGTGTAACTAACAGTATCAACACCCACGTGTTACTCGTCTAAGTACACGTTATTCACTGTACACATAACGTTCGTTTCGCTTATATATATGTCATCACTCGCACGAGTCTGTTACCTATTGTCACACGTGTACTAACAGTATCAACACCCACGTGTTACTCGTCTAAGTACACGTTATTCACTGTACACATAACGTTCGTTTCGCTTATATTATATGTCATCACTCGCACGAGTCTGTTACCTATTGTCACACGTGTACTAACAGTATCAACACCAACGTGTTACTCGTCTAAGTACACGTTATTCACTGTACACATAACGTTCGTTTCGCTTATATTATATGTCATCACTCGCACGAGTCTGTTACCTATTGTCACACGTGTACTAACAGTATCAACACCCACGTGTTACTCGTCTAAGTACACGTTATTCACTGTACACATAACGTTCGTTTCGCTTATATTATATGTCATCACTCGCACGAGTCTGTTACCTATTGTCACACGTGTACTAACAGTATCAACACCCACGTGTTACTCGTCTAAGTACACGTTATTCACTGTACACATAACGTTCGTTTCGCTTATATTATATGTCATCACTCGCACGAGTCTGTTACCTATTGTCACACGTGTACTAACAGTATCAACACCCACGTGTTACTCGTCTAAGTACACGTTATTCACTGTACACATTAACGTTCGTTTCGCTTATATTATATGTCATCACTCGCACGAGTCTGTTACCTATTGTCACACGTGTACTAACAGTATCAACGCACACGTGTTACTCGTCTAAGTACACGTTATTCACTGTACACATAACGTTCGTTTCGCTTATATTATATGTCATGCACTCGCACGAGTCTGTTACCTATTGTCACACGTGTACTAACAGTATCAACACCCACGTGTTACTCGTCTAAGTACACGTTATTCACTGTACACATAAACGTTCGTTTCGCTTATATTATATGTCATCACTCGCACGAGTCTGTTACCTATTGTCACACGTGTACTAACAGTATCAACACCCCACGTGTTACTCGTCTAAGTACACGTTATTCACTGTACACATAACGTTCGTTTCGCTTATATTATATGTCATCACTCGCACGAGTCTGTACCTATTGTCACACGTGTACTAACAGTATCAACACCCACGTGTTACTCGTCTAAGTACACGTTATTCACTGTACACATAACGTTCGTTTCGCTTATATATATGTCATCACTCGCACGAGTCTGTTACCTATTGTCACACGTGTACTAACAGTATCAACACCCGCGTGTTACTCGTCTAAGTACACGTTATTCACTGTACACATAACGTTCGTTTCGCTTATATTATATGTCATCACTCGCACGAGTCTGTTACCTATTGTCACACGTGTACTAACAGTATCAACACCCACGTGTTACTCGTCTAAGTACACGTTATTCACTGTACACATAACGTTCGTTTCGCTTATATTATATGTCATCACTCGCACGAGTCTGTTACCTGTTGTCACACGTGTACTAACAGTATCAACACCCACGTGTTACTCGTCTAAGTACACGTTATTCACTGTACACATAACGTTCGTTTCGCTTATATTATATGTCATCACTCGCACGAGTCTGTTACCTATTGTCACACGTGTACTAACAGTATCAACACCCACGTGTTACTCGTCTAAGTACACGTTATTCACTGTACACATAACGTTCGTTTCGCTTATATTATATGGTCATCACTCGCACGCAGTCTGTTACCTATTGTCACATCGTGTACTAACAGTATCAACACCCACGTGTTACTCGTCTAAGTACACGTTATTCACTGTACACATAACGTTCGTTTCGCTATATTATATGTCAATCACTCGCACGAGTCTGTTACCTATTGTCACACGTGTACTAACAGTATCAACACCCACGTGTTACTCGTCTAAGTACACGTTATTCACTGTACACATAACGTTCGTTTCGCTTATATTATATGTCATCACTCGCACGAGTCTGTTACCTATTGTCCACACGTGTACTAACAGTATCAACACCCACGTGTTACTCGTCTAAGTACACGTTATTCACTGTACACATACGTTCGTTTCGCTTATATTATATGTCATCACTCGCACGAGTCTGTTACCTATTGTCACACGTGTACTAACAGTATCAACACCCACGTGTTACTCGTCTAAGTACACGTTATTCACTGTACACATAACGTTCGTTTCGCTTATATTATATGTCATCACTCGCACGAGTCTGTTGACCTATTGTCACACGTGTACTAACAGTATCAACACCCACGTGTTACTCGTCTAAGTACACGTTATTCACTGTACACATAACGTTCGTTTCGCTTATATTATATGTCATCACTCGCACGAGTCTGTACCTATTGTCACACGTGTACTAACAGTATCAACACCCCACGTGTTACTCGTCTAAGTACACGTTATTCACTGTACACATAACGTTCGTTTCGCTTATATTATATGTCATCACTCGCACGAGTCTGTTACCTATTGTCACACGTGTACTAACAGTATCAACACCACAGATGTTACTCGTCCTAAGTACACGTTAATCACTGTACACATACGTTCGTTTCGCTTATATTATATGTCATCACTCGCTCGAGTCTGTTACCTTATTGTCACACGTTGTACTAACAAGTATCAACGCACACGTGTTACTTCGTACTAGTACACGTTATTCACTGTACACATAACGTTCGTTTCGCTTATATTATATGTCATCCACTACGCACGAGTCTGTTACCTATTGTCACACGTGTACTAACAGTATCAACACCCACGTGTTACTCGTCTAAGTACACGTTATTCACTGTACACATAACGTTCGTTCGCTTATATTATATGTCTCACTCGCACGAGTCTGTTACCTATTGTCACAGAGTACTACGTGTACTAACAGTATCAACACCCACGGTACTCGTCTAAGTACCGTTATTCACTGTACACATAAACGTTCGTATCGCTTATATTAAATGCATCACTCGCACGAGTCTGTTACCTATTGTCAAACGTGTACTAACCGTCACCACGTGTTACTCGCTAAGTACACGTTATTCACTGTACACATAACGTTCGTTTCGCTTATATTATATGTCATCACTCGCACGAGTCTGTTACCTATTGTCACACGTGTACTAACAGTATCAACACCCACGTGTTACTCGTCTAAGTACACGTTATTCACTGTACACATAACGTTCGTTTCGCTTATATTATATGTCATCACTCGCACGAGTCTGTTACCTATTGTCACACGTGTACTAACAGTATCAACACCCACGTGTTACTCGTCTAAGTACACGTTATTCACTGTACACATAACGTTCGTTTCGCTTATATTATATGTCATCACTCGCACGAGTCTGTTACCTATTGTCACACGTGTACTAACAGTATCAACACCCACGTGTTACTCGTCTAAGTACACGTTATTCACTGTACACATAACGTTCGTTTCGCTTATATTATATGTCATCACTCGCACGAGTCTGTTACCTATTGTCACCGTGTATAACAGTATCAACACCCACGTGTTACTCGTCTAAGTACACGTTATTCACTGTACACATAACGTTCGTTTCGCTTATATTATATGTCATCACTCGCACGAGTCTGTTACCTATTGTCACACGTGTACTAACAGTATCAACACCCACGTGTTACTCGTCTAAGTACACGTTATTCACTGTACACATAACGTTCGTTTCGCTTATATTATATGTCATCACTCGCACGAGTCTGTTACCTATTGTCACACGTGTACTAACAGTATCAACCACCCACGTGTTACTCGTCTAAGTACACGTTATTCACTGTACACATAACGTTCGTTTCGCTTATATTATATGTCATCACTCGCACGAGTCTGTTACCTATTGTCACACGTGTACTAACAGTATCAACACACCCACGTGTTACTCGTCTAAGTACACGTTATTCACTGTAACACTAACGTTCGTTTCGCTATATTATATGTCATCACTCGCACGAGTCTGTTACCTATTGTCACACGTGTACTAACAGTATCAACACCCACGTGTTACTCGTCTAAGTACACGTTATTCACTGTACACATAACGTTCGTTTCGCTTATATTATATGTCATCACTCGCACGAGTCTGTTACCTATTGTCACACGTGTACTAACAGTATCAACCAGCCCACGTGTTACTCGTCTAAGTACACGTTATTCACTGTACACATAACGTTCGTTTCGCTTATATTATATGTCATCACTCGCACGAGTCTGTTACCTATTGTCACACGTGTACTAACAGTATCAACACCCAGTGTTACTCGTCTAAGTACACGTTATTCACTGTACACATAACGTTCGTTTCGCTTATATTATATGTCATCACTCGCACGAGTCTGTTACCTATTGTCACACGTGTACTAACAGTATCAACACCCACGTGTTACTCGTCTAAGTACACGTTATTCACTGTACACATACGTTCGTTCGCTTATATTATATGTCCATCACTCGCACGAGTCTGTTACCTATTGTCAACACGTGTACTAACAGTATCAACACCCACGTGTTACTCGTCTAAGTACACGTTATTCACTGTACACATAACGTTCGTTTCGCTTATATTATATGTCATCACTCGCACGAGTCTGTTTACCTATTGTCACACGTGTACTAACAGTATCAACACCCACGTGTTACTCGTCTAAGTACACGTTATTCACTGTACACATAACGTTCGTTTCGCTTATATTATATGTCATCACTCGCACGAGTCTGTTACCTATTGTCACACGTGTACTAACAGTATCAACACCCACGTGTTACTCGTCTAAGTACACGTTATTCACTGTACACATAACGTTCGTTTCGCTTATATTATATGTCATCACTCGCACGAGTCTGTTACCTATTGTCACACGTGTACTAACAGTATCAACACCCACGTGTTACTCGTCTAAGTACACGGTTATTCACTGTACACATAACGTTCGTTTCGCTTATATTATATGTCATCACTCGCACGAGTCTGTTTACCTATTGTCACACGTGTACTAACAGTATCAACACCCACGTGTTACTCGTCTAAGTACACGTTATTCACTGTACACATAACGTTCGTTTCGCTTATATTATATGTCATCACTCGCACGAGTCTGTTACCTATTGTCACACGTGTACTAACAGTATCAACACCCACGTGTTACTCGTCTAAGTACACGTTATTCACTGTACACATAACGTTCGTTTCGCTTATATTATATGTCATCACTCGCACGAGTCTGTTACCTATTGTCACACGTGTACTAACAGTATCAACACCCACGTGTTACTCGTCTAAGTACACGTTATTCACTGTACACATAACGTTCGTTTCGCTTATATTATATGTCATCACTCGCACGAGTCTGTTACCTATTGTCACACGTGTACTAACAGTATCAACACCCACGTGTTACTCGTCTAAGTACACGTTATTCACTGTACACATAACGTTCGTTTCGCTTATATTATATGTCATCACTCGCACGAGTCTGTTACCTATTGTCACACGTGTACTAACAGTATCAACACCCACGTGTTACTCGTCTAAGTACACGTTATTCACTGTACACATAACGTTCGTTTCGCTTATATTATATGTCATCACTCGCACGAGTCTGTTACCTAATTGTCACACGTGTACTAACAGTATCAACACCCACGTGTTACTCGTCTAAGTACACGTTATTCACTGTACACATAACGTTCGTTTCGCTTATATTATATGTCATCACTCGCACGAGTCTGTTACCTATTGTCACACGTGTACTAACAGTATCAACACCCACGTGTTACTCGTCTAAGTACACGTTATTCACTGTACACATAACGTTCGTTTCGCTTATATTATATGTCATCACTCGCACGAGTCTGTTACCTATTGTCACACGTGTACTAACAGTATCAACACCCACGTGTTACTCGTCTAAGTACACGTTATTCACTGTACACATAACCGTTCGTTTCGCTTTATATTATATGTCATCACTCGCACGAGTCTGTTACCTATTGTCACACGTGTACTAACAGTATCAACACCCACGTGTTTACTCGTCCTAAGTACACGTTATTCACTGTACACATAACGTTCGTTTCGCTTATATTATATGTCATCACTCGCACGAGTCTGTTACCCTATTGTCACACGTGTACTAACAGTATCAACACCCACGTGTTACTCGTCTAAGTACACGTTATTCACTGTACACATAACGTTCGTTTCGCTATATTATATGTCATCACTCGCACGAGTCTGTTACCTATTGTCACACGTGTACTAACAGTATCAACACCCACGTGTTACTCGTCTAAGTACACGTTATTCACTGTACACATAACGTTCGTTTCGCTTATATTATATGTCATCACTCGCACGAGTCTGTTACCTATTGTCACACGTGTACTAACAGTATCAACACCCACGTGTTACTCGTCTAAGTACACGTTATTCACTGTACACATAACGTTCGTTTCCGCTTATATATATGTCATCACTCGCACGAGTCCTGTTACCTATTGTCACACGTGTACTAACAGTATTGTACTAACAGTATCAACACCCACGTGTTACTCGTCTAAGTACACGTTATTCACTGTACACATAACGTTCGTTTCGCTTATATTATATGTCATCACTCGCACGAGTCTGTTACCTATTGTCACACGTGTACTAACAGTAATCAACACCCACGTGTTACTCGTCTAAGTACACGTTATTCACTGTACACATAACGTTCGTTTCGCTTATATTATATGTCATCACTCGCACGAGTCTGTTACCTATTGTCACACGTGTACTAACAGTATCAACACCCACGTGTTACTCGTCTAAGTACACGTTATTCACTGTACACATAACGTTCGTTTCGCTTATATTATATGTCATCACTCGCACGAGTCTGTTACCTATTGTCACACGTGTACTAACAGTATCAACACCCACGTGTTACTCGTCTAAGTACACGTTATTCACTGTACACATAACGTTCGTTTCGCTTATATTATATGTCATCACTCGCACGAGTCTGTTACCTATTGTCACACGTGTACTAACAGTATCAACACCCACGTGTTACTCGTCTAAGTACACGTTATTCACTGTACACATAACGTTCGTTTCGCTTATATTATATGTCATCACTCGCACGAGTCTGTTACCTATTGTCACACGTGTACTAACAGTATCAACACCCACGTGTTACTCGTCTAAGTACACGTTATTCACTGTACACATAACGTTCGTTTCGCTTATATTATATGTCATCACTCGCACGAGTCTGTTACCTATTGTCACACGTGTACTAACAGTATCAACACCCACGTGTTACTCGTCTAAGTACACGTTATTCACTGTACACATAACGTTCGTTTCGCTTATATTATATGTCATCACTCGCACGAGTCTGTTACCTATTGTCACACGTGTACTAACAGTATCAACACCCACGTGTTACTCGTCTAAGTACACGTTATTCACTGTACACATAACGTTCGTTTCGCTTATATTATATGTCATCACTCGCACGAGTCTGTTACCTATTGTCACACGTGTACTAACAGTATCAACACCCACGTGTTACTCGTCTAAGTACACGTTATTCACTGTACACATAACGTTCGTTTCGCTTATATTATATGTCATCACTCGCACGAGTCTGTTACCTATTGTCACACGTGTACTAACAGTATCAACACCCACGTGTTACTCGTCTAAGTACACGTTATTCACTGTACACATAACGTTCGTTTCGCTTATATTATATGTCATCACTCGCACGAGTCTGTTACCTATTGTCACACGTGTACTAACAGTATCAACACCCACGTGCTACTCGTCTAAGTACACGTTATTCACTGTACACATAACGTTCGTTTCGCTTATATTATATGTCATCACTCGCACGAGTCTGTTACCTATTGTCACACGTGTACTAACAGTATCAACACCCACGTGTTACTCGTCTAAGTACACGTTATTCACTGTACACATAACGTTCGTTTCGCTTATATTATATGTCATCACTCGCACGAGTCTGTTACCTATTGTCACACGTGTACTAACAGTATCAACACCCACGTGTTACTCGTCTAAGTACACGTTATTCACTGTACACATAACGTTCGTTTCGCTTATATTATATGTCATCACTCGCACGAGTCTGTTACCTATTGTCACACGTGTACTAACAGTATCAACACCCACGTGTTACTCGTCTAAGTACACGTTATTCACTGTACACATAACGTTCGTTTCGCTTATATTATATGTCATCACTCGCACGAGTCTGTTACCTATTGTCACACGTGTACTAACAGTATCAACACCCACGTGTTACTCGTCTAAGTACACGTTATTCACTGTACACATAACGTTCGTTTCGCTTATATTATATGTCATCACTCGCACGAGTCTGTTACCTATTGTCACACGTGTACTAACAGTATCAACACCCACGTGTTACTCGTCTAAGTACACGTTATTCACTGTACACATAACGTTCGTTTCGCTTATATTATATGTCATCACTCGCACGAGTCTGTTACCTATTGTCACACGTGTACTAACAGTATCAACACCCACGTGTTACTCGTCTAAGTACACGTTATTCACTGTACACATAACGTTCGTTTCGCTTATATTATATGTCATCACTCGCACGAGTCTGTTACCTATTGTCACACGTGTACTAACAGTATCAACACCCACGTGTTACTCGTCTAAGTACACGTTATTCACTGTACACATAACGTTCGTTTCGCTTATATTATATGTCATCACTCGCACGAGTCTGTTACCTATTGTCACACGTGTACTAACAGTATCAACACCCACGTGTTACTCGTCTAAGTACACGTTATTCACTGTACACATAACGTTCGTTTCGCTTATATTATATGTCATCACTCGCACGAGTCTGTTACCTATTGTCACACGTGTACTAACAGTATCAACACCCACGTGTTACTCGTCTAAGTACACGTTATTCACTGTACACATAACGTTCGTTTCGCTTATATTATATGTCATCACTCGCACGAGTCTGTTACCTATTGTCACACGTGTACTAACAGTATCAACACCCACGTGTTACTCGTCTAAGTACACGTTATTCACTGTACACATAACGTTTGTTTCGCTTATATTATATGTCATCACTCGCACGAGTCTGTTACCTATTGTCACACGTGTACTAACAGTATCAACACCCACGTGTTACTCGTCTAAGTACACGTTATTCACTGTACACATAACGTTCGTTTCGCTTATATTATATGTCATCACTCGCACGAGTCTGTTACCTATTGTCACACGTGTACTAACAGTATCAACACCCACGTGTTACTCGTCTAAGTACACGTTATTCACTGTACACATAACGTTCGTTTCGCTTATATTATATGTCATCACTCGCACGAGTCTGTTACCTATTGTCACACGTGTACTAACAGTATCAACACCCACGTGTTACTCGTCTAAGTACACGTTATTCACTGTACACATAACGTTTGTTTCGCTTATATTATATGTCATCACTCGCACGAGTCTGTTACCTATTGTCACACGTGTACTAACAGTATCAACACCCACGTGTTACTCGTCTAAGTACACGTTATTCACTGTACACATAACGTTCGTTTCGCTTATATTATATGTCATCACTCGCACGAGTCTGTTACCTATTGTCACACGTGTACTAACAGTATCAACACCCACGTGTTACTCGTCTAAGTACACGTTATTCACTGTACACATAACGTTCGTTTCGCTTATATTATATGTCATCACTCGCACGAGTCTGTTACCTATTGTCACACGTGTACTAACAGTATCAACACCCACGTGTTACTCGTCTAAGTACACGTTATTCACTGTACACATAACGTTCGTTTCGCTTATATTATATGTCATCACTCGCACGAGTCTGTTACCTATTGTCACACGTGTACTAACAGTATCAACACCCACGTGTTACTCGTCTAAGTACACGTTATTCACTGTACACATAACGTTCGTTTCGCTTATATTATATGTCATCACTCGCACGAGTCTGTTACCTATTGTCACACGTGTACTAACAGTATCAACACCCACGTGTTACTCGTCTAAGTACACGTTATTCACTGTACACATAACGTTTGTTTCGCTTATATTATATGTCATCACTCGCACGAGTCTGTTACCTATTGTCACACGTGTACTAACAGTATCAACACCCACGTGTTACTCGTCTAAGTACACGTTATTCACTGTACACATAACGTTCGTTTCGCTTATATTATATGTCATCACTCGCACGAGTCTGTTACCTATTGTCACACGTGTACTAACAGTATCAACACCCACGTGTTACTCGTCTAAGTACACGTTATTCACTGTACACATAACGTTCGTTTCGCTTATATTATATGTCATCACTCGCACGAGTCTGTTACCTATTGTCACACGTGTACTAACAGTATCAACACCCACGTGTTACTCGTCTAAGTACACGTTATTCACTGTACACATAACGTTCGTTTCGCTTATATTATATGTCATCACTCGCACGAGTCTGTTACCTATTGTCACACGTGTACTAACAGTATCAACACCCACGTGTTACTCGTCTAAGTACACGTTATTCACTGTACACATAACGTTCGTTTCGCTTATATTATATGTCATCACTCGCACGAGTCTGTTACCTATTGTCACACGTGTACTAACAGTATCAACACCCACGTGTTACTCGTCTAAGTACACGTTATTCACTGTACACATAACGTTCATTTCGCTTATATTATATGTCATCACTCGCACGAGTCTGTTACCTATTGTCACACGTGTACTAACAGTATCAACACCCACGTGTTACTCGTCTAAGTACACGTTATTCACTGTACACATAACGTTCGTTTCGCTTATATTATATGTCATCACTCGCACGAGTCTGTTACCTATTGTCACACGTGTACTAACAGTATCAACACCCACGTGTTACTCGTCTAAGTACACGTTATTCACTGTACACATAACGTTTGTTTCGCTTATATTATATGTCATCACTCGCACGAGTCTGTTACCTATTGTCACACGTGTACTAACAGTATCAACACCCACGTGTTACTCGTCTAAGTACACGTTATTCACTGTACACATAACGTTCGTTTCGCTTATATTATATGTCATCACTCGCACGAGTCTGTTACCTATTGTCACACGTGTACTAACAGTATCAACACCCACGTGTTACTCGTCTAAGTACACGTTATTCACTGTACACATAACGTTCGTTTCGCTTATATTATATGTCATCACTCGCACGAGTCTGTTACCTATTGTCACACGTGTACTAACAGTATCAACACCCACGTGTTACTCGTCTAAGTACACGTTATTCACTGTACACATAACGTTCGTTTCGCTTATATTATATGTCATCACTCGCACGAGTCTGTTACCTATTGTCACACGTGTAGTATGCTCAGTTTGACATTCAACGACCTCCACACATATTCGTACTAATAAAATAAATTTTAATGTTTTGTTTGCTTTATACATTTTATTGTGTGTGTGTGTAATTTAACGTAACATTATATTATAACACGTTAAAAAGACATTATCGCTGAATTTAATTATTAAATTTTGATCCACATTTTGATACAAAATTATTGCCAGTACAAACAGAAAATGATTCAATCAAATTTGTATCAAAATGTGAGTCAACATTTTATAACTCATTTCTGTAGCAAGTAAATAATATCTGTAATAACGATGACGTGACAGTGAACGCTGTATAGTGTTCTAAACGTCGGGCAATCAAAAATCACATTATGTATTTGTTAAAATCTATAGAAATAAATTAATACATATTGTTGATACGCACATGAGAGACTAATTGTGACTATTGTATTGTATACGTGTAGTGTAGTGCAGTGCAGTGCAGTGTAGTGTAGTGCAGTGCAGTGCAGTGTAGTGTAGTGCAGTGCAGTGCAGTGCAGTGTAGTGCAGTTTAGTGTAGTGCAGTGCAGTGTAGTGTAGTGCAGTGCAGTGCAGTGCAGTGTAGTGTAGTGCAGTGCAGTGCAGTGCAGTGTAGTGCAGTGTAGTGTAGTGCAGTGCAGTGTAGTGTAGTGCAGTGCAGTGCAGTGCAGTGTAGTGTAGTGCAGTGCAGTGCAGTGCAGTGTAGTGCAGTGTAGTGTAGTGCAGTGCAGTGTAGTGTAGTGCAGTGCAGTGCAGTGCAGTTTAGTGTAGTGCAGTGCAGTGTAGTGTAGTGCAGTGCAGTGTAGTGTAGTGCAGTGCAGTGCAGTGCAGTGTAGTGCAGTTTAGTGTAGTGCAGTGCAGTGTAGTGCAGTGTAGTGTAGTGCAGTGCAGTGTAGTGTAGTGCAGTGCAGTGCAGTGCAGTGCAGTGTAGTGCAGTTTAGTGTAGTGCAGTGCAGTGTAGTGCAGTTTAGTGTAGTGCAGTGCAGTGTAGTGCAGTGCAGTGTAGTGTAGTGCAGTGCAGTGCAGTGCAGTGCAGTGTAGTGCAGTTTAGTGTAGTGCAGTTTAGTGTAGTGCAGTGCAGTGTAGTGCAGTGTAGTGTAGTGCAGTGCAGTGTAGTGTAGTGCAGTGCAGTGTAGTGCAGTGCAGTGCAGTGCAGTGCAGTGTAGTGCAGTGCAGTGTAGTGCAGTGCAGTGTAGTGCAGTGTAGTGTAGTGTAGTGCAGTGCAGTGCAGTGTAGTGCAGTGTAGTGTAGTGCAGTGCAGTGCAGTGCAGTGCAGTGTAGTGCAGTGCAGTGTAGTGCAGTGTAGTGTAGTGTAGTGCAGTGCAGTGCAGTGTAGTGCAGTGCAGTGCAGTGTAGTGCAGTGCAGTGCAGTTTAGTGTAGTGTAGTGCAGTGCAGTGTAGTGCAATGCAGTGCAGTGCAGTGCAGTTTAGTGCAGTGCAGTGCAGTGCAGTGCAGTGTAGTGCAGTGCAGTGTAGTGTAGTGTAGTGCAGTTAAGTGCAGTGCAGTGTAGTGCAGTTTAGTGTAGTGCAGTGCAGTGTAGTGCAGTGTAGTGTAGTGCAGTGCAGTGCAGTGCAGTGCAGTGCAGTGTAATGCAGTGCAGTGTAGTGTAGTGCAGTGCAGTGCAGTGTAGTGCAGTGCAGTGTAGTGCAGTGTAGTGCAGTGTAGTGCAGTGTAGTGCAGTGCAGTGCAGTGCAGTGTAGTGCAGTTTAGTGTAGTGCAGTGCAGTGTAGTGTAGTGCAGTGCAGTGCAGTGCAGTGCAGTGCAGTGCAGTGTAGTGCAGTGCAGTGTAGTGCAGTGCAGTGCAGTGTAGTGCAGTGCAGTGTAGTGCAGTGTAGTGTTGTGCAGTGCAGTGCAGTGCAGTGCAGTTTAGTGTAGTGCAGTGCAGTGTAGTGTAGTGCAGTGCAGTGCAGTGCAGTGTAGTGCAGTGCAGTGCAGTGTAGTGTAGTGCAGTGCAGTGCAGTGTAGTTTAGTGTAATGCAGTTTAGTGTAGTGCAGTGCAGTGCAGTGCAGTGTAGTGCAGTGCAGTGCAGTGCAGTGCAGTGTAGTGCAGTGCAGTGCAGTTTAGTGTAGTGTAGTGCAGTGCAGTGTAGTGTAATGCAGTGCAGTGCAGTGCAGTTTAGTGTAGTGCAGTGCAGTGCAGTTTAGTGTAGTGCAGTGCAGTGCAGTGTAGTGCAGTGCAGTGCAGTGTAGTGCAGTGCAGTGCAGTGTAGTGTAGTGCAGTGCAGTTTAGTGTAGTGCAGTGCAGTGCAGTGCAGTGCAGTTAAGTGTAGTGCAGTACGGTCGCATCGTGAACTGATATATATGTATATATTTGACTTGAACGTCTCTAAGTGTTTTGCTGTAACGTATTCACGCAAGCCCAAACCAATCTCATTCACTTACAAGCTGCACAATTTAGCCATAAAGAAAACTAACGTGATCAAGGATCTGGGTGTTACTTTTGACTCCAAATTAATATTTGATGCTCACATTGATAATGTTATAAAGAAAGCTAACAAGGCCCTTGGTTTTGTATTAAGATTATCGTCTGATTTTAAGAATATCAAAACATACAAAATTCTTTATTGTGCTTTTGTTCGCAGCCATTTGGAATATGCTTCACAGGTATGGAATCCAATATATAACATATATATTGATAGGATTGAAAGTATCCAGAAGCGATTTTTACGTTTTTTACAATTCAAAACGCGCAGGTATTCCTCGGACTATATTCGGCGTTGTAAACTGTTTCATTTATTACCTGTACGCGAGCGTAGACGTATAGCTGACTTATCCTACCTATTTAAGATAGCATCGGGCAAAGTGGATTGTCCTGAGCTTCTAGGCAAAATTGGACTTGTCACACGACCCATGACACTTAGACAACCAGCATTATTGCATACGCCATTTGCGAGAACTACTTATAGGCTCAATAGTTTTATTATACGTGCCTCTAGAACCTTTAATGAAATTCCCGCTAAGTTTGACTTCGATCTTTATAATACCAGTGTCTCTCAAGTTAAGAATGTTTTAGCAAACGATTTCTTTTGTGAAATGAAGTAAGTTAAGTAATTAATTCATATAAGTAATTACATATTTTGTTTAGATAACTTTTAAGCATATTGCACATCCTTTAGTTATAATTTATCATTTACCGACTTTCATTATTCTACTAGTCATTGTAAGCTATATGTGAAAACTTGTAATTGGCCTTTGTTATTTAGTATATATTGTTAAGCATGTATTAGCTGTAAGTTTTCCGAATAAATAAAAATAAAATAAAATATATATATATACAGTTATACACATATATACACATATATACACAGTTATACACACACACACACATTGTGTGCGCGACTGTATCTGATATTAATAGGGTTGACAAATTTATTTTAACAAAACAACGAATAACAAAATAGTATTTGCCAAGAGTGTGTACTCGTATTACCGTACAGTATACACGAACTTGGCACATACCTATATGTTTTCATGTTTATTTATTTATTATTATTTTACTTTTCAATTATCATATGGAAATGTAAGTGGACTACTAAGAGACTTAATAACAACATAAAATAAGAAACTAAACATTATTGCACGGGCGGTTTTGTTTAATTCACACATTAATAATTAAAATATCTGTATAAAGTTTAGCAAAATTAACAATAAAAATCAAATGCTGTTTGTTATTCCTATCTCAAGGTGTGTGGGACACGTTTCACTGGTGGGTTCGAACCTCCTCCTCCATATAATCTCTTAGTCGTTTATTGCGATACCCACGGGCAAAAGAGGGAGTGGTGAATTGTATTCTTCCGTCACCACACGGAAAGTACCTAAAGATTTATGTTGCTTAAAGATTTAATTTAATGGAAAATAAAATTTGTTAACCCTAGCTATAAAGGTATAAAGCTATAAGGTAAACGGAGCGCGAAGCTCACCGGCCCGTATCAAGGCGAAGCGACGTTCCCACCTCGAGGTACCACTCCCCGGAATTCCGTGAATCTTCCGGCTATAGGTAATTGGTTTTAAAATTAGCCGGCTGTGGCAGATCGCCGGATATTTTCTTCACCCGACCGTCCGCCATGGCCGAGTTACATTACAGTACAACGCGTAGTAAATAAGAAGAAATAAGTAGCAGAACAATAAAGGAATTTAATTTCGTACAACAACCATTTAATTACGATCGGTGCGCTCCTCCCGCTACCCCCCTACCCCCTTCACAGCCGTCCCTATAATATATTTCGTATATCATTTAAATTACTTTACAGGAGGTAAATTTAACATACAATTAAATAATGAATGTATATTAATGTTCATTTTTTGTTTGTTTCGTTATCGCTCGGTGAGCGCGCCGTTACTACTACAAACTCGTCTCTTCAGATTTTACACACTCAATTATTAATATTTGTTCCGTGATGACTTACGGCACGGAAACGTGCTCCCTAAATGTACGCCTCATAACCAAGCTCAAAGTTACTGAGCGTGCTATGAAGCAGGTTATGCTCGAGATTTCTCTGCGAGATAGAATCCGAAATACGGCAATCCATTAAACAACAGGTGTAACCACATAGCACGAAGAATTAGCATATTGGCAATGGGCAGGAGACATTGGCAATGGGCAGGAGACATTGGCAATGGGCAGGAGACATTGGCAATGGGTAGGAGACATTGCTCGACGAGCCGATAACTGCTGGGGGAGAAAGATTATCGAGTGGCGACCAAGTATCGAACGACGCAGTGTAGACCCATCCACTAGGTGGACCGACGACCTGGTGATAATCGCTAAACGTCGTTGGATGCAGCCGGCACAGGACCGCACTTTGTAGTGCAATATGAGGGAAGCGTCCGTCCAGCAGACGGCGATAGGCTGAATAATGATGATGATTGATTTTATTTTAACATATCTGCATTTAAACTTACTGTACTTACTGTAATATCATAAATCAAACTATATTCAATATGACGCACCAGAGTAGTGTGTCGATGTGACATACGTGCGTACTGACACTGAACGTTATTAATTAGTTGTTGTGTCGGACGTGCCAGTGCAGATGCACTTGGCAGTGACACCCGGCACCGCCCTCCGACTAGTCTGTTGCTGATTATTTAATTAAGTTCAACAGATGCACAATCATTGTTTTGTATCAGACAAATTCATTGCAGGACCTGGTGTTGACTACGACCGATGCGACTGGTGCGTTTAATAGTTTGCGAGTTTTTAAACTTTTAGTAAAATAAAGTAGCCGCTCTTTAAAAATCAATAATAATTTAGCATCATGCCCTCTGAGTTTTCTTGCCGGATCTTTCTCAGTGTGGCCGCGTTCCGATCCGGTGGTAGTATATTAAATTTCTTAGGTTTAAATTAATAAACTGTCATAATATAATAATTATTACAAATATTTAATGATTTATGATCAAAAACAATATGATTGTTTCATTTAGAAAATTGTTATAATTTTGCACTGGCAATAAATTTGTATCGAAAGTTTGATAATTAATATCTGTAACGAGTAAATATAAATATTTTAATAACGATTACATATTGAACGTGGGACATTTTAGTCCACCCGTAATCACGAGTACTGAAAAGTGTTCGAAACATCGGGCAATCAAAAATCAAGTACGCTTGTTTTTGATAAAATCCTTAAGAATAGATTTGAAAAATATATTAAAAAGAAAATATTTTAAATATTCCTAAAAGTTATATAAACAATACGTCAATATCCCGGTATTGTATATGATACGTGTATCACATACAATCCAAACGTATGGTCCGCGTACTACGGGTGCACCGTCACCGTCACGTGCGTGTTCCGTCTACATCACATCTAATGCAACATACATTATATAAATACATATAATTGTGTGACTAACATCACCCATCACCGATGTTAGCCACATCAACACGTAGCTAGTAACAATACATTTAATATATTAAATATACATTCAAATAAATTGTGAACTTTAAGGTACTCAAATAGACAACTAGAGCTTAGAGACGGCACATCGCTGTGGTCAGCCTCTATTATATTAACTATAACTATATACTTAGCGTAGTAACATAAGTAAACTCGAGAACATTATAGATATCTGTTACCGTCACTAAGTGATACTTAACTGTATATTGATATTTGATTGCGTTAACATTACGCGCCGACGACACTTTCAAGTAAGTTAACTGCGTCCGCAGGCGTACGCGTTACAATATAATTATATCATAATGTGAATATTTGTATTTAATTATTATATGAATATGTTTATAAGTGACACCGCGTGATAAGTTGTCGTTGTAAACTAGTTGTAAGTGAATGGTGTGTGTACACGTGTGTAGTGCAGTGAGTATTGAGTAGTGCGGACCAATCACAGTCGAGTGTTCGTGTTGATTGTGTTGTAAGTACTTGTGAGATGTTCTACTGTACTGTTCAAGTAGTTTTAAGTGTCGCAGTAACGCTCGAGTGACCTCACCGACTGCTCCGGTCCCCCCCCACTGGGGGCGACACTTGACACGGCGCTGTCCGCTGGGCCACTACACAGCACTCGAGTGTCCGTCAGATTAATGAATGTCCACTCGACGGTCATTCGATTGCTTCGACATAATCTAAGTTATTGTGTTAGTAATGACTACATTAATACCTTAGCAATACTTTGTGCTGTGTGTCGGTTACACCCGTTTTTCTGCGGATGTCCATATTTCGCAGAGAAATCCTAAGCATAGCCTGCTTCGTAGTATGCTGAGCGACTTTGAGCTTGTTGCTGAGATTTACATTTAGACAGCACGTTTCTATGCCGTAAGTCATCACTGGTAACACACACTGGTCGTAGACCTGTGCTCTCAGACACTGAGGTGTGTTGAGGCTGTATATTGGAAGACCCATCTGCAACCACTCAACAACTTTATAAACACTTTAACATTACAAATATTTATACGAACATTTATGAAATTATAATCCTTTTAGCATGAGACGCGCGCACACCGACACGAAAAACCGACCCCCTGGAGTTAACTAGACAACATTTGATATGATGCGCATGTATAATGTGTTATAATAAAACTGTCAATGTAATAAATATATTTTCTCCTATTATTTATGAATGCCGTTTATACTGCAAACGCGTAATAACGCGAAGGATCATTTTTTTAAGTAGATTTTTATGTTGTTACGCCAAAGACGTGTAACATCTTACTTGTGTATACACACACGCACACACACGCACGCACACGCACACACACACTTTTTCTTACTGATCGTATTGAGTTTGCATTTGATTATTCATTTCTCAACATTTTAAAGACGTTACAGTGTTCACTGCTCTTGTGACCGTCATTTTTTTTTCTAATTATGATATAACTTAACAGCTACCTCATAACAGCTATGAGACTAATAAACAATTTAAATCTAACTTAATTTGCTAAGACTTACAGAGTAAGAATGTGTCCATTGGCACTTTTCTTATTGTCTCTAATAATAATAAAATACACTTTGTTCTTGTGTTCTTCAAGGATAGCACTCACTGCACTATTTATCACTAAATTCACTAAACTAACTCAAAAGGCTTAGTTCTTTTCAGTCTCCTTACCATGTCCGTGGTGTCGAGGAGCTGGATAGCCTCGACAATTACGTGTTGTATTAGTCTTTGTTCATGTGCCTCGGCATATTTATTTTTTTATAACCTTAGTAACAAGGTCCACTCTTAAATCACGGTGGATGTCCTCATTTCTAATGTACCAGGGAGCGTTTACTATACTCCGAAGTACTTTGTTTTGGAATCTTTGGATTATATCAACATTGGTGCGTTTTGTACAACCCCAAAAGTTGAATGCCGTATGCCCTTACAGGCATAAGTATTTGTTTGTACAGAAGTACTTTGTTGCACACTGACGATACTGATTGTCTACCGAGTAGCCAGTACGTTTTCTGGTAGCGTAGATCTAACTCCTGACGTTTCTTTTTGTGCCTTCCAGCGAAGCTTTGCGTCAAGCGTCATACCCAAGTATTTTGCTGTATTTTCATATGGTACAATGCGGCCATTAATGTATACCGGTGTATAATTTGGTTTTTTATTTGAAAAGTCTATATGAGTTGATTTGGACTCATTTAGTTTAATTGTGACCGCCATATAAATAGATATAATAGTTCCAAAAACTAAAAAAATACGCTTAAATCGCTAATCCTGATTATCTTAGTAAGGATAACGGGTCAAACTGTTTAAATTATTGAATTAGCATCGGTCCTTAATAAGTATGCCAAATTTCGAGTTAATCCAACGTTTTGAAGGGGGTCAAAATCATGTTCAAAGATTCCGTTACATACTAACATAGATACGTCTGAAGCTAATAAAAGCGTATTAAAATAGTATTATTTCAATCAATATTCGCGTAAACATTAGATATCGTTTAGCAGATACAGACGTTATTCTGTTCGAATAAAATAAAAGAAATCTTCCTTGTAATTGCAGCGCCACCTACCGGGTTCAATTGTGAATCTAGACCATTCTCTAATCTGTTTGAACGCACATAAAAATTTTCGTCAACATCGGTTCAGCCGTTTAGGAGTTCAGGGACATACACACGTTCACAAGAAAATATGTGAAAAGATATATCACTTATCAATATAATAGTCATTGTATTGAGTAGATACGATATGGTACAGTCATGGTTGATATAGATATGTGAAAAGATATATCACTTATCAATATAATAGTCATTGTATTGAGTAGATACGATATGGTACAGTCATGGTTGATATAGATATGTGAAAAGATATATCACTTATCAATATAATAGTCATTGTATTGAGTAGATACGATATGGTACAGTCATGGTTGATATAGATATGTGAAAAGATATATCACTTATCAATATAATAGTCATTGTATTGAGTAGATACGATATGGTACAGTCATGGTTGATATAGATATGTGAAAAGATATATCACTTATCAATATAATAGTCATTGTATTGAGTAGATACGATATGGTACAGTCATGGTTGATATAGATATGTGAAAAGATATATCACTTATCAATATAATAGTCATTGTATTGAGTAGATATGATATGGTACAGTCATGGTTGATATAGATATGTGAAAAGATATATCACTTATCAATATAATAGTCATTGTATTGAGTAGATATGATATGGTACAGTCATGGTTGATATAGATATGTGAAAAGATATATCACTTATCAATATAATAGTCATTGTATTGAGTAGATATGATATGGTACAGTCATGGTTGATATAGATATGTGAAAAGATATATCACTTATCAATATAATAGTCATTGTATTGAGTAGATATGATATGGTACAGTCATGGTTGATATAGATATGTGAAAAGATATATCACTTATCAATATAATAGTCATTGTATTGAGTAGATACGATATGGTACAGTCATGGTTGATATAGATATGTGAAAAGATATATCACTTATCAATATAATAGTCATTGTATTGAGTAGATATGATATGGTACAGTCATGGTTGATATAGATATGTGAAAAGATATATCACTTATCAATATAATAGTCATTGTATTGAGGAGATACGATATGGTACAGTCATGGTTGATATAGATATGTGAAAAGATATATCACTTATCAATATAATAGTCATTGTATTGAGGAGATACGATATGGTACAGTCATGGTTGATATAGATATGTGAAAAGATATATCACTTATCAATATAATAGTCATTGTATTGAGTAGATACGATATGGTACAGTCATGGTTGATATAGATATGTGAAAAGATATATCACTTATCAATATAATAGTCATTGTATTGAGTAGATACGATATGGTACAGTCATGGTTGATATAGATATGTGAAAAGATATATCACTTATCAATATAATAGTCATTGTATTGAGTAGATACGATATGGTACAGTCATGGTTGATATAGATATGTGAAAAGATATATCACTTATCAATATAATAGTCATTGTATTGAGTAGATACGATATGGTACAGTCATGGTTGATATAGATATGTGAAAAGATATATCACTTATCAATATAATAGTCATTGTATTGAGTAGATACGATATGGTACAGTCATGGTTGATATAGATATGTGAAAAGATATATCACTTATCAATATAATAGTCATTGTATTGAGTAGATACGATATGGTACAGTCATGGTTGATATAGATATGTGAAAAGATATATCACTTATCAATATAATAGTCATTGTATTGAGTAGATACGATATGGTACAGTCATGGTTGATATAGATATGTGAAAAGATATATCACTTATCAATATAATAGTCATTGTATTGAGTAGATACGATATGGTACAGTCATGGTTGATATAGATATGTGAAAAGATATATCACTTATCAATATAATAGTCATTGTATTGAGTAGATACGATATGGTACAGTCATGGTTGATATAGATATGTGAAAAGATATATCACTTATCAATATAATAGTCATTGTATTGAGTAGATACGATATGGTACAGTCATGGTTGATATAGATATGTGAAAAGATATATCACTTATCAATATAATAGTCATTGTATTGAGTAGATACGATATGGTACAGTCATGGTTGATATAGATATGTGAAAAGATATATCACTTATCAATATAATAGTCATTGTATTGAGTAGATACGATATGGTACAGTCATGGTTGATATAGATATGTGAAAAGATATATCACTTATCAATATAATAGTCATTGTATTGAGTAGATACGATATGGTACAGTCATGGTTGATATAGATATGTGAAAAGATATATCACTTATCAATATAATAGTCATTGTATTGAGTAGATACGATATGGTACAGTCATGGTTGATATAGATATGTGAAAAGATATATCACTTATCAATATAATAGTCATTGTATTGAGTAGATACGATATGGTACAGTCATGGTTGATATAGATATGTGAAAAGATATATCACTTATCAATATAATAGTCATTGTATTGAGTAGATATGATATGGTACAGTCATGGTTGATATAGATATGTGAAAAGATATATCACTTATCAATATAATAGTCATTGTATTGAGTAGATACGATATGGTACAGTCATGGTTGATATAGATATGTGAAAAGATATATCACTTATCAATATAATAGTCATTGTATTGAGTAGATATGATATGGTACAGTCATGGTTGATATAGATATGTGAAAAGATATATCACTTATCAATATAATAGTCATTGTATTGAGTAGATATGATATGGTACAGTCATGGTTGATATAGATATGTGAAAAGATATATCACTTATCAATATAATAGTCATTGTATTGAGTAGATATGATATGGTACAGTCATGGTTGATATAGATATGTGAAAAGATATATCACTTATCAATATAATAGTCATTGTATTGAGTAGATATGATATGGTACAGTCATGGTTGATATAGATATGTGAAAAGATATATCACTTATCAATATAATAGTCATTGTATTGAGTAGATATGATATGGTACAGTCATGGTTGATATAGATATGTGAAAAGATATATCACTTATCAATATAATAGTCATTGTATTGAGTAGATACGATATGGTACAGTCATGGTTGATATAGATATGTGAAAAGATATATCACTTATCAATATAATAGTCATTGTATTGAGTAGATACGATATGGTACAGTCATGGTTGATATAGATATGTGAAAAGATATATCACTTATCAATATAATAGTCATTGTATTGAGTAGATACGATATGGTACAGTTATGGTTGATATAGATATGTGAAAAGATATATCACTTATCAATATAATAGTCATTGTATTGAGTAGATACGATATGGTACAGTCATGGTTGATATAGATATGTGAAAAGATATATCACTTATCAATATAATAATCATTGTATTGAGTAGATACGATATGGTACAGTCATGGTTGATATAGATATGTGAAAAGATATATCACTTATCAATATAATAGTCATTGTATTGAGTAGATACGATATGGTACAGTTATGGTTGATATAGATATGTGAAAAGATATATCACTTATCAATATAATAGTCATTGTATTGAGTAGATATGATATGGTACAGTCATGGTTGATATAGATATGTGAAAAGATATATCACTTATCAATATAATAGTCATTGTATTGAGGAGATACGATATGGTACAGTTATGGTTGATATAGATATGTGAAAAGATATATCACTTATCAATATAATAGTCATTGTATTGAGTAGATATGATATGGTACAGTCATGGTTGATATAGATATGTGAAAAGATATATCACTTATCAATATAATAGTCATTGTATTGAGTAGATATGATATGGTACAGTCATGGTTGATATAGATATGTGAAAAGATATATCACTTATCAATATAATAGTCATTGTATTGAGTAGATATGATATGGTACAGTCATGGTTGATATAGATATGTGAAAAGATATATCACTTATCAATATAATAGTCATTGTATTGAGGAGATACGATATGGTACAGTCATGGTTGATATAGATATGTGAAAAGATATATCACTTATCAATATAATAGTCATTGTATTGAGTAGATATGATATGGTACAGTCATGGTTGATACAGATATGTGAAAAGATATATCACTTATCAATATAATAGTCATTGTATTGAGTAGATACGATATGGTACAGTCATGGTTGATATAGATATGTGAAAAGATATATCACTTATCAATATAATAGTCATTGTATTGAGTAGATACGATATGGTACAGTCATGGTTGATATAGATATGTGAAAAGATATATCACTTATCAATATAATAGTCATTGTATTGAGTAGATACGATATGGTACAGTCATGGTTGATATAGATATGTGAAAAGATATATCACTTATCAATATAATAGTCATTGTATTGAGTAGATATGATATGGTACAGTCATGGTTGATATAGATATGTGAAAAGATATATCACTTATCAATATAATAGTCATTGTATTGAGTAGATATGATATGGTACAGTCATGGTTGATATAGATATGTGAAAAGATATATCACTTATCAATATAATAGTCATTGTATTGAGTAGATACGATATGGTACAGTCATGGTTGATATAGATATGTGAAAAGATATATCACTTATCAATATAATAGTCATTGTATTGAGGAGATACGATATGGTACAGTCATGGTTGATATAGATATGTGAAAAGATATATCACTTATCAATATAATAGTCATTGTATTGAGTAGATATGATATGGTACAGTCATGGTTGATATAGATATGTGAAAAGATATATCACTTATCAATATAATAGTCATTGTATTGAGTAGATATGATATGGTACAGTCATGGTTGATATAGATATGTGAAAAGATATATCACTTATCAATATAATAGTCATTGTATTGAGTAGATATGATATGGTACAGTCATGGTTGATATAGATATGTGAAAAGATATATCACTTATCAATATAATAGTCATTGTATTGAGGAGATACGATATGGTACAGTCATGGTTGATATAGATATGTGAAAAGATATATCACTTATCAATATAATAGTCATTGTATTGAGGAGATACGATATGGTACAGTCATGGTTGATATAGATATGTGAAAAGATATATCACTTATCAATATAATAGTCATTGTATTGAGTAGATACGATATGGTACAGTCATGGTTGATATAGATATGTGAAAAGATATATCACTTATCAATATAATAGTCATTGTATTGAGTAGATACGATATGGTACAGTCATGGTTGATATAGATATGTGAAAAGATATATCACTTATCAATATAATAGTCATTGTATTGAGGAGATACGATATGGTACAGTCATGGTTGATATAGATATGTGAAAAGATATATCACTTATCAATATAATAGTCATTGTATTGAGTAGATACGATATGGTACAGTCATGGTTGATATAGATATGTGAAAAGATATATCACTTATCAATATAATAGTCATTGTATTGAGTAGATACGATATGGTACAGTCATGGTTGATATAGATATGTGAAAAGATATATCACTTATCAATATAATAGTCATTGTATTGAGTAGATACGATATGGTACAGTCATGGTTGATATAGATATGTGAAAAGATATATCACTTATCAATATAATAGTCATTGTATTGAGTAGATACGATATGGTACAGTCATGGTTGATATAGATATGTGAAAAGATATATCACTTATCAATATAATAGTCATTGTATTGAGTAGATACGATATGGTACAGTCATGGTTGATATAGATATGTGAAAAGATATATCACTTATCAATATAATAGTCATTGTATTGAGTAGATACGATATGGTACAGTCATGGTTGATATAGATATGTGAAAAGATATATCACTTATCAATATAATAGTCATTGTATTGAGTAGATACGATATGGTACAGTCATGGTTGATATAGATATGTGAAAAGATATATCACTTATCAATATAATAGTCATTGTATTGAGGAGATACGATATGGTACAGTCATGGTTGATATAGATATGTGAAAAGATATATCACTTATCAATATAATAGTCATTGTATTGAGGAGATACGATATGGTACAGTCATGGTTGATATAGATATGTGAAAAGATATATCACTTATCAATATAATAGTCATTGTATTGAGTAGATACGATATGGTACAGTCATGGTTGATATAGATATGTGAAAAGATATATCACTTATCAATATAATAGTCATTGTATTGAGTAGATACGATATGGTACAGTCATGGTTGATATAGATATGTGAAAAGATATATCACTTATCAATATAATAGTCATTGTATTGAGTAGATACGATATGGTACAGTCATGGTTGATATAGATATGTGAAAAGATATATCACTTATCAATATAATAGTCATTGTATTGAGTAGATACGATATGGTACAGTCATGGTTGATATAGATATGTGAAAAGATATATCACTTATCAATATAATAGTCATTGTATTGAGTAGATACGATATGGTACAGTCATGGTTGATATAGATATGTGAAAAGATATATCACTTATCAATATAATAGTCATTGTATTGAGTAGATACGATATGGTACAGTCATGGTTGATATAGATATGTGAAAAGATATATCACTTATCAATATAATAGTCATTGTATTGAGTAGATACGATATGGTACAGTCATGGTTGATATAGATATGTGAAAAGATATATCACTTATCAATATAATAGTCATTGTATTGAGTAGATACGATATGGTACAGTCATGGTTGATATAGATATGTGAAAAGATATATCACTTATCAATATAATAGTCATTGTATTGAGTAGATACGATATGGTACAGTCATGGTTGATATAGATATGTGAAAAGATATATCACTTATCAATATAATAGTCATTGTATTGAGGAGATACGATATGGTACAGTCATGGTTGATATAGATATGTGAAAAGATATATCACTTATCAATATAATAGTCATTGTATTGAGGAGATACGATATGGTACAGTCATGGTTGATATAGATATGTGAAAAGATATATCACTTATCAATATAATAGTCATTGTATTGAGTAGATATGATATGGTACAGTCATGGTTGATATAGATATGTGAAAAGATATATCACTTATCAATATAATAGTCATTGTATTGAGGAGATACGATATGGTACAGTCATGGTTGATATAGATATGTGAAAAGATATATCACTTATCAATATAATAGTCATTGTATTGAGGAGATACGATATGGTACAGTCATGGTTGATATAGATATGTGAAAAGATATATCACTTATCAATATAATAGTCATTGTATTGAGGAGATACGATATGGTACAGTCATGGTTGATATAGATATGTGAAAAGATATATCACTTATCAATATAATAGTCATTGTATTGAGGAGATACGATATGGTACAGTCATGGTTGATATAGATATGTGAAAAGAAATATCACTTATCAATATAATAGTCATTGTATTGAGGAGATACGATATGGTACAGTCATGGTTGATATAGATATGTGAAAAGATATATCACTTATCAATATAATAGTCATTGTATTGAGGAGATATGATATGGTACAGTCATGGTTGATATAGATATGTGAAAAGATATATCACTTATCAATATAATAGTCATTGTATTGAGTAGATATGATATGGTACAGTCATGGTTGATATAGATATGTGAAAAGATATATCACTTATCAATATAATAGTCATTGTATTGAGTAGATACGATATGGTACAGTCATGGTTGATATAGATATGTGAAAAGATATATCACTTATCAATATAATAGTCATTGTATTGAGTAGATATGATATGGTACAGTCATGGTTGATATAGATATGTGAAAAGATATATCACTTATCAATATAATAGTCATTGTATTGAGTAGATACGATATGGTACAGTCATGGTTGATATAGATATGTGAAAAGATATATCACTTATCAATATAATAGTCATTGTATTGAGTAGATACGATATGGTACAGTCATGGTTGATATAGATATGTGAAAAGATATATCACTTATCAATATAATAGTCATTGTATTGAGTAGATATGATATGGTACAGTCATGGTTGATATAGATATGTGAAAAGATATATCACTTATCAATATAATAGTCATTGTATTGAGTAGATACGATATGGTACAGTCATGGTTGATATAGATATGTGTTGTGACGTCACGACACACGTAACACTCGCTGACGGTGTGGACTCGACTGTTAGTGCAGTGCAGCGCCAGTGAGCTCCTCTCGCGTCAGCAGCGAGTGTCGCCCGAGTGTACGACACTAGCGAGTACTCGCTCACTCACAGCGCAATTACTACCTCGAGATATCACTAGTCCCCGTCTAAACTCCCTTCACTCGTCTTACTGACTAACAAACTGTCATTGTAACTAAATACAACTAATCAAACAATATTATTACAACATACATAGGAATCGGACAAAATCATTACTAAATTGACATATTGCTACAGACGCCACTGTATAATTAAGTTTTTGTTTTCGGAGCTTAGAGGTTCACCTCGGCGTGTCCGTGGACAAACACCAGATGAGCCCCGGAGCTCAGGCCGCACACACACAGACACACAGACACACACACACACACATCACAATATCACATATATATGATTTACTATAGTCTATCTAATCTAAGAAGTGCATTTTGACAGCTTCTTCTTCTTGTTTGTCCTGGCAATCAGCTACAAATACGAGCCATTTTTGCCAGTGTCGAGTTATAATTATCTTTTCAATTTTGGCGACGGAGGTAGCGTGCCTATTGCCCGGGACTCCCCCGTGGGACCTGGAGGCGGAAATGCTCGCCGACTTGTATCGGCGGGTGTCATGGGTGCGCGGGGAGGGCGGTGTTGTTTCCTTGGGGGAGCTCACCGCCTGGTGCGTCGACGCCCGCCGAGACGTGATTGCCCGTTGGGCAGTCCAGCTGGAGAGGCCTCGGTTCGGGGTGCGAACTGTGGAGGCCTTCCGGCCGGTGCTGATGCAGTGGTTGGCAAGGTGGCACGGGGTGCTCTCCTTCCGACTAGTGTAGGTGTTGACGGGGCATGGGTGCTTCGCCAAATACCTGCACAAGGTCGTAAGGAGGGAGAGTACATCGTCCTGCCACCACTTCGATTGCGACGAGGACACGGCGAGGCATACGCTCGAGGCCTGCGCCGCTTGGGCCACGCAGCGCCGTGAACTCGTCGCAATCATCGGTGCCGACCTGACGCTGCCAGCTATCGCTAGGGCAATGGTAGGCAGCGTCGGGAACTGGGACGCGGTCGCAGATCGGCAGATCGCCTGCGCGAGGAGCGCAGCCTCGATGAGGCGATCCGCCGCCGGCGACTGGGGCGGCGTAGGCGCGACTACCTGCGCCTCATGCCGCCCTAGCCGTGGCCGCGTGTGACGTGACCGGGGATTAGTCCGTCACCCGCCGAGAGGCCGACCGCGTGAGGAAAGACTGACGTCCTCCTCGAGGGGGGACGTCGGTCGATGGAAGAGTACCCCAAGTAGGGGGTATTCCGTCGGGCCGACCACTGATGACAAGTAACCCTGCTCCGGTGGTCAGCCCAACGACGAAGGCGACGTGCATCGTGGGTGGGTTGCGGGAGTTGCGTGCTTACGCCCCTCTGTCGCCACGGACGGAGTGGTGCGAAGAGCGCGCCGACCGCAACCCACCCTAAAAAAAAAAAAAATCTTTTCAATTTTTTAGTTTCTTCATGTTAGTAATGGTCTGTCAGTAAGTCAAAGTATCGCCGTCAGAGTAAGTTGTCTAGGTATATGAACCAAATAATCGCTCTTGAAAATATCTGATTTTAGTGAGTAATCGATATTGATTTTTTTTAATTAATAATCGGTTTATTTTTTTTGTCTCAAAAAGGTGATGAATAAATTGAGTGCTAAATTAATACTAGACAAATTTAATTATCTCAGCATAAAATCTATTCAACATATTTAGTAGGACTAGGTTAAGTAAAAAGTCCGTTTTGGGACCCACGTTCAAAATATTCGTGCAATTTCACAATCGACTCACGAGCCTGGGAGTTCAAAGTACAACTACATCCTTTTATAGATATTTTTCTATCAATAAATAAGGTTTGCGTAAACAGAGTCCAGTATGAGTGTAGCCAAGGTCAACGTATAAAGCAACATCAGTCCAAGCATAGCTGAGTCAAAACAAGAAACACACGCACAGTCCGCTTCCAAGATGGTAAGAGACTGCACCATAGATAATTCACTATAAAAATGAGAGACTGCACCACAGACTAGGTTGTACAGAGCAACTCAAGTCAATAGAGTTTTGCTTTTGGAGTTTTTCCTTTTTAGGTCTGGTCACACTCAGCCCGTACCGTCCGGGGCGACGATAGGGAGCAGAGCGCAAAACCCATAATCTGCCGTATTGCCTGCCTTAGAGCCATTGGGCGAGCCACCGGTACTGGGTCTTGGCATCAATGGCTCACCCGGCAGCTATTTTTAGGGGATTTCTACCAAAAAGTCTATTTAGTTGTTCTCGAATGGTAAATAGTGTCGTTGCTTACAATTCGGCCAATGAAGGACAAAATGGAATCACGGTTTTATTTTATTACGAATATTTTAAGAATTTAATCTATTCGATTAATTATATTAGTCTAATATTTTTACCGATTATTTGGATATTTGTGAATTGGAAGTGGTCAGGCAGTAGTGTACGGAACGTAATGACGTGACATTGTAACATCGTCAATAACAATTACTCTTTTACATGTTTGTGTGGTTTTATTCTAGGAAAGGCTGGGTACCTGTAATGTCCTTCGATAGTTCACTGGTCGCAGCAACACTTTTATTTCCTTCGGCTCGCTGATCGTAATGTTCCCACACAAAGTTCATCAATAATTACACTTCACGAACAATATTGATTTAGGTAATGAATTTTACCGAGCGGCGCGTGCGCAATTGCGTTTATTAGTTTTAGGAGTTCAACTCAACTTTATGAAAGCGTAGCGATTTATTTTACGAGGCGGCCATTTCTTGACTTCTTGTTTTTTTTTAACTAACTTTATTGGGGAAGCGGATATGAGAGGGCGTGGCCAAGAAAGGATGCGTTCGGAAATGTATATAAGGATTGTGTACCTTTGTAATGCGTAAAGTGTGGAGTGTATTTAATATTTTATTTAAATTATAAAGGGCGCGTACAATGTTGTTTCTATTTTAAATTGATTTTACAAACTTCAACATTACATTATTGTACAAGAAAATCACCCATAACGTTAATTATATAAATAACTTAATAATTGTTTCAAATTTAAGATTTATTATTTGCAATCATGTGTACACGTTTCACCAAAGTTATTGTGTATTAAAAAATGCAAAACGTCAAAATCTTAGATTAGATGAACTATACTAATAATGACATTAATATATTTATCTAATATGGCGGCACGTGGATACTTACCACTTCTGGTCTCATGATGCCTGGGTAGTGGCACACACACATATGTGTGCCTAAGGCTGTCCTAGCCGAGGGCCTGGGTGACTGCACCGAGGAGTAGTTCGTCACAGGGTCCCGAAAGGGTACCTAGCTGGGCTGGCCGCGCGCGGACGTCACGCACTCGATACCAGTGTCGGTCTAGAACCGGAGAGGAGGATACCTCCAAAAAGCACATTGAGCTCACAACAAATAAGATTTCACGATTATCTAGTTTTATAAAAAGATAGTTCGTCATCACTACTGGGCTCGGGCCGCCGCCATATTGGAAGACAAATTGGCTTGCTGTATCACGCTGATTAGACGGGTCAGTATAGGGCTTCATTAGGAATTCTCTTTCTCTTGCACAAATGTTACATGCACAATATATCGCCGAGTTTACTTTTACGACACCCGCGGACAAGGAGTGGCGTATTGTATTGTTAGTCCGTCACCACACGGATAATGACGTCACTGCGGGTCTCGTGCCTCCTCCACAATAGGAGGGAACTTAATCGCACTATACTACGCTAGTCAGACTAGTTGGTATAGTGTTTTGTTTCGAGTTTTCCTTTTCTTGCATAGGTGTTATATGCGTATTATATTCCTTAGTTATCTATTACGACATCTAAGGACAAGATAGGAACTGGTGAATTGTATTCTTATTCTATCAGTACACGGTCAGCATACTAGTATGTAATGTGTGACACCCTGACACACAACACGTGTGTGTGTTTGTGTGTCACTCACAGACAGTGGCGCCCCGCTCGCCATCAGCTGTGACGTACATACAACACGTGTGTGTGTGTTTGTGTGTCACTCACAGACAGTGGCGCCCCGCTCGCCATCAGCTGTGACGTACATACAACACGTGTGTGTGTGTTTGTGTGTCACTCACAGACAGTGGCGCCCCGCTCGCCATCAGCTGTGACGTACATACAACACGTGTGTGTGTGTTTGTGTGTCACTCACAGACAGTGGCGCCCCGCTCGCCATCAGCTGTGACGTACATACAACACGTGTGTGTGTGTTTGTGTGTCACTCACAGACAGTGGCGCCCCGCTCGCCATCAGCTGTGACGTACATACAACACGTGTGTGTGTTTGTGTGTCACTCACAGACAGTGGCGCCCCGCTCGCCATCAGCTGTGACGTACATACAACACGTGTGTGTGTTTGTGTGTCACTCACAGACAGTGGCGCCCCGCTCGCCATCAGCTGTGACGTACATACAACACGTGTGTGTGTGTTTGTGTGTCACTCACAGACAGTGGCGCCCCGCTCGCCATCAGCTGTGACGTACATACAACACGTGTGTGTGTGTTTGTGTGTCACTCACAGACAGTGGCGCCCCGCTCGCCATCAGCTGTGACGTACATACAACACGTGTGTGTGTGTTTGTGTGTCACTCACAGACAGTGGCGCCCCGCTCGCCATCAGCTGTGACGTACATACAACACGTGTGTGTGTGTTTGTGTGTCACTCACAGACAGTGGCGCCCCGCTCGCCATCAGCTGTGACGTACATACAACACGTGTGTGTGTTTGTGTGTCACTCACAGACAGTGGCGCCCCGCTCGCCATCAGCTGTGACGTACATACAACACGTGTGTGTGTTTGTGTGTCACTCACAGACAGTGGCGCCCCGCTCGCCATCAGCTGTGACGTACATACAACACGTGTGTGTGTTTGTGTGTCACTCACAGACAGTGGCGCCCCGCTCGCCATCAGCTGTGACGTACATACAACACGTGTGTGTGTTTGTGTGTCACTCACAGACAGTGGCGCCCCGCTCGCCATCAGCTGTGACGTACATACAACACGTGTGTGTGTTTGTGTGTCACTCACAGACAGTGGCGCCCCGCTCGCCATCAGCTGTGACGTACATACAACACGTGTGTGTGTTTGTGTGTCACTCACAGACAGTGGCGCCCCGCTCGCCATCAGCTGTGACGTACATACAACACGTGTGTGTGTTTGTGTGTCACTCACAGACAGTGGCGCCCCGCTCGCCATCAGCTGTGACGTACATACAACACGTGTGTGTGTGTTTGTGTGTCACTCACAGACAGTGGCGCCCCGCTCGCCATCAGCTGTGACGTACATACAACACGTGTGTGTGTGTTTGTGTGTCACTCACAGACAGTGGCGCCCCGCTCGCCATCAGCTGTGACGTACATACAACACGTGTGTGTGTGTTTGTGTGTCACTCACAGACAGTGGCGCCCCGCTCGCCATCAGCTGTGACGTACATACAACACGTGTGTGTGTGTTTGTGTGTCACTCACAGACAGTGGCGCCCCGCTCGCCATCAGCTGTGACGTACATACAACACGTGTGTGTGTGTTTGTGTGTCACTCACAGACAGTGGCGCCCCGCTCGCCATCAGCTGTGACGTACATACAACACGTGTGTGTGTGTTTGTGTGTCACTCACAGACAGTGGCGCCCCGCTCGCCATCAGCTGTGACGTACATACAACACGTGTGTGTGTGTTTGTGTGTCACTCACAGACAGTGGCGCCCCGCTCGCCATCAGCTGTGACGTACATACAACACGTGTGTGTGTTTGTGTGTCACTCACAGACAGTGGCGCCCCGCTCGCCATCAGCTGTGACGTACATACAACACGTGTGTGTGTGTTTGTGTGTCACTCACAGACAGTGGCGCCCCGCTCGCCATCAGCTGTGACGTACATACAACACGTGTGTGTGTTTGTGTGTCACTCACAGACAGTGGCGCCCCGCTCGCCATCAGCTGTGACGTACATACAACACGTATGTGTGTTTGTGTGTCACTCACAGACAGTGGCGCCCCGCTCGCCATCAGCTGTGACGTACATACAACACGTGTGTGTGTTTGTGTGTCACTCACAGACAGTGGCGCCCCGCTCGCCATCAGCTGTGACGTACATACAACACGTGTGTGTGTTTGTGTGTCACTCACAGACAGTGGCGCCCCGCTCGCCATCAGCTGTGACGTACATACAACACGTGTGTGTGTTTGTGTGTCACTCACAGACAGTGGCGCCCCGCTCGCCATCAGCTGTGACGTACATACAACACGTGTGTGTGTTTGTGTGTCACTCACAGACAGTGGCGCCCCGCTCGCCATCAGCTGTGACGTACATACAACACGTGTGTGTGTTTGTGTGTCACTCACAGACAGTGGCGCCCCGCTCGCCATCAGCTGTGACGTACATACAACACGTGTGTGTGTTTGTGTGTCACTCACAGACAGTGGCGCCCCGCTCGCCATCAGCTGTGACGTACATACAACACGTGTGTGTGTTTGTGTGTCACTCACAGACAGTGGCGCCCCGCTCGCCATCAGCTGTGACGTACATACAACACGTGTGTGTGTTTGTGTGTCACTCACAGACAGTGGCGCCCCGCTCGCCATCAGCTGTGACGTACATACAACACGTGTGTGTGTGTTTGTGTGTCACTCACAGACAGTGGCGCCCCGCTCGCCATCAGCTGTGACGTACATACAACACGTGTGTGTGTGTTTGTGTGTCACTCACAGACAGTGGCGCCCCGCTCGCCATCAGCTGTGACGTACATACAACACGTGTGTGTGTGTTTGTGTGTCACTCACAGACAGTGGCGCCCCGCTCGCCATCAGCTGTGACGTACATACAACACGTGTGTGTGTGTTTGTGTGTCACTCACAGACAGTGGCGCCCCGCTCGCCATCAGCTGTGACGTACATACAACACGTGTGTGTGTTTGTGTGTCACTCACAGACAGTGGCGCCCCGCTCGCCATCAGCTGTGACGTACATACAACACGTGTGTGTGTTTGTGTGTCACTCACAGACAGTGGCGCCCCGCTCGCCATCAGCTGTGACGTACATACAACACGTGTGTGTGTGTTTGTGTGTCACTCACAGACAGTGGCGCCCCGCTCGCCATCAGCTGTGACGTACATACAACACGTGTGTGTGTGTTTGTGTGTCACTCACAGACAGTGGCGCCCCGCTCGCCATCAGCTGTGACGTACATACAACACGTGTGTGTGTGTTTGTGTGTCACTCACAGACAGTGGCGCCCCGCTCGCCATCAGCTGTGACGTACATACAACACGTGTGTGTGTGTTTGTGTGTCACTCACAGACAGTGGCGCCCCGCTCGCCATCAGCTGTGACGTACATACAACACGTGTGTGTGTGTTTGTGTGTCACTCACAGACAGTGGCGCCCCGCTCGCCATCAGCTGTGACGTACATACAACACGTGTGTGTGTGTTTGTGTGTCACTCACAGACAGTGGCGCCCCGCTCGCCATCAGCTGTGACGTACATACAACACGTGTGTGTGTGTTTGTGTGTCACTCACAGACAGTGGCGCCCCGCTCGCCATCAGCTGTGACGTACATACAACACGTGTGTGTGTTTGTGTGTCACTCACAGACAGTGGCGCCCCGCTCGCCATCAGCTGTGACGTACATACAACACGTGTGTGTGTGTTTGTGTGTCACTCACAGACAGTGGCGCCCCGCTCGCCATCAGCTGTGACGTACATACAACACGTGTGTGTGTTTGTGTGTCACTCACAGACAGTGGCGCCCCGCTCGCCATCAGCTGTGACGTACATACAACACGTGTGTGTGTGTTTGTGTGTCACTCACAGACAGTGGCGCCCCGCTCGCCATCAGCTGTGACGTACATACAACACGTGTGTGTGTGTTTGTGTGTCACTCACAGACAGTGGCGCCCCGCTCGCCATCAGCTGTGACGTACATACAACACGTGTGTGTGTGTTTGTGTGTCACTCACAGACAGTGGCGCCCCGCTCGCCATCAGCTGTGACGTACATACAACACGTGTGTGTGTGTTTGTGTGTCACTCACAGACAGTGGCGCCCCGCTCGCCATCAGCTGTGACGTACATACAACACGTGTGTGTGTGTTTGTGTGTCACTCACAGACAGTGGCGCCCCGCTCGCCATCAGCTGTGACGTACATACAACACGTGTGTGTGTTTGTGTGTCACTCACAGACAGTGGCGCCCCGCTCGCCATCAGCTGTGACGTACATACAACACGTGTGTGTGTTTGTGTGTCACTCACAGACAGTGGCGCCCCGCTCGCCATCAGCTGTGACGTACATACAACACGTGTGTGTGTTTGTGTGTCACTCACAGACAGTGGCGCCCCGCTCGCCATCAGCTGTGACGTACATACAACACGTGTGTGTGTTTGTGTGTCACTCACAGACAGTGGCGCCCCGCTCGCCATCAGCTGTGACGTACATACAACACGTGTGTGTGTGTTTGTGTGTCACTCACAGACAGTGGCGCCCCGCTCGCCATCAGCTGTGACGTACATACAACACGTGTGTGTGTGTTTGTGTGTCACTCACAGACAGTGGCGCCCCGCTCGCCATCAGCTGTGACGTACATACAACACGTGTGTGTGTGTTTGTGTGTCACTCACAGACAGTGGCGCCCCGCTCGCCATCAGCTGTGACGTACATACAACACGTGTGTGTGTGTTTGTGTGTCACTCACAGACAGTGGCGCCCCGCTCGCCATCAGCTGTGACGTACATACAACACGTGTGTGTGTGTTTGTGTGTCACTCACAGACAGTGGCGCCCCGCTCGCCATCAGCTGTGACGTACATACAACACGTGTGTGTGTGTTTGTGTGTCACTCACAGACAGTGGCGCCCCGCTCGCCATCAGCTGTGACGTACATACAACACGTGTGTGTGTGTTTGTGTGTCACTCACAGACAGTGGCGCCCCGCTCGCCATCAGCTGTGACGTACATACAACACGTGTGTGTGTGTTTGTGTGTCACTCACAGACAGTGGCGCCCCGCTCGCCATCAGCTGTGACGTACATACAACACGTGTGTGTGTGTTTGTGTGTCACTCACAGACAGTGGCGCCCCGCTCGCCATCAGCTGTGACGTACATACAACACGTGTGTGTGTTTGTGTGTCACTCACAGACAGTGGCGCCCCGCTCGCCATCAGCTGTGACGTACATACAACACGTGTGTGTGTGTTTGTGTGTCACTCACAGACAGTGGCGCCCCGCTCGCCATCAGCTGTGACGTACATACAACACGTGTGTGTGTTTGTGTGTCACTCACAGACAGTGGCGCCCCGCTCGCCATCAGCTGTGACGTACATACAACACGTGTGTGTGTTTGTGTGTCACTCACAGACAGTGGCGCCCCGCTCGCCATCAGCTGTGACGTACATACAACACGTGTGTGTGTTTGTGTGTCACTCACAGACAGTGGCGCCCCGCTCGCCATCAGCTGTGACGTACATACAACACGTGTGTGTGTGTTTGTGTGTCACTCACAGACAGTGGCGCCCCGCTCGCCATCAGCTGTGACGTACATACAACACGTGTGTGTGTGTTTGTGTGTCACTCACAGACAGTGGCGCCCCGCTCGCCATCAGCTGTGACGTACATACAACACGTGTGTGTGTGTTTGTGTGTCACTCACAGACAGTGGCGCCCCGCTCGCCATCAGCTGTGACGTACATACAACACGTGTGTGTGTGTTTGTGTGTCACTCACAGACAGTGGCGCCCCGCTCGCCATCAGCTGTGACGTACATACAACACGTGTGTGTGTGTTTGTGTGTCACTCACAGACAGTGGCGCCCCGCTCGCCATCAGCTGTGACGTACATACAACACGTGTGTGTGTGTTTGTGTGTCACTCACAGACAGTGGCGCCCCGCTCGCCATCAGCTGTGACGTACATACAACACACAAATCAAGCCGCTAAGTGTAATTAATGAATAGACGTTTATCAGCGATACCGTCGATATCTCCACCGATATTATCGTAATTAAATCTGGAGACCGACTCACTCCTACCTCCTACTAACACCCCCCACCCCCCCGTGCACCCCGGAACACTTCCCCCGGGCGGGGCGCGTTCCAAAGATTATCATCATTGCATAATATATTTATGAGAACGAAGAAAACATTTATGAAACATTTTTAAGTAATAATTGCTGAATATATCATATTTATCCGTGTGGTGACGGAGTAACGATACTGTTCATTACCACATCTCTCACCCGCGAATGGAGACACGACTAAGGCTAAAAAAACATATAAACTTATACCAAAACATCTGACCAGGTCATATAATAGGTCGATTTCCCTCCCAGTTGCCCGTAAATTGAGCCCAACAGTGGGAATGTATGAAATAAAATTAACAAAAACGCCACAGTGTCTAGTGATCACTTACATGATCGATGTGTCACACTGGTACACACGACTAACATTCAGCACCGACACTCGTCACAATACGATATCACTAGCCGACCCAACAGACGTTCTGTTCTAATAAAATAACAGGAAATCTTCTTGTAATCGACAGCAGCGCCATCTACCGGGTCCTATAGAATCTAAACCATTCTCGAATCCCCTTGAACACACACAAAAACTTTCGTCAACATCGGTCCAGCCGTTTAGGAGGAGTACATTTATACACGTACACAATAAATATATATATAAAAGATAAGAAATAAAGATAACATAATACTAACCAATATTGTAATTACCGCTGTGCGTGCGTATAAATAATAAATAGATAAATACACGATCTGCGTAAATTATCGCTCATTACTCCGACCGGACCGGACAGACTGTAGATATACCACCAAAAACATGTTAAAGCCCCCACTTCCTCCCCTATAGCGCACAAAATGGCGACTAATGGTCAATATTCAATAGATCTAGACCATAGCTTCAACTAATTACAATTGTTCAGTTAGCGGTCCCCTGACGCGGTGATGTTCATATAAATAATTTGAATAGATCTCTCTATATGAAGTTAAGGACTCAAAGGAAATTTTACTAGTTTACTTCAAAGAGTTTTTTTTTGTGTCAAATGTTTTTTTAATATATTAATTATATTTTAATAGTTCATAGATAGTTTGGCGCAGTGCGCAGTACTATTGCGAGCATCTAATGAGATTCTATTTACAATAATGTACCGACACTTATTCAAAATATAATAATAGTTTAACAATAATTGATTAAAGGGTGTCCTGACGGATCACGGCCCGGTGTATGTCACACTTCCTACTAATAAAGTACTTTTTATTAAAAAAATCACTTCTTCCTTGTACTTTCTCGTTAATTTAGACATTTGGCCGTCTGTTGTTTAAACAGTCGTACACTGAATATCTAATGGTCAATTAATATGATATAAACTAATCTAAACAGTGACTGTGTGTTGCTTTAGTAGTATAGATCACAGCCACATACATAACCTTACATAACAAACAGTGGCATTCATTAATAACGACCTCGGTTGTAACGACTTTTCGGTTATAGCGACGTCGAACTTGGGTCCTTAGAATTTAAAGCATACTTTCGTAGGAAATTCATTGGGTAATAGCGACTTTGGATATAACGCCTAATTCGGGTATACCGACTTGTTTTATGAACTATTTGGGACAGATTCCTAGAAATACCTTGCGGATGTTGCGACCGAGTCGGCAAAGTCACAAAGTCTCATTCATAAGCTTTAAGTATTAAGCTTTCCTATCCGTTGTTTTCATTCGCAGATGGTCAAACGCTTTGTTCGGGTGTAGCGTTACTCAGCGTGTGCGCGAAGTTAACATTATGAATCAGTTACGCAGCTATTTCCAGTGAGTGAACAGTGTTTCTTAAACTTGTGAAAATGGCTCCTACACGTATCTACATTCACTGTTAAAAAGAACACTGATTTCGGATATAGAAACCTTCGGATATAGCGACGACATTAAAGTGGTCCCTCCGCCGCCGTTATATCTGAAATACACTAGATGTTGAAAATGTTATTGGCAATAGTTTTACGAGCGGCCATCTGTCTGATATAAACACTCTTTGCGAATATAATTGCTAACCAGATGACATTAGCTATGATGTTAGCCTAAATCGATGTTAAGATTTTATATGTTTTTACGACACCCACGAGTTATATATGTGTTGATAGTGTTAGTGGCCGACGCCACACAGACACACGTACATCACAATAATGTTACATTGTTAAACTATTGCACTGTAATGTCGGTGACAATTCGTTTAATTTGCGATGCATGATGTTTGTGACGCAGGTCATATGTAATATTATATTCATCATTAACATCTCAGCCTGTATATGTCCCACTGCTGGGCTCAAACCTCTTCCACAATGGGAAGGAAATCGATCTTACTTTAGCACGCTGCTTAGACAGGTTAGTATTTTTTTTTTTTTATGGGTGGGCTATGGTAAGCGCACGCGCGGTCCTGTCCGTCCGGGGCGATGAAAGGACGGTGCGCGGGCCCATAACCCACCCGTATCCACGTCACCTCGTTGTTGGGCCGACCACCGCAGCAGATGTGACTTGTCATCAGTGGTCGGCCCGACGGAATACCCTTTCGGGTAACCTCTCACCTCTCGACGTACTGGGACGTCGGTCGCCGTCGCGCGGTCAGCCTCTCTGTGGGTGACAGACAATTCCCCGGGCCGATCACCCGTGGCCTCGGCTAGGGCGGCATTAGGCGCAGATTAGACAGGTTAGTACAGGGTTTTGTTTCGAGTTTACCTTCTCTTGCATACATGTTATTTGCATATTACAATCCCTTAGTTGTTTAAAATAGGGAAATGAGCGGTCTTGTTACATAGTCACCTCGCGGGATATTGATAGACACGCGACTAGTTAGTGTATTGTGAGGAGCGAGTGCGGTCACCGTGGTAAGTGAACGGAGCGCGTGTCCCGCGCCGGCACTGCGTCACGTCACGTTACGACACAACACACGCACGCGGCTGCGCGCGGAGCACAAACACAATACACTAGTAAACGTAACAACTTCACTAAAAGTACGCGAACTCACTTTGAATGTATAAGTTATATTTAATATTAGCGGCACGCGCCGCGCCACAGACACACACAATGGGCTCGTCATGTACGGGGCCGCACTGGAGGACAGAACCGCAGACATACATACTAATATATATATATAACAACCGCTGGGCGACAACACATTCATGATATTTCCTTGATGAGACTGAGGATAGCTCGCTCAACTAACAGCACACAGCCCGCGAGCGGTACAACACATCAGCGGCGCCATTCGTACCATTGACGTGAGAAACTGATTCGTGAATAAAATCAAAAATTCAAACAGAGGTAGGCACAATAACTTTGCCTCCAATGACGCCCACACCTTCGGTTTACTTTCACCAAATTAAGAGTATTTATTCATCAAGTTAGGACTATGTTGTCTGAGTGACGAAACTATATACGTGTCACACAAAAAAAAAAACCCGACGTAAGTTTAGTTGAATAAATGCAGTTCAAAGTTCTTACTGGGAGTGTGTGTATGTATGTGAGGTTATTCTCAGGAACTAGTGGGCGGTACTGACGCAGTGTTGAGTTGAGCTCGTGCGTCCCATTCACATATCTGATACTCTTGTTCAACAGGTACACGACACATTCACGTGTGCGGGAGTGTCGTGCAGCGGGAGGGAAACTGATCCTGTCACACGCTGTCACATAGGTTTGAAGTGAAACTTCTTTACAATCATTGTTATTTCAAATTCGATGAAACGAAAAAGCGAGTCCATAGAGACACAAACACGTAAATGTATAGGACGCAGCCAGCGAGAGAGTGAGATAGAGGATGAAGGACAAAGAAGTTTCACTTGTGACATGCGTACTTTGTACGCACGCTCTTTTTGTAGTTACTGGCAGTGTGACGACACCCTCGCGAGAAACAACAGTGATCGACTGTATACTAGGTCATTACACAACAAAGTCTACTTGAGACATATATATATATATATACATACAATGTTTGAGTTGAGTTAAGCGCGAGCTGCAGCGCCCCCTGTCGCTACAGACTAGTTATTACAGTTACTCGCTAACAAATTACATATAGTGAAGTTCATTACCAGTTTCCGCCGCAAATATGACGTCGTTCGATTGCGAAATTGATTCGTCGACCGGAACGTATCGGTGCGTCCGGCACCGGACCCCGCACAGCCGCCCTCGCCCCGAAACGGGCCCGGCTTAACTCAGGCTTAATAGTTTGTATATAGCGCATTTCAACTGAATAAATATTAAGCATAATTAAAAGTGTAAATATATATTTTTTTGCGACGTGAATTTCGTGCATTGCCCTTTACAGTATGTTTGCAAATGTATTTGATGATCTCGTGCCGACTGCCTGACCGCCCGCGCTATTTAAGAGCAATGGCAGCAGAAGATGTAATAAAACCCAATGTAAAATAAAATATCAGGTTGACCGAGCTTCGCTCGGAGTATTTTTGTAGCGTTTATTCACATATATATTAATAAAAAATAAAAAAATAAATAATGAAAAATATATAAAAAATTACAAAAAGAGAATAATAATAACACCGAGATTCGAACCGACGCTGTTTGATTGAAAAAATACCAAAATTAAAACCTGTCACCTTCCCATCTAAGCTATCGTAATTTATGACGTTGACAACGAAATTTGAATTCATATTCATTTAAAATTTAATCTCATTGTTTATTTTGCTAAAAACACGGACAAAACAACATTTTCTATAAATAAAACCTAGCTAGATCGATTTTTTGGACCCGAAACCTCTAGTATGCCAAGTTTCATCAAAATCATTGGAGCCGTTTCCGAGATCCTGAATATATATATAGGTATATATATATATATATATATATATATATATATATATATATATATATATATATATATATATATATATATATATATTTTCTGTGTGGTGACGGAGTAAGAATACAATTCACCACCCCTTATCTTACCCGTGGGTGATCGTAGGAGACGACTAAGGGATATAAAACGCCTATTACATCTATGCGAGAGAAGGAAAACTCGAAATAAAACCCTATACCAACACGTCTGACCAGCGTGGTATAGTAGGTCAATTACCCTTCCATTATGGAGGAGGCCCGAGCCCAACAGTGGGAAGTATATGGGCTGAGATGATGATGATGATGATATATATATATATATATATATATATATATATATATATATATATATATATATATATATATATACAAGAATTGCTCGTTTAAAGATATAAGATAATTTGATAGTAATTCAAAGGTACCATTAAGACGTTACTTATTATAATTTATTATTAAAGAGTGACTATGTCGGTCGGCGATCGGTCAAATACTAACGAGCGTTCACATGGTAATTCGTTAATTCGTTTCGTCTTCGTCAGGTGGTCCTGAATCACAGCTCGTCCCGAGGCTAAGTCGGCTGCGGCACTGGGAAGGCTTCTGCCAAACACTGGTAGCCCTGGGTCGTCTTGTCGGCGGTTCTACACCGGAATCGTGCATAGGGGTTACCGTACAGTGTCCTGAAATGCGGCGACGTTACTGGCAGGCGACTCACCTTGACTGCTTGTGGCTGAGAGGTTGGCAGAAGCTCACCGGTTCCGCGCCACAGGGCGGGCCAACAGTGAGCAAGTCTCCGCAAGGAGACTGGGCAGAGCACAAGAAGTAGCCCGAAGTGAAGTCATCCGGCGGTGGAGGGAAGACCTGGAGTCCCCCGTAGCAGGGCGGGGGCCTGTGGAGGCTGTTGCGTCGCATCCCCACCGTTGGCTCACGAGTAGGCACGGCAACTTAATCTTTAGGATGGTGCAGGTGCTTACCGGAAACGGGGTCTTCGGTAAGTACCTGCTTAAAATTGGATGGGAAGGGACCCCAGGATGCCATGAATGTGGCGCAGCAATCGACGATTCGTGCCACACACTGGAAGTTTGCGCCACCTGGGGGCCCCAGCGCCACGTCCTATCGATGGAATTCGGAATAGACATGTCGTTGTTGACCATGGTTTCACAGATTCTCGACAGCGACAGGTGCTGGTCGTCGATGGCCTCATTTTGTGAGGCTGTCATTACAAGGAAGGAGGCTGCGGAGCGAGAACGCGAGGCCCTTGCGTCCGCTGGCTCGCTCCGCCGGCGTCGCCCAGGGAGGAGGAGGCGCCGATATGCGCAACTCCTTCCACCACTTTGAATGACGATAGGACGTGGCCAAACGGCCATGCGTTGGGGTGTCGGGGATCGAGTGTCATCAGACGATCTATCCGGCGCCCCGTAAAAGCGCGGAAGAGGCCGCTGTGGTTTTAGTGGGTATTCCGGTTCGGCAGCGGCTGGTGAGTCCCACATACTCCTTCGTCTGTCCCCGGCGGGGGAGAATGCGTAAATGCATTTCCACAGTGTGAACAAAAAAAAGGTGTTCCTGAATCAGCGTTATCTATATGTGTTGAATATTACAACTGGTGTTACTGATATTGTGGCAACGCGATTAGCTAGCCTATGTCTGTACTGACTGACTGTGTCTACGTAGCACGCTTGACAACGCACAGCGTACACTAAAACAAAAAGTGTCATCCCCCGCATTACTAAACTGGTGTCTACGCTGCGGCTACAAGTTCACTAACAGTTACTGACAAACATACCTAATTATAGTTATCGTTATAGTTCATATCGCTAACTTAACTGTTACGTTATATATCAACATTTATTGTCGTTACGTTCACTCGTAGTACGTCACTGTACGTACATATTGTTTGTCACGTTTACTATATCCTACGAATATATTGTAATATAGAATCCGTGTGGTGACGGAGTAAGAATACAATTCACCACTCCTTATTCTGCCCGTAGATGTCGTAAAAGACGACTAAGGGATATAATATGCACATAAAATCTATGCAATAAAAGGAAAACTCGAAATAAAACCCTATACCAACCTGTCTGACCAGCGTGTATAGTAAGATCAACTTCCTTCTTATTGTAGAGAAGGCTCGAGCCCAAGTGGTGGAAGTTGTGTGCGTATGCGCGTGCGTGCATAACGTGTGTGTGTGCGTGTGTGCGTGTGTGTTTGTGTGTGTGCGTGTGTGTGTGTGTGCGTGTGTGTCTATACGCACTGTTAGCAAGTCTAGTAGGCTTACTGCTTACCTCGTGCAGAACATAAACCATGATACTATTGAAGTAATATTATGAATGGTCCCTGCGGTGACAGAGTAAGGATACAATACGCCACTCCTTATTTCAAAAGTAAAACACAACTTAGGGATATAAATACGCATATAACATCTATGCGAAAAAATGAAAGATCGAAACAAACCCCATATACAAACATGTCTGACCAGCGTAGTATAGTAGATCACTTTCCTTCCTATCGCGGGGAGGCGCCGAGCCGAAACGATGATTATGAATAATATTACATAATAAAAATATATTTTGTTTAGTTTGGACGTGAACATTAGTCGAGTGACGGGGCAATATTCAACACATTCTATATACCTAGTGGTCGGCGTGTGCTCGAAATTCGGCCATAATTCATTTTAATTAATTTTTCTGCTACACAATTTTCTTTAATTTTATTTATGTATACCTAATTGTAAATTGAGCAAGCTGTATTTCACTAATAACTAATATATAAGCACAAATCTCTATTAAACATTGCTATCATGGTTATCATTGTTTGACATTTAGTTCGACCAGAGATTTTAACCGTAAAGAAATGTGTATAAGGGTTGCTACGCAACACACTCACACAAACGTGTGTGCGTGTGTGTGTGTGTGTGTGTAGCGATTTCGTTGTAGTGTGCGTAATGCCTTTTTTAATGAATTTAATGAATTTGTAATCCATTATTATACGAAATTTCACATTTTATGCACTTCTCCTCATTATATACTTCAACTGTGCCAAATTTCATACTTGTCCATTCACGTAATTTTCGTAAAAAGGGATACAAAGTTTTTGCTTCACGTATTAATATATAGATAAACATGTATATAAATGTAAATGATACATTGTTAGTATACGTGATGGTAAAGTAGAAGAAAATCAACTTGAGACTAAACGAAGTGCAGCGACACACTCGCCCCACTCGCCCCACTCGCCCCACTCGCCCCACTCGCCCCACTCGGCCCACTCGCCCCACTCGCCCCACTCGCCCCACTCGCCCCACTCGGCCCACACAATATACTAAAATATTAATGAGGGTGAGTCGACCAATTATTATTATTGTTAACGAGTACCGGAACATACCGGCACTGTGTGACAGGGGGACGCCACGGAGTGGGGACCGTCCCACTCGCGTTATTGTTATGTGAGAATACATCCGGAGTTCACGTCGAGTCACTTTTGATCTGCAAACTGACACAACTACGTGTGACTATTGTTTTAATTAAAAATGAAGTGAAGTGTTATAAATGTGACGTCACGTGATCTCACACCGCTAACAAATAACATGACGTATGATAACCGCACACCCTCCTCCGACACACTGTTTGATAACACTATGTACGTGGTGTGACGCGACTGTTGGCCACAACTCACATTAGCACTAGGAACTATAACGATGTGCTGACTGCATTACGTAATAACCGTTGGCGACGTAACACCGCATCAGATGGTACAGCGTAGGAGCGACTGTCACAGGTGGAGTGATGGGGGCGCTATGTGATACTTTACAGTAAAGTCTACGTTCACCTCAACATCCCATCGTCAATATTTAAAATGCTTCCTCAATAGACACGTTGCTACGAGAACTCTACGTCGCGCTACGAGGCCGCTACGAGAGTGCTACGCCGCTGTACACCGTTCTATAATGTATGTATTTATTACACGCAATGCTTTTCAATAAATTAATATCTAATTGTTTTCTATAACATAAGATTGTTTTACGACACAATGCGCAAATATGCGCATCCTGGGTACGTAGGGTGCGGGCCAGCTCAAACAGCATCCTGGTCATGATTGCAAGTCCACTAGACTGCGTATATACGAATCACTGCTGTGCGGTCTCTCATGGTGTGACGCACTAGTGATTTAGCAGACATTATTTATCTTACTTTATTTTTGTTTTACTTTAATTCATTCTCATTTTTTTTTGTAATTTTATTTATAATTAACTAACAACTTTAGATTAAGTATTACTAACAATAATGAGTCTTGGTTACTTTCATAAATGGAGATTATAATAACACGATAGGGCACGCGCTCCCGCCCTCTCCAGTGACTCATAACTGACCACTGAGGCGTACATCAATACAAAATAAATATAACTCGACATAAGATCCTGTACCGACAGTGCGGTATAGCGTGCTATTGTGATCAGCGCGGTACTGTTGGTGAATGTGTCCCCTGTTGTGGAGGAGGAGCAAGTCCAGCAGTAGCAGCTGTAATGAACTGGTGTTTACGTCAAATCGCACTCTTGATGATGAATATCAAGAGTGTGACTTGAAATAAACACCTCTCGGGGACACAACACTAATGAGTGACGGGACAACTTATTGAATAAAATATTGTGTAAAACAACACAACGAGCGGAACAGTTATTATACAAACAGTCCCCGCGAGGGAACACATCGACACGTACTACTTGATAACAAGTAACACTGCCGGGCTCGCGTATGTGTTCGAGTACATCTTAATTGTTAACCAACTTGATTATCGTTTTATAATTTATTTGGTTTTTATAATTTATTTGGTGATTTTATAATCGGGTAAATATGTGATTTATATTGCTGTAAGCTGATATAATTTTAATAATATTCTTCCGCTTGTTAGCTTCCCGCTAGACTACTAAATATTCCTACTCCATCACCAGACGGTCTGTTGTTTACCAACACTTACCAATAATATTATACCATCCATGTGGTGACTGAATAACAAAATAATTCACCACTCTCCATCTTGGACGACGAGACAAGGACTAGAGAAGAAAAACTCAAAATAAAACCTTGTACCAACCATTTTCATCAATGTATACCACATAAGTAAGGTCTATAGGGCTAAGGGTTCGATCCTCCTCAGTAGTAGGAGGGACCTATTATCAAGGAGGATCGAGCCAAACATTACGACATATACGAACAGATGATGATGAACATATAGTCGCCACTAGCACCACTAGCACCACTAGCACCACTAGCACCACTAGCACCACTGGCACCACTGGCACCACTGGCACCACTAGCACCACTGGCACCACTAGCACCACTAGCATCACTAGCACCACTAGCACCACTGGCACCACTAGCACCACTAGCACCACTAGCACCACTCGTGAACTGTGAATACAGTATCGTTACAATTGATATATGTTGACATGTAAGTATTACAATATTTTAACAGTATAGAGACGATAATATGATCATTGAACTCACTGCTATTAAAACATATCTAAAGTGGCCACAGTTATAATGTATACTCGTAAATCTTTTATAATCCATAATCTTTGTTTAATAAACAGCGTGAATGTATAAACAGTTGTTGAAATTCTGAGTAAGGGTCCACTCCGAAATACAAATGTTTAAAATTTATGTAAATTTTTAGGCGATAATAATGTTTTATCCCTAAATCAGCATTTGCAAAGTGGCACATCTGAAGTGGCGCGCGGACGACTCGACCCGCGTACATCACTACCAATAGAATTTTACATAACTGAAAGACGATGACTACTAAGTGTATTGTTATGTCAACTGTTAGGTATTGTTGTGTCGACTGTTAGGTATTGTTATGTCGACTGTTAGGTATTGTTATGTCGACTGTTAGGTATTGTTATGTCGACTGTTAGGTATTGTTCAATGCACATTGAACATGCAACGCAGCAAATTCATAAGTAGAGCATGTCAACATACAAGTAAAGCATGTCAACATACAAATTTGCAAAATTCGCACTGACATGATTAAACACGCTGCGTTACACTTCACACTTACGACACACTAACACAAAATGATATATGTGTGTATTAGCAATAAGTAGTATATAAGGTGTACATTTTGTAAAATAAATCAGATTTGAATTTATTCATCTCTCATTTACATGCCTCTCACTGCGGCCAAGACACCCTTAGCCGTCAGTTCTGATCAGTCTTGTGAGTCTACTTGACTGGCAGTGAGAATTACCAATCCTCCACCCAAACCTCCATCTCACTGTGGCCAAGACACCCTTAGCCGTCAGTTCTGATCAGTCTTGTGAGCCTGCTTGACTGGCAGTGAGAATTACCAATCCTCAACCCAACATCCATCTCACATCTACCTGTCACCTTAGGTAGCGCGGTGCAGGTATCCCATCAGATAGGCTTGGAACTTAAGGGCTTTAGGTACATCAAACTATAACCTTAGGTTCTTCTGTCAAACACGGCGTTAGTCCATAAGCCCATACGACGCCGTACATTTGGTCCTTCGAGACCATTTGGTCCTTCGAGCAAAAAGTAAAGTTTTTTTCCTCCCTCTAACCCCCCCGTAGGTTTGACATAACAGACATACAAATCAGTTAAGAACGGGCTGGTGTACTCAACAAAGCATCAGTTTCGGAATTGACTGAAGGACTTTTACTTACGTACTCTGTCAGAAAGCCTCTCGTTGCGGTTCGGTCACTGGCCTCCCACAAGCGGGACTCACCAGCTGATTGAGAAGTCGCACCTTCAGGGACGTGTTATAGCGAGAGCGCAGGTACGATAAGTATTGACTTAAAACATTAGTAGTAGGGAAGTTAGGGTAGGACTATTACGGAAGAAGACAAAAGAAGCACTATGGACATACAAGAAATAAACACAGCAATCAAGAGCCAGGAGGAGGATTATAACGAGATCAGGAGGATAATTACAAACATTAAAAAGGACTCCGTGAGCCGAAGAACACAAAAATACATTGACGAAAAAAGACAAACACTAACTGCTATTTTCCAACGGGTGCAAGAGAATCACTCGAAACTGGAGAAACAAGAGATGTTATCATCTCACAAATATATCACCACAAATTACTTTGGAAATATCCAGAAACAATACAACGAGGGCTTAGCCCACCTACAAAAATATGAAGAAAGACTTCAACTTGTTCAGGCGATATATGAACCTGAAGAACAAAACACAAACGAAGAAGAAGGGAGAGGGAATCCCAAGACGTTTATACAAATGTTCCGGATATCCCAGATGTCAAAAAGGCTAATTCAGGCGAAAGAATCAGTCACTGAAAACAAACCTATATGGCATTTACAAACTACAATAAACAATTTACAAAAACGATGGCTGGATATTGAAGAAACACACATTGAATTATTATTGGAGGAGGATACATCGGGACACCTTTACTTCAAAAATAAATATTTTGAAAACACCCAAACTGAGTTCCATACTACAATGGAGATGCTGGAAGAAAAAATCCATGACAGTTCCAGCGAAAAAATGACCTTAACACAGTCGTCAGGAAAACTACCCCGTATCTCTATTCCAACTTTTACTGGGCGTTATGACTCATGGTATACTTTTCATGATTTATTCAAAAAAATTATTCATGAAGATAAAGATATTTCATTAGTAGAAAGGATGCAATATTTAAAGACAAATGTAAAAGGTGACGCAGCAAAAATTATACGTCATCTAACGATAAGTGAATCGAACTATGAAACCGCGTGGAAATTGCTTACGCAACGTTATGAAGACGAACGAATGATATCAATTAAATTCATCGATAAACTATTAGATTTACCCAAGCTAAATGTTGCGAATGCAGCGGGTTTAAGAGACATGCACGACACCATAAAAGAATGTTTGGAATCTTTAAAACCTCAAGGAATTGACATTTCAACATGGGACCCTATTTTGGCTAGACTTTTGGCCAGGAAATGGGACCAACAAACTGACTCAAAATACGAGGATCAGTTACAATACCCAAACAAATTGGAATCGTTTGAAGAAATGTTACAGTTTTTAGAAAAAAGATTTAAAAATTTAAAGTCCTACGATCAGCAAAAAATTACGTATAATCACCTGAGTAATAACTCGATGAATCATACAATAAATAAACAACGGGGAACGCACGTACCAATAGCAGAATCATCAAAAAGTAAACATTGCTGGTACTGCAAAAGCACAGAACATAATATAAATAAATGCCCTAGTTTTAAAACCTTGAACGTAACACAACGATATAAGGAAGTCTCAGACAAAGGAATGTGCAAACGCTGCTTAAATCATGATAAAGAAATACGATGCATGAGCGAGTTTTATACAAAATGCGAAATATGTCAACATAAAGGTCATAACACACTATTACACCGAACATTCGATTCAATTAAAAGACAACCAGAGTCTTCTGAGTATACGAAAAAGTTCACTCCTAAGCCAACTGTGAGTGATAAAAAACAAAACACAACGCTATCGAACTTATCAGCTACCAATTTAGAGGATAAAAATACGGTCTTATTAGCCACAGCGCTTTTACAAACCACGTCGTATGATGGAACACCACAATTATTAAGAGTATTGTGTGACCAAGGTTCAGAAGCGTCATTTTGCACGGAAGAAGTAGCACATCTGCTGTCGTATCCAAGACAAAAGGTCCGAGCCGAAATAAAAGGCATTGGAGACAACGAACCTAAGACATCGAAATATACAATTAACATAAACCTGCAACCAAGGTACTCTAGTGAGTACAGACTACCTGTAACGCTTGTAGTACTACCGAAGCTTACAAACTCGTTACCAAGAAGTAACTTACAACAATTACAAGAGTTGGACAATGTTCTATTGGCAGACCCAACGTACAACAAAAAGGGACCTATAGACATAATTTTAGGTTCCCAAGAATACAGTAAAATACTATTACAAGGTTTTAAACGACTACAAGGCGGTATAATCGCTCAAGAAACAGAATTGGGTTGGATTTTATCCGGGTTATATCCGCAAGACACAAACGGTGGCATCAAAGTATTAAGCATGATGACTCGCACCGACGACATACAACAATTAACAAAATTTTGGGAATTAGAAGAAATTCCACGACACTATGCACTCACCAAAGATGATGAGTTGTGTGAATACTATACAAATACTACAATACGAAGTTTCGACGGCACTTATACGGTACGACTGCCGTTTAAGGACGCGAACATAAAATATGGCGAGTCAAGGAAAAAAGCCGTGGCTCGACAATTACAACTAGAACGTCAGCTCGAAAAAAATGAAAATTTACGCCAACAATACAAGGAATTTATGTACGAGTACCTAAATATGGGTCATATGAGAAAAGTACCTAAACCAGAATATTACACAGGAGAGTATTATATTCCCCACCAAGCGGTAATAAAAGAAGACTCTCTTACAACAAAACTACGAGTGGTATTTGACGCTAGTAGTAAAACAAGTAGTAAAATAAGCCTTAATGAAAATTTACATAAAGGACCACGACTTCAACAAGACTTATCAAACATATTATTACGCTGGAGAACGCATAAGATTGCTTTCATGGCCGACATTATGAAAATGTATCGGTTCATAAAAATAGACCAAGAAGACTATAAATATCAAAGAATTTTATGGAGATTTTCTCCAAAAAAGGCCATTAGTGAATACGAACTAACAACGGTCACTTATGGCACAACAAGCGCGCCTTATCTGGCCGTGAGAACATTACAACAACTAGCATTAGACGAACAAGACAATTACCCTATCGCCAGTAGAGTAACGTTACAGGATTTCTATGTTGACGATATTTTGTCAGGAGAATCCCAGGAAAGCTCCGTCAAGGAGTTACAAGAACAATTAATAGCAATGTTAAACAAAGGTGGTTTCCAACTACGAAAATGGTCTTCAAATAGTTCGGAATTGTTCAACAATTTAACATGCGATAACGAAGAAAGTCGGATGCTGAAACTTACCTTAGACGAAACAAGAAAGTCATTGGGAATTATATGGTCTCCAGGCGAAGATAAATTCTGTTTTCAAATAACTATAACAGAAAACACAAAACCCACCAAACGGTTCATTATGTCAGAGGTGGCGAAAATATTTGATCCCTTGGGCTGGTTGGCTCCCATCATCATAACACTAAAATTACTAGTACAACAACTGTGGACGTCTGGGATGGAATGGGACCAACCAGTAAATGACATAATACGAAATAAATGGACAGAAATACAAAAACAGTTAAAAAGCATAGAAAGTGTACAAGTACCACGATGGTGTCACACGATAGACAGGACAAAGTTTGAGCTGTATGGATTCTGCGACGCCTCAGAGAAAGCATACGGGGCTGTCGTCTATAGCAGAGTAATGGTGAATAACAGTTACTACATAACATTGCTTCAAGCTAAGTCAAAAGTTGCACCGAAAAAACAAAAAACAACATTACCGCTAATTTAATAGAAAAAATAAAAAATGCTCTAAACGGTGATAACAATACCGTGATTTCATGCTGGACGGATTCTATGATCACGTTGGGATGGATAAAAGGAGATCCTGGGCGATGGCATACGTTCGTGGCCAACAAACAGAGTGTCAGAAATTAACAGCATAATACCTAACGCTCAATGGAATCATGTCATATCGTCTGAAAACCCAGCGGACATTATATCAAGAGGATTGGAGCCAGAAAAATTAATAAACTTTTCCTTATGGTGGAACGGCCCACCATGGTTACAGACGAGTGATATACCTATTACAACAACAGCACCACAGCCAAATGAACAAGCCAAGTACTGTTTATCAACAACAATTAATACTACGAATGAAAAGTATGACATCTGGAGTCGATTTTCTAACTACAATAAAATGATAAGAACATTAGCGTATTGCTACAGATTTATCAACAAGCGCAAAAAGCACGAACCATTATCCTGTACGGAATTAGAAGAAACAGAGAAACGAATTCTATGCATATTGCAACAAGAAGAATTTTACGATGAAAAAGAAATTATTCGAAAGAAAACTCACTGCAGAAAAACAGTAAATTATCCACACTAGATCTATTTATTGATAACGATGGATTATTACGAGTTGGAGGTCGAATAGAAAACGATGACTTGCCATATAATCAAAAACATCCTATACTATTACCACGCCGACATCATATAACGTCATTAATTATACAAAACGCACACATGAAAACATTACATAGAGGAAATAAACTAACTACAGCCGTCCTACGACAAAAATACTGGATTATAGGTGGAAAACAAGTTGTCAAAGGTATACTAAAAAAGTGCGTCAAATGCGCGAGATACAGGTCCGAAACGAATGTACAGAAAATGGGGATACTTCAAAAGCAAGAGTCACGCAATCATATCCATTTAGTCACACTGGAGTGGATTATGCGGGACCAATACAAACAAGAACAATAAAAGGAAGAGGTCACAAGAGAGTAGTGACACTCAAAAAATCGACAGGTTTATGTCAAAAACGATCAATACATACATTAATTCCTTTACCTGTATATCAGGAAGAATTAATTACTAACACGAATACGTTAAGTAAAAATACCCAAACGCCTGTGGATTTTAACATAGCAAATACCATAAATAAAAAGTTTGTTAAGACACTTAAGTCAGGTTGGAAGAGCGTGTTACTCTATACTACATTATTATTGTGTATCGGACAAGTAACAAGTACATCAATGTTTACTATGAAACATTTAAATCCAGGCCTATATGTAGAACAAATAGGTACTTCAACAATAAACAGAGGGAGTTTTAGAATAGAAACTAATTACAAAAGGAGTGATTTGGAACTGAATTTAAATAATACGATAAAAATAACTAATCAGTTTCAAAAGTTATGCACTGACACGCAACAGTATACAAAAGACACCCATTGTGCAGAATTTTATTATCATTTGAACGAAGACAAAGCACGATTTGAGAAGATAAAGGATTACCTTACTGGGATAAAGATTTCTAGAAGGAAACGTGGACTATTAGGACAAATGTTAACATACGTGTTCGGAGTCAACGATGAAGTATACAGAAGTATTGACTCATTGAGTAGCAATCAACAAGAACTTATCAACGCCGCCAATTATCAAACAAACATAATGATATCTACAGTATCCGCTGTAAACCAAACCGAGGAGCGGATTAAGAAAAAGTTAGAGAATTTTGAAAAAAAGTTAAATGAAGCTATAGCATTCATGTACGATAACGACGTATGGTATAAGATGGTAGACGCTAACAATATGAAAATACAAGTAATACAAACGTATCAATTAGCGAGCAATTACATAACAGAGATTATTCACTATTACAACGGGTTACTTGAGATATACCTAAATAACGCATCAATATACACGATTTTGAGTCCTAAATACGCTAATGATATAATACAAACAACCAATCAAAAGTTACCTGGAAACTTAAGGATAATTCAGGATCAATTAATACAGACTAACATGGAAATAAATGCAACACATATAAACGTATTTGCGTACTATCCTATTCATGACATAAGAAAATATACGCTAATACACATAACGGCGATTCCTCAAAAGTTGACCGGGAGTTCTTTTGAATGCTTGTCAATCCCAAGAGCATTCATAGGCTTCGACTATAACAATGAACGATACTTTGAGTTAAGTAAAGACGAGTTCAAAGATTGTTTACACAAAAAATCGGAGTTTGTTTGCTATCCCGTGGCTGTTAAGAACATGCAATTGAACAAGAATTGCATTGTTGACCAGCTATTCAGCAACAATAATAACACTAAATCACAATGCACATCAAGAAGATACAACAATCTACAATTCTATGGAAACAACTTTACATGCAGAATACGTGGATGTTTATCACTACAAAAACACAATCAGCTTCGATAATATGTGATGGACAAAGACAAGAGATTAACCTAGAGGATATAGGAGTACTACACATTTCAGAAAGCTGTGTAGTAAAGACGTTGAACAACATTCTTGCAGCTAAACGAATAACAACAACAACTGTGCAAGCATCATATTTTAAAAGGAGTAATTTTACTCTAGACACACAAGTAGTCCAATCAGAGATACCAGACATACCGAAGGAGGAAGTATTAGATAGCTCCACCAGTATATTTGACCACTTAGCCGCTTCAAAAGCAAAGCTAAAAACAAGATTAGATAACACGATATGGAGGCGAATAGAGTCTCATTCCTATGTGGCTAGCACCGTGACATCTCTTTCTTTAATAGCTTAATTTTTAATAATACTTAATTAAATTTAATTAGCTTGTCTTTTAATTCATTTCAGACCACAGGCAGTCAAACAATGTCGAGATAGACTTACGAGAAGACAAAACAAGGAAACAACTACAACACAAGCCACAGACATAGACAAACAGCAGACAGCTCCACCACAACCACGGCCACGGTATGGGAAACCTCGTCCCCAGACTACAGTCCAAACACCACAAGCGACGGAAGGACACATTGGACCATATGAGGTTATCGAATTATACGACTTGCAGTCGTGTTCCTGAGAGACCCCAGAATGTTCAATGCACATTGAACATGCAACGCAGCAAATTCATAAGTAGAGCATGTCAACATACAAGTAAAGCATGTCAACATACAAATTTGCAAAATTCGCACTGACATGATTAAAGACGCTACGTTACACTCCACACTTACGACACACTAACACAAAATGATATATGTGTGTATTAGCAATAAGTAGTATATAAGGTGTACATTTTGTAAAATAAATCAGATTTGAATTTATTCATCTCTCATTTACATCCCTCTCACTGCGGCCAAGACACCCTTAGCCGTCAGTTCTGATCAGTCTTGTGAGTCTGCTTGACTGGCAGTGAGAATTACCAATCCTCCACCCAAACCTCCATCTCACTGTGGCCAAGACACCCTTAGCCGTCAGTTCTGATCAGTCTTGTGAGCCTGCTTGACTGGCAGTGAGAATTACCAATCCTCAACCCAACATCCATCTCACATCTACCTGTCACCTTAGGTAGCGTGGTGCAGGTATCCCATCAGATAGGCTAGGAACTTAAGGGCTTTAGGTACATCAAACTATAACCTTAGGTTCTTCTGTCAAACACGGCGTTAGTCCATAAGCCCATACGACGCCGTACAGGTATTGTTATGTCAACTGTTAGGTATTGTTATGTCAACTGTTAGGTATTGTTATGTCGACTGTTAGGTATTGTTATGTCGACTGTTAGGTATTGTTATGTCAACTGTTAGGTATTGTTATGTCGACTGTTAGGTATTGTTATGTCGACTGTTAGGTATTGTTATGTCAACTGTTAGGTATTGTTATGTCAACTGTTAGGTATTGTTATGTCAACTGTTAGGTATTGTTATGTCAACTGTTAGCTATTGTTATGTCGACTGTTAGGTATTGTTATGTCAACTGTTAGGTATTGTTATGTCGACTGTTAGGTATTGTTATGTCGACTGTTAGGTATTGTTATGTCAACTGTTAGGTATTGTTATGTCAACTGTTAGGTATTGTTATGTCAACTGTTAGGTATTGTTATGTCAACTGTTAGGTATTGTTATGTCAACTGTTAGGTATTGTTATGTCAACTGTTAGGTATTGTTATGTCAACTGTTAGGTATTGTTATGTCAACTGTTAGGTATTGTTATGTCAACTGTTAGGTATTGTTATGTCAACTGTTAGGTATTGTTATGTCAACTGTTAGGTATTGTTATGTCAACTGTTAGGTATTGTTATGTCAACTGTTAGGTATTGTTATGTCAACTGTTAGGTATTGGTGAATAGTATTATTACTCCGTTAACACATGAAACTACAACACGTTTGTTAAACTGTTGGGTTTATTTTAATGAAATGTGGCACATCATTAGAGTATTTGTTAGATCAACACAGAAAACTATAATCATGGTAATATGTTCACTTGGGATAATAGTACAACATTGAGTAAGTTAGTTGTCCCGCCAATGAAGCCGCGGGCAGAAACTAGTAATATTATAAATAATTTAGTTTTATACACATCGGGCGGAACGGACGGCGTGCCCCAAGCGATTATTACATTCTTCCAGATTTATATCGATATCCTCTTAATCACATTTTCAATAGTGTCACCAATGCCACATAAAGCCTATTTACTCTATTAGCTTTTAGAGACAAACAAGTAAGCAGCCTGCCTGATAATAAGTGGTCACTGCTCCTGAACCTCAATAATGCCAAGAACACAGACAAATCACTGCCTACCATGAGCACTACTAACTCTTAAACCTTGTTTAAAAACAGCCATACGATAGACTTCCCCTAACATACATTATCTTATCATATAAGTACATTATTTCATATTCGAAGATAATAATTCTTCAATAATAATTGCAAGCTACCAATATTATATATAATTTTGAATATGCTATCGAGTATATGACGAGTACGTGCGGCGAGCTCACTCGGTTTGTATGTTTTTACGCTATACTATAATATTATATGAAATTGAAAATCAATTTTAATTCAAGAAGCAAAAGCGTCGCCTGACTAAAACGACGCTATAAAAGGGATCAAAGAGGACCGGCACAAAAAGGTTCCGTCGCCGTAGCGCTACGGCGTAGCGTATCTACGAGACCTCTACGGATGCGGGTTCTCAGATAAAACATCGTCTTTGTGACAGTTTATAGAGCGCCTTATCGACGATACTACAACTATATAACTGTGTATAAATAATGTATGCATACACCGCAATGTAGGGGTGTATATGTCCTACTAAGTTGGGTGTGAATTTCTTTATCTTATTACGTAAAGCTAAAAGGTCAAGCGTGAACGATAACTTGTTGTATTACAGTTAATACACGAACGTGTCGTACCGAGTGCTCGTGCGGTCACATCGCGGTGCGTTACAGGGATTAGGACAGAGCGATGGCTGGGCTCGAGGGTCGAGGGTCGAGGGTCGAGCTCTCGGTACAAAGCCATTAAATTTATGTTCAGTACGTGACGTGTTCAGCGCTATTGCTAACATTTAAGTCAATACTATACATTACAGTCGGCATAATTATAATACTCCATTAAATGTAATCACTACTAGATACAATAACAATTATCGCCTCTAATTATTTTGTGATTCTCTATTATTGTAAAATTTAACAGTGCTAATGACAGTAATTACCAGTTAAACATTTAAAACTGTTATTAAATTTATCGAAAAGGTAGTGAGCTTATCATTAGATGTCGATATCCATCCGGTTCACACACACACAGCTGATACACGCACACGCGTATGTACCGACGCTCACATGCACGCAGGCACACACTCACACACACATACAAGTACACGCTCTATGTGTATTCACACAAACCAAATTCACAAACTTTATCCTTCAACGGGACGAATAAGGTATGTTGGGTTAAGGTGCTTTGCTAAGGCGTGTATGGTGCTTTCTTATTCTATTTTCTGTTTCTCACAAGCTTTTGATTCATTTACTAAACTGCAATAAATTATTTTTTAGATTTCTGTAAAATACTTATGATTAATTGGCGATTTGATTTATTGTTTTATTGTGATCTCTCCATGTGATGCTCTGATTAATGTTTATGTTCTAGTTTAATATATATGATCTGCTGAGGATCAAGTGATAAAACTGAAGAACTTGGTCCCCATAGTGTACGATATTGATACTAGCAAAATATGAAAATATTGATAACCCCCTCGACGAATTTAAACATTGTAATCGACAAAAGCTTTCAGCGTACAGGTAGACACTTTTGTCTCGCGAGGAAACACCTCGAGGTATATATTAATTAATTAGCTCAGCGAAATCTTTAGCGAAATGTTAGGAATATTTCTCATAAGCCAAAGTGTTGGTTGTATAATGAAGCCACCAAAAACATTTTCATGTATAATGTTACAAAACCAGATCATATGTCTCTCAATATCAAAAAGATATCAGATCTAATGTACAGTCAATCTTCTAACTCTACATGCCCTAACACTTCACGCACTTATTTTTCAAACTTTACACCTTTGTGGCTTCTACACACACATGCGGCTTATCTGTATCGCTTCCGTCACATGTGTGTAAAGTGACATTTTGTTAATTACTATTCTCTTAGACAATAGTTTTTACATCACATCTTCATCGCAGCCCACATACATCCCACTGTTGGGCTCAGGCCTCCTCTACAATGGGAGGCTATTTGACCTACTATACCATGGTGGTCAGATATGTTGGTATAGGTTTTCCTTTCGAGATTTCCTTCTCTTGCACAGATGTTATGTGCATATTATATCCTATAGTCGTCTTTTACGACATCCACGGGCAAGACAGGGTGTGGTGAATTGTATTCTTACTCCGTCACCACACGGAAATAGTTATTTATATGGCGGTAAGTGCCATATTCTTTAACGTCATACATAGATACATACCTATTACTCTTTATATCTATATTTAGTTTGATGATTGTGCTATAGTGACGGAGTAAAAATATAATTTACCACCCCCTTGCATGCTCGTGTGTGTCGTAAAAGACACCTAAGGGATATTTATTATATATAGACAACACTATTGTAAGAAAAGAAACACTAAATAAAACTCCACGCTAACTTGTCTCACCAGGGTCGTATGGTAGGCCAAGTCCCCTGCCTTTGTGGAGGCGGCTCGATCCCAGCAGTGGGACAAATAACGCGACCCGCTATATCTCATTTTTATTAGTTTTATTATAAAGTATTATAACAAACTTTACATTCCATTTCACAGCAGGGAGGAATAGGTATATTCTCTGAGCAGCTCATCTTTAAAACATTTTCTTTTTTTAAGAGTTTTATGCTAATGATTATCATTATCATCACAGCCCCTATACGTTCCACTGCTGGGCTCAAACCTCCTTCACAATAATGGCAATTTTCCTAATATACCTCAGTGATCAGACGGATTGGTACAGGGTTTTATTTCCAGCTTTCCTTCGCTTGCATAGATATTGTATGCATATTACAATCCCTTAATCGTCTTTTACGACACCCACAGACAAGTTAGGGGGTAAATGTTAATTTGTATTACGCACCACGCGGCAAGTGATATTTGTGTACTAAAATATCAAGTAAACGTAACTTTCCAAATTTTATTCACCTATTTTACACCCTTTGAGGCCGGCAACGGACAAACGTTGAAACACGTGTTCATTGTATCCCTGAAGAGTATTTGTTGTTAATTTGAAGATAAATGATAATATATTTTTCTCCACGTACAAAGTTTGCAACTGTATTTCACCTCCATTGGCGTTAAAATTCGAGAAAATCTTTTATTTTGAATCCCTAGAAAGAACTTCTTTAAAATTTCTTGTAGTTTCGACGCTAGGGTATACTTTTGGTTGTTTTTGAAACGTCGAAAGAGATGGTACCCGAAAGCGTAATCCGCCGAGCTGACTGGTTGTAAGGAATTCTCTTCCCTTAAAGGGATTAAAGTAGAAAATGAGGTCGCATGACACTCTTCCGTCACCCCAAATACGTTAGACGGGGTGGGTCCAAACCATAACCTGCAAAGAAAGGTTGTGGCGCATCATTTTATTTTGTTGGGTTCATTCTTTCATTCATCTCAGTGCAAATATGTCCCATTACTGGGCTGGAGCCTCCTCCGCAATGGAACAGAGAGTGACCTACTATATCACGCTGGTCAGAAACAAACACTACAGACACGTGTGTGTGTGCGTGTGTGTGCGTGTGTGTGCGTGTGCGTGTGCGTGTGCGTGTGCGGGCGCGACATATAGTGACTGTAGTCAGTGAAAGCGGTGCTGCACTGTAGACACCACATTCAGTCCGCGCTACAGACCAACATGGTGCCCAACACATCTATCGACACGCGTAGACGGCGTAGCTCACGCGTAGCAACATTGTTAGTATTTGTAGAGGACTCGTAGCAGGAGCGTAGTGCGCGCGTAGAACTCGTAGCGTTCACCGCACTGTTGCGGGGCTACAGTATACATAGTTTAACCAAGGGTTTGTGTAAGTAAACCGTAGTTAGCCACGGGCCGGGCCCCGTCGCGCTCTTTGTGTGGGTGTTGCGGCTCGTGTTAACCGTTGAGTGCTTTACAGAGGGTAAGTTTATTTGATATATACGCTCTAAAGTTTTGTAACACTACGACGAGACTATATACGTAATTAAAAATGGATACTGTTACAAATTTTATCGTTGTTTGTATTGTATATAATTGTTTAAGTAAAGGTGTATCAGTAAAAGTGCACAAGTAAAACTGGCAATAATAATCTACACCAACTCGTTTGATCAGCGTGTGCCGCTTGCACTAGAAGCTGTGACTGATGACGTCACGCTCGTCCTTGTTACTGTACAGTGTTACAGTTTGATGGTGTTATGATCTGATCATAACTATGTTTATGTTTATGTTGGTCAACAGTTAGTAAGTGTCGCGATACATACACACACTACTACACCACGCGCCTGTACTCTACAATATCGCTATAGGTCAGTGGCACAGTGCGCGATAGAGCTCAGTGACAGGTTCATAGCTCGCACTCGCTCTACACGCCGCGCGGATATAGTGCACCTATACGTACGTACGTATTATATAATAAATTATATTATAATGAGCGAAACAATAAATTGAATCACGCCATAGACAATATCGACAATGGCCCGCCCGCCCTCGGAGATCAGTGTTACAATTAATTTTCGTCAAAAGTGAAACTGTCGATAAACGAAAAGTGAAGTGTCACAGTGCGCGCCTCATCGCAGGGGCGAGGGGGGAGCGCTAATGGACCGGGGGGGGGGGGGAGCAGTCCATGTGACAACACAGATTTATACATTTATAATGTAAATCATTTAACATTTGAGGTGAACCACGGACGAGGAAATTGAAGAAAACATACACACACAGCTAGTACTACTGCATGTGTGTGTGTGCGTGCGTGTGTGTGCGTGTGTGTGCGTCAGGTACCTGTAAGTGTACGATACAATGTTACTATAGGGGGCGGTGCAGACCGCACTACAGCACCACTACGTGACGTCACGATAGTACTCTAGCAGACCACATCGGCGGCGCTGGTGCTCTCCACACGACACACTCGACCGGTGACACTGCACCAACATTTGAGCCCTACCAGTTCCTGGGTAACAGTATTTACTTTATGAAGAATTTAGCGCAAACTATACGTCAGTGAGAGCCCTTTAAGACTGAAGGTTGCTTCTATCTATTCAGGGAGAAAGAAAAGATTGGCAGAAAGGTGAATAAAGCCACTAGACAACGCCACTCTTTGAAGTATTCTGAACAGTCTATTGATTATGTGTATGCGGAATCGGACAGAGTCGATAGTAGAACTTGTATTCAGAGGTCCCGGAGTCACAGCTTAACAGGGATCAACTGATGCGTTCCGAACACATTTGGAGTCACATCAGTTTTTTCTAACAATCAGATAAACTCTTCCGGTTTCTCTGATACGTCACGCACAGAGTCACGTGTCAGATAGTTGGATTCTACATCTTCTATTAACTGGCTAATCAATTTTGCTTCATGTTCCCAATTTCTATGAGAGGCAAATGTTACCAAGTTCTCTTTTTATTTTCTAATTTAATTTGTCATAAGTTCAATGATAATTAAAATAGTTTCTCGAGGTTTCTTCGGGTTAGAGGTGAGTGTCACCTATGCTGGCCGTTGTACATGCTGACTTACAAGATTTATAGTGATGAGGACCTGTGATGGAATTAACTCTAATAAGAAAAAATACACTTTGATTGAGAGCTTGAAGTAAACATACTGGCGATGATAATTTATAACAGATCGAAACAGTAAACGACTCCCGGTCTTCGACAGTCCATAAGGTATCGGAGGTGTTTCTCCTATATGTGAGCGGCCCGTAGCGCGGCTCACTGTGAGCTCGCCTCGTGTTCAATAACACGAACCGTCAGGTGGTGCTCTAGTTAGTTGTATATATATAGATGATGTTAACTAAATAAAAGTGTTCACGGGAAGTTGGTCTGATGTGTCGTGCGCCGGTGACCTGTTGTCTGTCTGTCACGCTGTATGTAGATGCACGTATTTAAAACTATGAGTCGGTGCAGTAATTAAATGTAGAGTCAACTGAGCCGCGCGGTGCAGCGGAGCAGTCTCGCCTCAGCGACGTGTTAGTGCTGGCGGGCAGTAGTTCGACACCCCTCGACCTGACCCCCCCCCCCCCCCCCCCCCCGGCCGCTGGCACACCGCCGCCGCGGTCTCGTCAAAGAACTTCCGGACGGTAATTAAAAAAGTTTCATAGGTGCCTTTAATTAAGTTTGAAGTGGTAGTCGCGCGGCGGTACTCACCGTTTACATAAATTTCACACTCGACCGGTGACACTGCACCAACATTTGAGCCCTACCAGTTCCTGGGTAACAGTATTTACTTTATGAAGAATTTAGCGCAAACTATACGTCAGTGAGAGCCCTTTAAGAGTGAAGGTTGCTTCTATCTATTCAGGGAGAAAGAAAAGATTGGCAGAAAGGTGAATAAAGCCACTAGACAACGCCACTCTTTGAAGTATTCTGAACAGTCTATTGATTATGTGTATGCGGAATCGGACAGAGTCGATAGTAGAACTTGTATTCAGAGGTCCCGGAGTCACAGCTTAACAGGGATCAACTGATGCGTTCCGAACACATTTGGAGTCACATCAGTTTTTTCTAACAATCAGATAAACTCTTCCGGTTTCTCTGATACGTCACGCACAGAGTCACGTGTCAGATAGTTGGATTCTACATCTTCTATTAACTGGCTAATCAATTTTGCTTCATGTTCCCAATTTCTATGAGAGGCAAATGTTACCAAGTTCTCTTTTTATTTTCTAATTTAATTTGTCATAAGTTCAATGATAATTAAAATAGTTTCTCGAGGTTTCTTCGGGTTAGAGGTGAGTGTCACCTATGCTGGCCGTTGTACATGCTGACTTACAAGATTTATAGTGATGAGGACCTGTGATGGAATTAACTCTAATAAGAAAAAATACACTTTGATTGAGAGCTTGAAGTAAACATACTGGCGATGATAATTTATAACAGATCGAAACAGTAAACGACTCCCGGTCTTCGACAGTCCATAAGGTATCGGAGGTGTTTCTCCTATATGTGAGCGGCCCGTAGCGCGGCTCACTGTGAGCTCGCCTCGTGTTCAATAACACGAACCGTCAGGTGGTGCTCTAGTTAGTTGTATATATATAGATGATGTTAACTAAATAAAAGTGTTCACGGGAAGTTGGTCTGATGTGTCGTGCGCCGGTGACCTGTTGTCTGTCTGTCACGCTGTATGTAGATGCACGTATTTAAAACTATGAGTCGGTGCAGTAATTAAATGTAGAGTCAACTGAGCCGCGCGGTGCAGCGGAGCAGTCTCGCCTCAGCGACGTGTTAGTGCTGGCGGGCAGTAGTTCGACACCCCTCGACCTGACCCCCCCCCCCCCCGGCCGCTGGCACACCGCCGCCGCGGTCTCGTCAAAGAACTTCCGGACGGTAATTAAAAAAGTTTCATAGGTGCCTTTAATTAAGTTTGAAGTGGTAGTCGCGCGGCGGTACTCACCGTTTACATAAATTTCACACTCGACAATCGGGGAAAAGTTACGCGAGGGACGCGGGGTGCGCGGCGAGTGCGAGAGAGGGGAGGTGGGGGGTATAGCGCGCGGCGCAGGGCGGGCGGGGCGTCAGTCGGCGGCGCGCCCCCGCCCGAGTAGTACGCGCGAGTCAGAGCGCCATGGCCGGCCGCCGCTCCGCGCGCCGCCCCGTGCAGTGACGCCCGCACTCAGCGCGCCGCGACACCGACGACGATACGCACGCACCGGACCCGACTGGTAACTGTCACCCGTCCGCCCGGCGCACTCGCACTCGCACTCGCGCTCGCGCTCGCACTCGCACTCGCACTCACTCACACACCGCACACAGTAGAGTGCGGCACTATATTTGCCACTTACCTCTGTGATACACATTTCACTCTGTACATACGTTATGTCCGAGTCGTGTCACCGTTCGCGTCGTCTACACACACACACACACACCACGGGCAATAGATATTGTGACCAGCGTGGTAGAACACCAACATTAGTCAACTGAGGTACTCCCCGAGTGAGGGACGAGGCCCCTGTTCACCGCGTGGTAACACTATCAAACGACACCCCGCTGCAGTTAGTTCACGTGTGTGCGTCTGTTTGTATGTTTCTGTGCGTGTGTGTGTGTGTGTGTGTGTATGTGTGTATGCTTTAATTTTACAATCAGAATACCGTCGAGATATCTTGCTGACAATTAAATATCTCCTGACGCACTCCAGGCGCCCCTAACCGCGGATCACTTCCTCCAGCAGCACGTTCTGGCGAGCACCCTTACTTCACCTCGAAATACTTGTTCAAATTACTTATATATTAAACGTCTGAATATTGCCCGCTTTAACTTAGGACTCCTAAATATGAAATCACACCCAAAATAATATCAGTAACAATATACACGTTATTTTCATCGTCTTAAGCGCTATCTAAACTTTAATTTTATTTAACAGCACTGCAGTTCGATATTTGTATTACCTTAAGTATTATCTAACATTTAGGAGTCGTCATTTAACAAGAATAGTGTGTTGTATTGGACAATCAATATTAAAATCAAATCCTGTACGAACTCAAGTTAATGAGAGACAGGCGACACTATAGTTAGGACTACAAGTCACAATCGTGAGAATATTTCACTAATGACAATTATTATTTATTACAATATCTCAAACATGTGTGTGTGTGTGTGTGTGTGTGTGTGTGTCCTCAATATTGAAGGCTACTTTTATCAAAATTATGTATGACAATTGATAAAAGTATGTCCATATTCACGTAAACAACTAGATTATACTATAGCTTTAAACAAACCTTATTATTTATAATTGCATAATATTAACTTTTACTGTGATTTATTTATAACTATTATTGGTAAACGAGCGCACAGCAACAACACCTGGTAGTAAGTGATACTGACGCTCATAGACCCGTACCAGGCCCTGCCCTTGTAGAGGCAGTGTGAATGCGTGCCATGAAGGTCGATGTTACTAGAGGCAGCACCAAAACCCACCACACGTAAACACACTCAGAAAGTTGAACTACTCAGCTCTCTCGCTCACCGAACAAAGTGTAATAAATTGCTACTACTGAGGAGTCGATATTCTGCGAGAGTGTGATGCTACCCCGGACGGGCCGTATCGTCAACTCATCGTAAACACTTATTCCCTCCCATTTAAAGACAACCCGTATGCCGTAGTGTCACGTGTCGCTCGCCGACATAGAAAAATATGTGTTTGATAATATGCGCATTTATGAAGAGCTTTTGAATATATCTACATATTAAATTGAATTTAATTTGAGCACAGAATATATAAGACAGTGATGAAATATTCTCAAAATTAATTTAAATTAATTAATTGAATCATTAACGATTAATGGTAGCAATTACATAGGTGATTGAGCTCACAAATGTAGTGGTGTACCGCAGGGAGCTGCACTCGGACCGCGCTCTCTTCTAACTCAACATTAATTGTGTCATGTATTATAATATATGCAACGATATAAGACATCCACATACATATAGTCATTTTTATTTATTTAGAAACGCCATCCACCATTTCCCTGGGGATTTTATGATTATAATAGAGGACTAACGAATTATAATATGCAGATAACATCTATACAAGAAAAGAAAAATTCGAAATAAAACTCTACAGCAACTCAGATGAGTTTTTAGCGAGATGGCTAACGTATGGCAAATTAGGCAATGTTATTGTGGAGGAAATTGTAACCCAAGAGTGCTATGAACTATGAAGCACATTCATATAAAGTACAAACAACATGTTTGTTAAAACACTGTCCTACGGGACCTCGAAGTATTTTTTGTGAAATCCTAATATTTAATACATTTTTCAAGTGATTGATTATTTTTGTACTTTTATTATGAAGGTGAAAGTTGATAAGTGTATTTATACATCTTTGATACTTCACGCTCTAGTCTGAAACAATTTCAGTAAAATTTGATAATTTTTAGATAATATATATATATAATATAGAATCTTATCTTTTTATCACGGTCATGTGTTCTCTTAGGATAATATTTCAACTTTGAACAAGTCACTTTTTTCGCGGATAGAAGCTAATGTTACATAAATATAATCGTGGCCGTTGCACACTGACACTTCTCGTTTTAGATTCAATGTACATCATTTAGAAATGAACAAAGTCAAATACCTTAATAATTATATTCAAGTTTAGGTAATTTCGAGTTTTCAATCTGTTACAGCGACAATATCTGATAGCGTGCCCAAGTCGTGCGGTACAATACACCCGGGAGTATCTCTTACCACATGGACTATACGTGATATGCTCCATAGTCATCAGCATATGGTAGTCAATTAAAATATTCAATTTAAACCAAGTTCCTTTTTTACACAATTTAATTTTAATATACATACTAGCTGACCCGGCGAACTTCGTAACTCCATATTTTTTTTTTCGTAAATATATTTACCAAATTTCCGAAGATATAGTCTCTAATAGAAGAACCATCACAGCTTTGTCAGGAAAGATTCAATCGTCTTGGTAGCGGCATTATTAATGATAATTCAAAGAGAATAAAAATTTCTGATTATCGATTTCTAACAAAATTATAATTATCAAATTTTCAACCATACTTAATCATAGACAAGACTATGTTTAGCTGTCATTTGCGTTTTGTTATTACATATCAAATGCTATTTTGTTATACCACGTTTCATAGCGACTTGTATTCTCTTTGACGTTTTATGTCACGTCACACGGGAATGCGATCAAACGGGATGAAAAGTATCCTATGTCCTTCTCGTGGTTCTAAGCTACCTCCCCACCAATTTTCAGCCAAATCGGTACAGCCGTTCTTCAGTTATAAATAGTGTAACTAACACGACTTTCTTTAAGATATTTAGATATCTTAGAAAACTGACTCCATGACTGCACAGATGGCGTAGTGGTGAAGATACCCACGTACCACGCCAGTGTTTGGGGTTCAAATCCCATGCAGGACAATACTTTGTGCAATCCACAAATAGTTATTCTGAGCCTAGATGTAATTTGTGTCCTTTAATTACATGTTTGTAAAGTCCCCCGTAACACAAGGATTATAAGGATTATTGCCTTGGTGCAGTTGTCTTAAAAAAAAAACTAAGTTCATATAAATCGCCTTACACAACGATGACTTGTATAATATAACATTAAATTAGTTTTCCCCTCTCTCTCTCTCTCTCTCTCTCTCTCTCGAAATATGACAGTAAAGTAGTGAGTATGTTAAGTGTATGGAGCAAACCGCGCCGGTTTTATTCAACAATTCCAGACAATAAATAGCATATCAATCGATACCACAACCGCGTGAACCGACGACCCATCTATTTCACCCATGTCTGATCTTCTGTCTTACTTATATATATATATACTAGCTGACCCAACAGAGACGTACAGACGTTGTTCTGTTCAAATAAAGCGCCACCTACCGGGTCCAATTGTGAATCTAAACCATTCTCGAATCCCCTTGAGCACACACTAATTACTTACTCAATCCAGTCAACAGATACCGCCATCTGTTAAAATCGTTTGGAGTTAACAGATAATTGTGAATGTCAAATAATAGACAAATAATTTGCAATAAAATAATATTGCGACTATAAATTAAGATGTAAGCTATCCTATCCTATCCTTCAAGTTGGAGCAAACTGCACACGGTGTGCTAATTTGATTAAAATCGGTTATTACTTAACCGGGATCCATCCATTCCATTTAGGAGTCCATCGCGGACAAACAACGTGACACGTAATTTATATATATTAAGATAATGCTACATATGGAGCCTGTTTGTTATTCAATGTATAACGCCGCAAGGAAAATTATGAACACAGATTTCCTTTTACCGCATGACCGTAACAAATTCGCTAAATTGTTTACGTCGCAATAATTGTATGCGAAGAACTTTCAACCGAATATCATATAAGATAGAATTCATCACCGAAATGCCGTCATCAATTTCTTTTACCGCGTGTTCACAAGTTTCTAGAAAAAG